>OX418225.1:5353844-5801299 GCA_948455865.1 Conomelus anceps
TAGAATATTAATTCTAACGGATAAGTAGTATTTTGTTTATTATTATTAGTATTTATAATATCTTAATAATTTACATCATTAACTTGTCTAATATAAGTTAAAGTATTTAAATAGAAAGTCAAATTCTATTTTGGAGGTTAGGTGTACCGATATTGATAAATTCTCTTGTAATTAAATAGTCTCAAGTTGACAATTGTAATAAATTAAGTAATATTTCATTAAACATTTAACTAAAATCAATTGAAAACAATTTTCAGCTAGGAAAATGAGTCCAAACAAGGCATCTAAATCTAATTGTTTAACTAAAACTCAGGTAGCTACGCGATCTCAGCAATTATTAACAAAAAAATCTCCAACAGCTCTTAAAGCTACTGTAGATGTAGAAGAAAAGGTTGCTAAACTATTGAGTGATCACACCAAATTGAAAACAAAATTAGAAACATCACTAAAAAATTCTGAGGAAGAACGAATAGGGTTAGTGGATCACATAAAATCTCTGGAAGTTATTGTAAAATTGCAGCAGGAAGACCATAAAACTGAAATACTAAATCTCACGAGTCAATGTAGGTCTATGTCAGAGGAAATCGAAATATTAAAATCAAAAATAAACTTGGCTAATGTAAGATCTGAACCTCTGATCAATACAAAAAAATTAGAACCTAAATCAAATGGGGAAAAAATAAATAGAAATGGTCAAACAAAAACGTATAGTCAGATTTTGCAAACAGCAACCAAAACTAAAGTAAGGGAAAATAACGATAGGAAAGGTAGAGTACTGCTCTTGACATCCAGTCATAGACGAGACTGTAGTGACCTACTAAATAAAAGATTAAAAAATAAGTATGAAGTTCAGAGCTTTTTCAAACCAAGTGCCCCTATAAACGCTATCATAGAGTCAGCACAGGAACAAACTAAAGATTTTGGAAAAAACGATTTTCTAATAGTACTGGGTGGCTCAAACAATATAAATGAACCTAATCTAAAACATCTTCCTGAAATAAATGAAAAAATTAAAGAGATTGTGCCACTCAGCCAAAAAACTAATGTAATAATAAGTACAATTCCGTATAGGTTTGATAGGCCAGAGCTAAATGAAGCCATTAAGTCAACAAATAAATCAATTCATAATACAATCAACAGCCTAAAAAATAAGAATTCTAAGCAGTTGGGGATTTGTTTTCTAAATGAAAGGCTGAAAAAAACAAAACTTCACTAATCATGGTCTACATCTAAATCAATCTGGCAAAGTAATATTTTGTAATAGGCTGGCAGAGCTGATTGAAAGTCGTTTGCAATCTACTGTCAATAATTCTCCTAAACAATCATCTAACGAACCTTTTTTAGTAAAGTGGCTCAAAACCGGGAAGGGAAACTAGTTTCAGATGATAAATTCATATCTTCAATTGTATTAAAAGACGTTAATCGATCAAAAAATCAGGATAGCATTAGTGGAAGGAACTCTTGTAGCAATCTGATAGGCTCTCAAGATTCTAAGAGATTAAGTAAATCTACTTCAATATGCAAAAGCAACGATAAAGTAATAAGGGATGATAGGGAAGTACCGGTACTCACTGTGTTCCATCAGAATATTCAATACATTCGTAACAAAATAGATAGAATCGAAGTATTTTTTAAAGAAGAGGCTCCTGATATAGCTATTTTCACAGAGCATGGTTTAAAAGAAGCTGAATTGTCACAACTTAATATTCCAAACTATTCATTGAAAACGTCGTATTGCAGGACATCTCATCGAAGTGAGTAGCTATCTTCACTAAAAATGCTAAGAATATGCAAACATTTAATTTAGAATATGTAGAGAAATTTGCTGTGGAAATGGATTTAGAAGTTACTGGTTTGAGAGTAAAAATCGACAATAATTTCGAAGTAGCGGTGTTAGGTATTTACAGGTCACCAAATGGGGAATGGAACAATTTTTGTGAACTATTCAATAGGCTTTTAGAGATTACTACTACTCGTTTTACAAACGTTATTGTAGCGGGAGATTTCAATACAGACTTTGCAACACAAAATAAAATGACAGAAGATTTAAAGGATATTATATGCATGAATAACTTGGAAATAAAAGTTCATGAATATACCAGAGTCACAAGAACATCACAAACAATAATTGATAACATCCTTACTAATATAGATTACTCTAAAACAAGATTAGGCGGCTCGGAACTATCTGATCATGACTATCAAATCTTAGAGGTGGGGTTGCAAGGTCATAAATCAATTAAAAAGAGTAGAGTAATGAAAGAAATTCAACAATGTGAACAGGGGAATATCGATTGTTTGAAGCAGAATCTGCTACAAGAAAACTGGAGTAGGGTTTACAATAGCAATAGTTTAAATGACAAATATGATAGTTTCATTAATATTTTAAGGTTTCATATTACTATGAGTTGTCCAGTTAAAAAAGTCCCTGTAAAGAACAAATTAGACAAGATTGAAGAGTGGATAACTGATGATATCCTTGCAGAAAGAAATAGGGTTAAAGATGCATATGATGAATTCAAACTATCTAGAAATATGTTAAGTGAAGATAATTACAAAGCTCTAAAGAAAAATTATACAAGAGAAGTGAAAAGAGCGAAATGTAAGAAAACAGCTGAAATTTTGAATAATAGTGTGTACTTTAACACAGCAGTGTGGGATGTAATAAACAAAAATAGGCAAGTAGCTCATGTAGATGCTTATACTAGTGTCCCCAGAATAATTAACGAAAATAACAAATATATTGATGATAGTGTAGACATTTGTAATTTCTTTAACAGATATTATCAACTGGTTGCTAAGGATCTTCAAAAATCTCTTAATACAGGTATTAGTGATGCAAACATGAGGAATACTGAGGGGATTCAGAACGAATTAAAATTCCACCCAGTATGCCAAGACGAGTTGTCAAATATCATTGATAGTTTAAATAATAAAAAAACTGTAGGAATGGATGGGGTATCCAGTAAAATTCTGAAAGAATGTAAAGATCAATTGTTAGACCCTTTGATTCATCTGATCAATCATTCATTAGAACAAGGTGTTTTTCCAGATAACTTAAAAGAGGGGAAGATCTTGCCAATCTTCAAAAGTGGTGATAGAGAAAAGGTAGAAAACTGTAGGCCCATTAGTATTTTAAATGTAATAAGTAAAGTTTTTGAAAGAGTAGTTCTAAATAGGTTACTTCTGCACCTTCAAGAAGCTAACTTTATCTGCGATGAACAGCATGGCTTCCAGAAAGGGAGATCAACAAAAACAGCCATAGTTTCTCTAGTTGAAAAACTAATAGATATAATAGATTCAGGTGATAAGGCTACTGCAATCTTCTTAGATCTGTCAAAGGCATTTGATTGTGTTAATCATAGAACTTTATTGGAAATACTGCAAAATGTAGGTGTAAATGGGGTTGAACTGAAATGGTTTGAATCATATCTTATTGGGAGAAAACAATGTGTAGAACTAACTACAGTAGTTGGTAATAGTATAGTAAAGAATAAATCTAATAAATTAGAGGTGCAAGCTGGAGTGCCTCAGGGGTCAATACTAGGTCCATTGCTTTTTTTGTTATATGTCAACCGTTTACCTAAAGAATTAATTAGTGGTAGAGCCCTCTTATTTGCTGATGATACATCACTCATTTTCAGCAATTCCATTCTAGATAATTTAGAAATAAGTGCCCATATAGGTGTGCAGTCCATTGTCCAATTTTTAAATCAGTTGAAATTAACTATAAATAGTAAAAAATGCCAATACCTTCAATTCAAAAACAAACATAATTTAAATGAAGATAGGGCTATAAACGTGTTTGTAAACGATAATCAATTAGACCAGGAAGAAAAAATTGCATTTCTAGGAGTTACGTTGGATAGACGATTGACCTGGACTCCATACATTGAGAAAATATGTAGTAAAATTTCATCTGGGGTATTTGTCCTGCGACAGCTTGCTAGATTGAATGACAAAAAGTTACTTTTTACAGCTTACCATGGGCTCTTACTGTCACATATTAGGTATGCTATCTTAGTATGGGGTAATTCATCAAAACAAAATCTTGATAGGGTGTTTAAGATCCAAAAGAAAGCGGTTAGGTGTATAGAAAGAGTAAATAGATTAGATTCATGTAGGCCGTTGTTCAAGAGACTTGGTCTCCTAACTGTACCCTGCTTATATGTGTATGAAGCTACTTTATATGTAAAAACGAATGATATTAACCAAAATCTTGATGTACATGATTATAATACAAGAAGCCGAGGAGATTATCACTTGGTGAGTCACAATAGTAGCTTATTCAAACAAAAACCTAGTTATATTGGTAGGAAATTCTACAACAAGCTACCGCAGTTTTTGAAGAGTCTTGAAAATATAGAAATATTTAAAAAACAATTGAAGAAATATTTAGTTGATAAAGCTTTTTATAGTGTACAAGAGTTCCTTTCACATCAAAATTAAGCCTCACCTCAACTAATTGAAGTAATTATGGTATCTAGTGTATAATATTGTTGATCTGACTTGTCTTATACTCCTTAACTGGAGTCTCCAAGACGTAATCTACAAAAAAAAAAAAAAAAAAAAAAAAAAATTGAGCTTCTTGAGAATTCTACAAACTTCCTGAACAATTGAGAGGTCATGTTCTACTATATTCTGTGTCCTTCCAAGGCATTCTTGAAGCATCTAGAAGCCGCCAATACTTGAAATTATGACAACTATATAAAGGAGCTCACGTGAACCAGTTAGTTTCTAAAAGCTCGTGTTACAGATTGTGTTACAGATCTCGTGTGAGAGACATTCCAGTGCTGTTGGAGTAAACAGCGCTCGATTTCAGTGTAAAGTGCAGAGACAAGTGTTTAGTATTTGTGCAGCTTACCATCAGTTTAAAGACGTTGTGTCAAGTGATATTATTTGGGACTGTCAAATAACGAATTAGACTGTATTTGTAAGTGTTTAGTTGCTCTTTTTATCATTTCTATCTACATTATTGTACAGTTTATTGGACTATTGTTTCTTTTATTATTGATCAGCCTGTAATTAATTGTTCATTAATTACTGAAAATAAGTATTATTGTTGATCTGTTTTTTTCTCTATTAATTTTATTAATTACATTAAAAATATTAATTCCTCTATTAATTACAATTAGTGTGTGTAAATAGACTAATTTGTGTAAATAAAGTGCATGTGTGAACTTTAGTGTTACCAGCCTTATTTTAGCCATTAGAACCCGTAACAGTATTAAGGCTCTGCGCAGGGTTTTTGATCATAACTTTTTTCTAAGTTTCTGGTACTGGATGTTACTAAAGCTTTGAAATGTTATCAATTGCTATAAGATATTTCCTTTCATCAATTATTTTGTGAAATATGGTGGTTAAAAATTGATTTTTTTGTTTTTGGGTGGAATTTATCTAATCTACAAGTTATTTTGAATTTTTTATAATTAAAAGACACATTGAGGAATAAAATAACATATTTTTTATTTCAAGCTATTATTTTATTAAAAATAATTCTTTAAACATCTGAAAAAATCAGTTATACAGAAATTAGTTTGTTTGAGATTGATAATGGAGTAACATCCGAAACTAGTATCTCTATATTTTTGATAAATGTGGTTGTGACAACTTCGCCTTATTCTCTATGATGTTTTCCATTACGAAATACTTAATGAACAATCTAATATTAAAACTGACACTGTATTTCACTTTTAAATAATGTTTTACTCACATATATTGGAGATGCTAGAGGGATGCATTTCACTTCTGAAAAGAAGCTTCGTCAGCCTTTTCAGAAGTGAAATGCATCCCTCAAGCATCTCCAATATAAGTGAGTAAAACAATATATAAAAGTGAAATACAGTGTCAGTTTTAATATTAGAGTATTTTTATATCTGACCTGACTTGTCTTATACTCCATAACCGGAGTCTTCAAGACGTAATCTTAAAAAAAAAACGTCCATAGAGTTTGGATACAGGTAGAGGAAAGCTTTTTGAAAACAGCCTATGGCTATGAGCTATGAGTTTAATTCCCAGGTTACTTGATGTTTTACATTGACTTGAGCCATGAATAGAGCTGCTATTTTTTTTATTTAGCAAAGTATTATGAAGCCCAAGTAGCCATCTTTGTTCTTTTTTACACTGAGTTGGATTTCCGGTCCACAGCCTTTTCAATAATTTATCTACTGCAGCCAGCATTTGAAGTAAGGCATTCGAAAAGCGGATTTATTTAGTTGGCAGTTGCTTTTCAGAGCAGTAGAAAACGATAAAAGCCCACCATCACTAATGCTTTAAAGTATTCAGTACCTGGCCAGGCTCTCTCACTCAATCTTTCTCTCTCTCTCTCACTCACTCACTCTCTCTCTCTCTCTCTCTCTCTCTCTCACTCTCTCTAAGGTTAAGTGCTCGAATGGACGAATATTTGTCCAAACTTCGCCTTTTCATGTAAATGCATCACTTAGAATTTCATTTCATTAGCTCTACTCATTAGATCACTTTTAATATTTCCAACAAAATGTAAATAGTATTAACCAGGTCTACTTTCTATGTGATGTTAAAATACTGTATGTAAGCACACATTTGAAAAAAGTTGTAAATTTACCATGAATAAAGTAATCTAATCCAATCTAATCTCTCTCTCTCTCTCTCTCTCTCTCTCTCTCTCTCTCTCTCTCTCTCTCTCTCTCTCTCTCTCGCTCTCTCTATGAATGATGACATATCCTCATTGGTTGAGTGGGCTGGGGCACATTGTTTGAGTCTCAATGCTAGTAAATGCAAAAGCATGATTATTGGTTATGGTAGGCTGTACAACCAAATTGATTTTAATGCTTTGCCCAAGATTGAGATTGAGGGTCACATGCTGCCATATGAGAGTTCTTTGAAAGTTCTAGGCATTCACCTTGATAAAAATCTGAGTTCGTCTACACAGGTTAATATCATGACAAAAAGGGTATTTGCTACTATGCACCAGTTGAAGCGACTCCGAAGGTTTCTTCCTACTCATCTTCGTACAACCCTTGTGCGGAGTCTGGTACTGCCTATTATTGATTATGGCAGCATAGTGTATAATGACTTGACAGAGGAATTGAATTTAAAATTACAGCGTGCTCTAAATTATGCTATTCGTTTCATTTTTGACGCAAGAATGGATGATCACATTACACCCTACTATAGAAGGCTGCGTTGGTTAAAGTTGAAGGGTAGAAGGAAGTATTTCTTGTTGTGTACTACATATCGCCTTATCGTAGAGAGGAAAGGTCCGCAATATTTGGAGGATAGGTTTACACTTCTTGCAAACATTCATTCTAGGGTCACACGGCAACATGAATTCTTCCTTCAGATTCCAAATCAACGAACAGTCATGTACAATCAGTCCTTCACTGCTACTGCCTCAAGACTTTGGAACCTCTTACCATTGAATATTGTATTTTCACCTACTTATAAAGCATTTAAATACAGACTTTTCAATTTTCTGAATGAAGAGCTATAATTTTTCCAAGTTCAATTCAATTTTGCAGCGGTAGTTTATGTATACAAGTTTTATTATTTTGTTTTTTGTGTTCCATGTATCTGTTTTATTTCATTCTATTTCATTTTAATTTTATTTTTATTATCATTATTTTTTCTGTATTTGTATATTTAATATGTATCTGTCACCATAGGCGATAAGCCTAGTGACAATTAACAAATAAAAATATCTATCTATCTATCTCTCTCTCTCTCTCTCTCTCTCTCTCTCTCTCTCTCTCTCTCTCTCTCTCTCTCTCTCTCTCTCTCTCTCTCTCTCTCTCTCTCTCTCTCTCTCTCTCTTGTACCATTGATCCTGTATTTTAAAAAGCATACATTCTTAAGCTGATAGCACCTGATAACTTAAGCTTGCTAAATATGCAACTGGAGTTTTTTTCTGAAAATATGAATGTAGAAATTGGTTAGCCAAAAAAACATTCACCACTTAACTTATCATAATCCAGCTGTACCAATGACTTCTTACAGCTCACCAAGGGCTCTCTCTGTCACATATTAGGTATGCTATCTTAGTATGGGGTAATTCATCAAAACAAAACCTTGATAGGCATGGGCGCCCGCATAATATTTTCCCAGGGGGGGCAAGGCCACCGGGGGGTCTGGGGGGTATGACACTTTACAGTAAAAAAGTTTAAAGAGTCAACTTAGTCAGTCAACAGAATGTACAGTCAGTCAACGCAGCAACCCCTGCCTTGCTGCCTACCATAGACTAAGTATCACTTGCTCTTCAGTGTCTTGCTTATTGTTGTCAATTACGTTGTTTCTTTCGCTATAATAATACTAGCATGCATGAATACTAGGGTTTGGTTATTTATGTAGTCATGTTTTTCGTTAACGTAACCTTATCCCGGCGTTTATGCGGAATTGCCGATATTTATTCATTTTGGACATTCTAAATTTTTCAAAACACTAAAACCTGACAAAAATTTATGCGTACTATCCTGATTCTCAGGGGGGGCAATGGCCCCCCCTGGCCCCTCCCTGCGGGCGCCCTTGTTGATAGGGTGTTTAAGATCCAAAAGAAAGCTGTTAGGTGTATGGAAAGAGTAAATAGATTAAAATCATGTAAGCCGTTTTTCAAAAGACTTGGTCTCCTATCCTGCTACATGTGTATGAAGCTACTTAATATGTAAAAAAGAGCGATATTAACCAAAATCTTGATGTGCACGTTTATAATACAAGAAGCCGAGGAGATTATCACTTGGTGAGTCACAATAGTAGCTTATTCAAACAAAAACCTAGTTATATTGGTATGAAACTCTACAACAAGCTACCGCAGTTTTTAAAGAGTCTTGAAAATATAGAAATATTTTAAAACAATTGAAAAAACATTTAGTTGATAAAGCGTTTTATAGTGTACAGGAGTTCCTTTCACATTAAAATTAAGCCTCACCTCAACTAATTGATATAGTATTTCTTAAGATGTTAGCAACAGTAGGCTAACTGATAGGCCTAACTTGAATTTGCTTAATATAAAATTGAAGTTACAGGCTACACCTGATAACTTGAATTTACTAAATATAAAATTGAAGTTTTTTTGATAAAAATTAATTAGCCTATTAACCTTAATAACAAATTATCATAATCCAGTTGTACCAATGATCCTATAAAAAATATTCTTAAGCTGATAGCTACAGTAGGCTATACACCTGATAACTTGAATTTGCTCAATATGAAATTAGTTTTTTCTGATAAAAATTATTTTAGAAATTAATTAGCTCATTAAAATCCATCTCTCATCTCATCATAGTCCAGCCAACTTTAAATTTTGTGAATCTAGATAAGTCCAGCGTATAAAATGATTATTAATAGTCTAATAAAAATAATAAGCTTATGGCTATTATTGGTAGAGAGACCCTTACGGGTAGTTCCACCTCGCCTTTAAAACCATGTTTTGTGGAACATGACGGACTTTCAAGTTGACATCAAGTCAGTTTTAGCAGCATATCGCAGCAAAGCGACTTATATGACACAACTGCCGCTGTGCATGATTGTGAATCGAAAATTTTTTTATGTTTTAAAAAAATCATGGAAGTTTAATGGTCCATAGCACTTGTACAATTTGCATTTCAGTATGTTTGAAATTAAAATTATGATTATAATTATTCTATTTTAGGGCTGGGTCCTTGAATACTTGGTTGATTATCAAAAATTTTCTTTTTAGGATTAAATGGTATGCTCCACTGCCTTCTTGTCATCTGAGTTTTAAATCTCGAGAAAATGTTGCAAGATTAATAATCTCAAGAGAAACTTTACGCCGAAAACGGCCTTGAGAATCTTGAGCTGAGCAAGTGCAGTATTGGCATATATGTAGACCCTAATCAACTCTTAGGGTGGAACGCTGCTTCTCAAGAGGTAGGAGAATGTATGGTGAGAATATAGAGACGAAGAAGGTGAAGAAGAAGAGAGAAAGAAGAAAATGGAAGGAGAAGAAGAAAAAGGAAGAAGGAGAAGAAGAAAAGGGAGAAAAAACTAAGTAGAAAAGGCAAGAAGAAGACGAAGAAGAAAACAGGGGAAGAAGAGAAAGAAGAAGATGGAAGGAGGAGAGGAAGAAGAAGGAGAAAAAACTAAAAAGAAGAAGTAGAAAATGCAAGAAGAAGACGAAGAAGAAAACAGGAGAAGAAGAAAGAAGAATGAGGAGAAGAAGGAAACAGCAGGAGAAAAGGAAGAAGAAGATGCAAGAATGAAGAGAAGACAGGAGAAGAAGAAAAAGGAGAATAAGACGAATAAAAAAAGAAGAAGGAATAGAAGAAGAAGTGGGAAAAGACGAAGAAGAAGAAAACAGGAGGAGAAGAGAAAGAAGAAGATGGAAGAAGGAGGAGAACACAGGAGAAAGAGAAGGAGAAAAACTAAGAACAGGAAAAGAAGAAGAGAAAGAAGAAGAATAAGAAAAAGAAGTAGTGAGAAGGACAAGTGAGAAGAAGAAGAAGAAGAAAAAGAAAAAGAAGAAGAAGAAGAAGAAGAAAAGAAGCGAGGAGAAAAAGAAGAGGGGGGAAGAGGAGGAGGAGGAAGAGGAGGTGGTGGTCGAAGGAGGGGGAGGAAGAAAAGGTTAGAATTGTGAACATAAAGAAAGAAGGAAACAAGAAGCTGAAAATGGAAAATGAACGGAGTAGGAGGAGAAGAAGAAGAAGAAGAAGAGAAAGAAGATGGTGAAGGAGAAGGAGGTGGAGGAGGAGTTGATGGTGAAGGAAGGGGGAGGAAGAAAAGCTTAGGATTGTGAGCAGAAAGAAAGAAGGAAAACAAGAAGCTGAAAATGGAAAATGAACGGAGGACGAGGAGGAGAAGAAGAAGAAAAAGAAGAAGAAGCGAGGAGGAGAAGAAGAAGAATATGGAGAAAAAAGAGGAAGAAGAAGGGCAAATACTCCATAATTCACTGCGCCGTATTATAAGAAGAGGCACCTGCATTTTATAGGGTGGCTGGCTAGTTATCAGCAACCAGTGATTGATTGGTGGTGTGCTGTTGAGAGAGACCGCAACATTCTGATAAAAAGAGAGATAGTAGAAAAGAAAGAGCGAACAAGAGAAGGAGAAGAACGTGGAGGATAAGGAGTCAGGAAGAAAAGCTTAGAATTGACACAAAAGAAAGAAGGAAAACAAGTAGTTGAAAAAAGAAAATGAACGAAATATATGCGGAGTATGAGGAGACGAAAAGAAGAAGGAGAGAGAAGAAGAAAAATAAGGAGAAGTAAAAGGAAAAGGAAAAATAAAAGTAAAAGGAGCAGAAGGAGGAGAAGGAGGAGGAGAAGGAGAAGAAGGAGAAGAAGGAAAAGAAAGAGAAAAAGGAGAAAAAGGAGAAGGAGGAGGAGGAGTAGGAGATGAAGGAGAAGGAAGAGAAGGAGGAGAAGAAAGAGAAGAAGTAGAAGGAGGAGAAGAAGCCGAGCCAAAACGCGTCGCGCAGTAATTTTGCGAGAGCGATAAAGAAGCTTCACGCGCGAATTGCATACAATATTTTTCCTAAAACTGCAGTTCTGGTTTCCAACACAATAAAAGCTTGTAGTTTGTAACATCACAGACCATGCGCGGATTTGGTTAGCGTTCGCCATTGTTGAGGTTATGTGAATTTCACGGATTCCGTGATCCACCAATGACAAGACATCAAAATCAAAACAGGTGGCGAGCGTAAAGTACTTTACCGCTTGCGGAGCAGAAAAGGTATTTTACAATTAGTTTTCAGTACGTAAAGAACTACTTTACGAGCAGTTGTAGGAAATAGTATATTATGTTACTAGGCTGGAAAGAAACGTTTTGCCGGTCGAGCATATGATAGTTTATTCACGAGACGCAGCCGAGTGCAGAAACGTGAATATGCGAGAACCGGCAAAAGTTTACAGCCGTGTAATGTATGATATTTTTTGTTACACTTGGAGTGTAAGAATCCAGAACTGCAGTTGTAGGAAAAATATTGTATGTAATTCGCGCGTGAAGCTTCTTTATCATTCTCGCAAAATTACTGCGCTCCGCTATGCGTCGCGCAGTAACTGTTTTGGCTCGAGCGATAAAGTCGCGTTTCACGCTCTTAATACATAAATAACTATGCCATACTCCATATGTTTTTTCCTATCTTGTACGGCTATAATGCCCTATTTGTCAGCTGATTTTTCCAATCTAGGCACTTTCCATACGTGACAAATCTATGGAAAGTAGCTACTTTCTATCAAGTGTAACAAAAAATAATTTACGTAAATTGAATGACCAGTTTCATTGATGATATCTAACCGATTCTTTTAACAACAGCTGATGAGATAATTGACAGTATTCAATGGCAGTAGACGGAACGCATTTCTCGAATAATTGTTTTCTAAAATTAGCACCTACGGTACCACAAAGAATAGTAAGGGAACTTGAAAAATAACTGTTCAACTGTACACAGCGTGTGTTGCAGACCGGCTGCCAAAAATTTAATGTCAGTTATGCACGACTTTCTAATATTGCTCTTTTTCTTTTTCTTTGGCAGTTTGCGTCTTATTTCTGCTGCTTCGACTGTTCTAATAATTTCTAATGAACTCGATTATGTATATATACCATCAATGAATTAAAATTATGTTATAAGTAATGAATAACGAATAAAAATTATTATTTATGATCATTATACAGAGTTTAAGTCGTGCACTTGTACAATAGACAAAGTTCAAATTAATAGTAAAAATAATAATAAGCGTATGACTTTATTGGTGGGGAGACCCTTTCGGGTAGTTCCACCTCGCAATAGTATGAGTACTTTTTTTTTTTTTTTGAGGATGAAGCCCACATAGGTCTGAGATCTGTGAGTGGGTAATGAGTTGGATGATGGTGATTGATGAGTTGGACCTACAGTTTTAGGTGGGTTCCGAACCACCGGGAAGTGATTTTCAGCAGAGAACAGTGTCTTTTTTGCTGGCCAATCTAATCGGTCACCGTTTCAAACAGGACTTACGAGAACGCAGCTTATCTATCTGATTGAACAGATACCTGCTACGGCTCGCGGCTATCACTTCCCTTATAACTACTTGTAGTTACTTGTAGTTACTACAAAGTTCTACAAGGGTAGCTGCAGATAGTTTGTCAGGCAGTCCCCTTGAGTCCTATTCCTTCAAAAATCCTTAAAAGTAATCCCCTCAAATACTTTGGCTATTCGTGTTCTTTGGCAAGGTTCAAGTAATAACAGAACTGATTAATAAGATAACAAAAATGCCAGCTTGATTAATAAATTTTGAATTGTATGAATTATGAATTTCTTGCATGCATGTATTAAAAATTACTTGCATTGTGAAGATTATGGTGAAAGCTTTGTAAGAGTTTCACAAAATCAAATTCAATTTTCTGGATCCTTTGCTTTTGAGAACGTTGTTACCTGCTCCAGGTCAACTTCCATTTCTCTATGGATATTTCAATTGTCAGTCACTTCAAACTAACTTGTGAGATACGAGCCGATATGGCCAAGTTAAAAATGAATGCTGCTGTGCAGAAAGGTCTCCATGGTCTAGTGGTTAAGGCGCTCAACCGGCAATTGGGAGGTCCGTGGTTCGATTCCCGGTGGTGACTGATATTTTGGTACAGTAGCATTCATCGATTTCCATCAGCTATTCAATACTGTTGTCAATATCCGCCATTGCGGTGCAGTGACGTAGCCAGGGGGGGGGGGGTCCTGGGGGTCCGGACCCCCCCCCCCTTCCGGTCCTAAATTTTATATAATTTTCCATTAAATTGAACGTAAAATAAGACAAAGCACTGATGTTGGTGTTAATTTTCAATGCCAGGAGAGCTAAAAAAGACTGTTCTAGGGCCTCTATTTTTCAAAAATAATCTGGGGAAGTACCCCCAGACCTCCCCCCCCCCCGGGCAATCGACCCCCCCATTTCAAAATCTTGGCTACGTCACTGTGCGGTATTCTTCAGTATAAACTACTAGCAATTAAATAAATTCGAAATTAATAAATTCTGTTTATGGATATTTAAACTTCCTATTCTATTCAGTCTGTTTTCTTTGATGGTGTGATTGGCAACTGCCTTGCAATTAATAAGGGTAGCAAGCCTCCATTTGAACAATTCGTGAATCAGATTAGAGAATATATTTTTAATATTCAATTAAAGTTGAGAATCACTCAACTTTCTATTTTCTTTAAAACTTCGAGTTTTTCAAGTAAGTGTTTCATTTAAATGTTTGTATAGAAATTGGATTCAGTGGGGGGGGAGGGGGGGGTGCTTGAGCACCCAAAGCACACCTCTTGGGTGCGCCACAGACCCTCAGTGTCCACCCGATATGATAAACTGCAATGAGTTGTATGTATGCATACTGTAGTAACATAGCCGATTTCGACTGTAGGTGAATCTTCAGACCTCAACGTTATGTGACTTGTCTTATACTCCTTAACTGGAGTCTCCAAGACGTAATCTACAAAAAAAAAAAATGTTTTAGTCCAACGTTATGTTTTGACTTTCTTTGTAGTGGCGAAGGTGATATTGTGGAAGGTATCCATAATGAATAATAAGACGAAATTGTCACAACCACATTCATTAAAAACTTAGAGAAACTAGTTTCGGTTGTTCGTGAATCAAACTGAAGTTTGATTGAGATTGATATAATGGTGTAACAACCGAAACTAGTTTCTCTAATTTTTTAATAAATGTGGTTGCGTCAATTTCGTCTTATTATTCGTTATGTTTTAATATTAGATTGACCACAGTTCTATTTGAAATCATTTATGGTGACCAATAGACACATGTAATTCATTTTTCCTTGAGATTAGGTTTAGAAGACTTCATACTTTGAAACAAGTCTGTTGAAATGAATATTCTGTAGAAAAATTGTAATTGTGCTTTAGAGTGAATCAGTACAAGTGATTAAAAATCGAGTGAGTAAATTGCTACTCGAGTAAATGAATTGTTTGTTTATATTGTTAGATTCTATTTTATGTATTGTTGATTAGGTTAACTTGTATGACTATTGTCAATGCTGACTGATGATGGCCTATGAAATGTATATGAATAAATAAATAAATAGATAAATCGTAATAGAAATACAGTGTCAGTTTTGGTATTAGATTGGTAAATATAAAACTCGCAAACAACTAATTTTCATAGTAATTTATTTCTATTCAAAACAAAATAGACAGACTGATTTTCTTTCAAGTATAAATCCTAATGAACATTCGATAATTTTGGCGCAATACAACAGTACACTTTTCATTTTTTGAGATTCTAGCTATTAGTGTTCCTCCCCGTGGCCACCTCCAGTATGCTTCTTTGGCCTTTCTTTTTCTTCGAATATGATCTCTGGTGCCACCGCCATGTAGCAGAATATGCCGCGTTCCGGGATCTTCTTGATGGAGAGATAAGCCCGACCATCGGGAGACTGCTGGGCTAGGAAAGGGGCAATAGGTCCCACAGATGGTAGATCGGGCACGCTCTTACTAATCACTACACCCTGGAATTAAAAAAAAAAACACAATTTAAAATTACTGTGATTTTTAGATGTTTTATATCATTCAGTGTCCCTACAAGTATACTTCCAGTAACAGCGACTTAATCTACATGAATTGAATTGAAATCATCTTTATTCATTAAAAAATGTACAAATACATTTGAATAGTGTCAAATTACACAAGAATTAAAAGTCACAAAAATCACATGCTAAAGCCGCGTCTCCACCAACCAAAAATGTCTGCCGAACATTGTTGGCGAACACAAAAAATGGACAAACATTAAGCATATGGGTCACCGAACATGTTCGTAAGTTCAATTGGAATGTTCGGTCTGTGAGCGAACAGTGACGACCAAAAACAGGTTCCCGCCACTGCCCTTACCACACCGATCATAGTGTTCGAGAAGGCGTCTACAACAAACCATCACCAAACAATGTTTGGCGACATCAGATAACACTGTTCGCCGAGCATGTTCGGTTGGTGGAGACGCGGCTTAAAACAAACAGAAAATGTTCTCAGAAAAATTAATGCTTTCTTCATGCCCACATGAGTCTTTTTTGTAGATTACGTCTTGGGGACTCCAGTTAAGGAATATAAGACAAGTAAGATTAACAATTATACAATCTTATACACTAGTCAACATAATTACTGCATAATAACATAAGATGTCACTGCAAGAAAACTTAATAAAGGAATCATCATGATCAGAAAATTGAGAGCCTGTGTTAGTACTTGTATTTTGAGGGTAGTGTATTTTGCCCATATTCAATCGCACCTGTCATATGGTACAATTCTTTGGGGGTCAAGAGCATATTCTTCAAGACTGTTTGGCATCCAGAGAAAAGCTGTAAGACTGATATGTGGTCTCCCAAAACGTGCTAACTTCAGGGAGAGTTTTATTCTGCTTCAAATTTTGACCCTACCCTCCCTCTTTGTTTTACAATGTTTGATTTATGTGAAAGATAATTTGGAAAACTTCACTACACAGGGGGTGATACATACTCACAACACACGCGCAAGAAATAACTTGATTACTCACTGTTACAATTATTCAAACACACAAAAAACTTTTCTTTTTATAGGTGGAAAACTGTTTAATGCCATTCCAGAGAGCTTCAAAAATCTGCCATATCTAATTTTTAAGCATAGACTGAAATTGTTTTTGATGAATAACCCATTATATAGGTTTAAGGATTTTTATGAAAGGGCCAAGACTTTGTCGTTAATTTAGAGACAACTCTAAATGCAATGGATAGGTAGGCTAATTTTAAATGTGATTTTGTTTTTTTTGATCTGTTTTAACGTTCAAGCAATGTTGTATGAGACAAAATTATTTTGATGTGACTATGGCAATTTGTAATGCTTCTGACGACCTCAGGAGTTGCTGCAATAAAGATTTATTTATTTATTTATTACTATATCAATTAGTTGAGGTGAGGCATAATTTTGATATGAAAGGAACTTTTGTACTCTATAAGAAGCTTTATCAACTAAATATTTCAGTTGAGACTTGTGCGTGGTTAATGGAGGGAATGATGACAGAAAACATCAAGCCGAAACAAGATTCGAACTTGAGCCGCAGGAGACAACCAGCCAGAGTCTTATATAATCAGATACAAGCGCTACAAATGATTGAGCCGTTACTTCTCCTGTAGTTTGTCTTTTTTTTAAAGAAATCATTACATTTTTCCTTGAAATTCAACTTGTGCAGTCTACTATAAAATATTTTACAAGAAAAAAATATTAAAACTCATTTTTATTTTTCCAAAATGACAGCCTAATAACAATTTTTAAACTGGGTTTCGTCAATTACTGTTAATTTTATAAAAATACTCTACTTTAAAAATGATGTTTTTTTATTTTGAACAAAATTATACCTAAGTCTTGGTCCTAAACAACTGAGTTGTGGTAGAAAAACTGTGATTTTCATCCTGTTTCATACCTATCACCTTTTTTGTGTGGGAAATTGCTAGAAAATTATATCGCAGGCTTAAGATGACAAATACTCACAACAAAAAATATCAAAAAACTAGATTTTGTATTTTATTATCGAAGAATATATTGGTCCATGATAATTGAGATTTCATCAACTATTAACTTCTTTCGTAGTAAATTTTCTAAAGCAGCTGTAAGTTGAAGTAGCAGATATCGTTTTAAGTCGTTGTTTTATCAAACTACAGTCAAATCATTTTATTATTAATTTAAAAAAATGATTGAAATTTATTACATGTGATGTTTTCCATGACGAAATGCTAACACTAATTAGAAACAATCTAATATCAAAACTGACACTGTATTTATATTTAAATTATGATTTTTACTCACTTATACTGGAGGAATGCATTTCACTTATACAGAGAAGCTTCATCAGCCTGCCACCTGCCAGCCTCTCTTTAAAGCTTCTCTTTAGAAGTGAAATGTATCCCTTCAGTACAAGTGAGTAAAAAGCGTAATTTAAATAGAAATTCAGTGACAGCTTTGATATATTAGATTGAATACATATCGAGTGGTAGGAATAATTCCAGTTTCAAATACTAGCTTTTTACTAGTTGAGAGACATACTGTATTGATTCGTTCTCATTTAATATTATTATATTGATTTTTCATTGAGGGTACTTACCAGACTCTCAGCCAATGGTCTCATTTCTCCTGGAGGTGGGGACTTGAGGAAAATGCCATGAAGAAAGCCAAATCTTACCATGATGCGCAGATACTGAATGTACTCATTGCGCATCTTGGCCGATTCAAGGTTATCATCAGGGAGAGAGACTAGTTTTCTCACCCATTCACAGCATCGCACCCGGTCTGAAACAAAACATGAAAAATATTTTGTTTTTAGATTAAGATACGTCTTGAAGACTGTAGTTGAGGAGTATAAGGCCATAGGCGTAACGAGGGGGGGGGTGTGATCAGAATGTGATTAGACCAATCAAATGATCAGTTTTGGTTTCATGCACCAGTGCAGACTCCCAGGCTATAATAAATATGTGCAGTAATGTAACTTTGAGAGATTTCTCTCTTTTTAATGTCAATATTAATTCTGTACTGTAATATTGAAAAGGTTAGGTATTGCTACTAATTTGGTTCTTTTATCAAAGTGATTTCTGTCAGTTTCATGAATCTCACTTAGTGATTACAAGGAGTCTGTTATGTTCAAAGTTTCAAATGTCAATAGTCTTCTTTCTAAGAGATTTTTCTCAGGTTTATGGGTGAAACGACATAGGTGAAAACCTAAACTGCCAATTTTCATACACCTAGCACATTTTGAACATTTATTGGTTGCCCCATGAGCAGACTGCCAGAGAGTAGAACCAATCTAGTGTGGCTAGTTGAAGTTTGTGATATTTAACCTAACCTAGACTAACCAAAGCTAACCTAACCTACCCTAAAATTGCTGAATTTTAATGCTAAAAATCTAGCAATG
This sequence comes from Conomelus anceps, assembly GCA_948455865.1. Taxonomy (NCBI): domain Eukaryota; kingdom Metazoa; phylum Arthropoda; class Insecta; order Hemiptera; family Delphacidae; genus Conomelus; species Conomelus anceps. Next base: position 5,372,675 of record OX418225.1, read on the forward strand.
CTAGGTTAGGTTAGCTTTGGTTAGGTTAGACTAGCTTTGGTTAGGTCAGCTTTGGTTAGGCTAGGTTAGGTTAGGCTAGGCTAGCTTTGGTTAGGTTAGGATGCATATGCAAATTACATGTTACATATCACATTTAACCTTGATAAATTGGTCCAATCTAGCAAGGCTGGGTTGGTTGGTAATTTCTATAATTAATTAGCCACAAGGCATCACAAACACATATCATTCAAAGGTTCCACCATGATGAACAATGAAAATTGTGTTATTTCCTTTTCTTCAATGTAGGGATGGAGTATCAATACCAAAATTATCAATATATCATATCAATATTTTGAAAATGGTATGATATTTATTGTGATATAATATCAATGTATTGCCGATATTCTGTCACTGTATTAATTAATTATAGTGATTATTATTATGTTTTCATTAATTCCGTAATGCAAAAATCTCTGATAATGTTTTGTTATTTTAAAATTTTTACATTCAGAAATAATATCAGGTTGGAACATAACAGTCAAAAATCATTATTCAACATGAAAATATGTATTATTCTTCCAAAAAATTCTGATTACAATATATCCGTGAGTTCAGAGTAAAACAAAAGCATCAGTTTCAGATTCTACAGCACTCATATTATCATCCAGCATCGTTAGTCACAGTCATCAAAAGACATAAGCTAAAGAAATAGAAGGCCCAAGCGGCAAGCGCCCAAAACCTAGACTGTGGCAACAGATTATGTAGAAGTATGTGCAATGCATCAAGTGGAACAATTATGGAACAAATTGAAAATGCTTTTATTATTGAATAGATGAATTGTAGGCCTATGAGTAAATAATTCATAAACTAGAATGTAAATTATTGTGTTGGAATGATTCATGCATTCTAAACACTCAATTCAAGTTAATTGCTAAAGATAATCATTTTGGGGTTCTGTTCAAAAGGTGAGTTTTTAATATTGAATAATTAATTCATTAATGGAGACCGACACTTAAAAACTTGATGATTGTGATCAGGAGACATAATATAACAATTTGGTGAAGGTTTCAAGTGATTTTTTTCTTGCTAACATCTGCGGCACAATTACCCAGGAATAGGTGAGCAAGGTAGCACTGGCATTACTATTAAATTGCCTGCTTTTTCATGTTCAAAATTTAAAATTTTAGTCAGTGAGGTAGAACTAAGTGTAATCCATAATACATGTACAGTATACATCACAAAAATTTGTCAAAAATTCAGGAAAATAATCCTTGCTAATTTCAAGTTCTCAGATTTACAAGCTTGTATAGTGAGTGGTCTCTCGATATTTTCAATATTCTCAAATTAATATAAACTGAGCTAATTAAATACAAATAATTAAAATGTACGATATTCTTAAAAATAAAATACAATAAAACATTTTAAAAGCCCAGTTCTGTAAATATCAATTCAATAAAATTTATCATTCAATTGTGTTGTGTAGGGTGATGAGTGGTTTCGTGTGTAGCCTAATGCTTTATCAGCAATTCGAGCCTCATAAATTACCTGCAGCTGTTTCCAATTGCAGCGCATCTTCTGCGATGTCAAAGACTGCATCCATGAACTCCTTATTTTCAGCAGCTGTCATGATGGTGGTGAAAAAATGCCCACAAAGGAAATTTTAACTACTTCCAAAAGGATTCGTTCTGTTTTAGGTCATCAACAAAACTGTTTTACAATTTGATTTGAAAGTCAGGTTAACATGACTTATCATGTGATGGCAGGAGCCGATTCAATTTTGTTTGTTAAAACTACTAAACATGTTTACTTTTTGTACAACTTGTAAATAATCACCTAAAATTTTGTAAAGTGATGAAGCAACAATCCAATGAAGAAGATGTGGAGAATATTTGAAATTTCAATAATAAATGATAGGTAGTGATCTGTTATTGTAGAATTTGTCTTTCAAATGTTGTTTACAAAGTTGGAAAATTTCAACTTTTTGGTCTCACTTCAAGAAAAATGAAGTTTGACTCTGTTATCAGCCAGCTGATATGTTTTTCAGCCATTTGAAATAGTTTGATTTTGCAACTAATTCATCAGATGAATTGAATTGTGTACGTTTATTCAATTCGATAATTTCATGTATCGATAATGCGGTTATGAATTTGTAACATTTTTCAATCTATCGACGGCTATCTAAATAGTGTATACGGATCCTGTGCTGTAATTCAAAATTCCCGCAATTGCAAGTATGAAACATGTCGATAGCCGTGATCGAGAAGGCTGGTCGATTTCAACATCAAACGTCAAAGAAAACGTAAATAAAGAAAATAACCTAGCTTTTTTATTTACATACATGTGCTATTTCGTGGTTTGTGTGATTTTCAGTCATCATTATAATGAAATAGAATTGAATCAGTGTTTTGTCTAGTATTTTATTGATTAAGTTCAGTTCTTAATCTCGCTTAGTTATTTCGTCACGGAAAATATATTGGGAAGTCATCATGACTAAGCATAATTCTTTGTCAGAAGGATTCCGCTAGTTTACTTTTTATATTCCAGAGAAAGATTTATATTAGAATAGAATTATGGCTCCTGAAGGAAAGCGAAGTGAAAGAAAAAGTCTCATGGTAAGTTGGAAAGTTTTAATGAATTAATTTTCACAAACGATTCCTTTTCTTTTTGAAGTAACATAATTTAGTACAACACATCCTTGAAGCAAGAACTAGTGACACATCACCATACGAATGTATTCCCTAAGCTAAATCTTTTCAATTTATATTGGATAAGATGTCATTCAAAATTTCTTAGGACTTGTCAAATAATGAGTTTGCATTGAAAATAAATTTAGTTTCTGAATTTAGAATTGAAGCTTGAGTTAGTAATTTATTTATAAGATCTATTGATTGATCTTACGAGTTGTACTTTGATAAAGCTTCATTACTTTGCCTTATTGAGAAAGTTCCTTGTAACGAACATTTAGATGGAAATGGTTGAAATATGGTATAAGAACTTTAACTCTCTCATAAGTTGTGCAGTATGCAGTATTAACTCATAAGTTGTGCATTATGTAACTTAAAATAATAGTAATCTTATGGTGGAACTACCCATAAGAGTCTCCCCACTAATGAAAGCTTATTATTATTAAGTAACTTAACCTTCCAATTTTTTTTCTTGAAACTTACAGAAGGTGACCATCTTTTAAAACGTTTTACAATATAAGATAACTTGAGGTAAACCTAGCAATTATTGTCCACTTATACTTCTAACATAAAAAAATAAGCTTCTACTTCGAGTTTTCAACTGCTGATTAACAGGAAATAATTCATTGGTTTTGTATTTGAGGAAAGAAGAATTTCTTTGAAATCAAAGGAAGGAGCCGACATTTGGTATGTTAACCTCGAATATGCTCGTAATGCTCAATTTCGGTAACTGACTTGGAATTGTAATTCACAGTTCATGAAATTAACTGTATCGCGCTAGAGGAGCTTGCTAATTATTGGTAATCACACACGTTTCAAAATCAGAGGTTTATTTTGGTTGTTCAATATGTATTAGCTCAATTATTTTATTGCTTCGAATATAACTTTTAACTTTCTATTGTAACTAATTAGTTTCCAATGTAACTGTTTTACACCGACAGGAACCCTTGTCTCCGAGTCCAGTTCTTGATATAAGCGACGATGAGTTGGTTACGATTTCTGTCAGAGACTTGAATCGTCAGCTGAAGATGAGAGGCTTGACTCGTGACGAGATACTGCGTATGAAGCAGAGAAGACGTACTCTCAAAAACAGAGGATATGCTGCCAGGTAAGAGCAGACTTACCTAGCAACCAGTGCATAACTAGAGGTTCAGTCTAGGGGAGGATGACCAATGATGTAATGGGGAGGAGGCCAGGCTCTAGGGTAGTGATGTGAGTCAGGAATATTCCCAGTGGGAAGGGAATTTATAAATGGGAATATTTCCAGGGAACTTCCCAAAGGCTTTATAAGTTCCCAAGATGAGGGAATTTATTAAATAACTCATTCAAATGTCGTTTATTTTGTCTCAAAACAGTTTTGGAACCTCAATAGGTTCGAAATGATCAATAACAAAGCCAAATAATAAAAAATATCGCAATATAATACCATGGAATATATAATAATATGGAACACAGCAAACTTTGAAAACAGAAACCATAGCCACAATACAAGAAACAGGCACCTTCTTATTGCGAATGTAGCAAGGAAAGCCTTATACCAGAGACACTTCAACCATTTAGCTCCCAAATTGTACAACCTGCTTCCTGAAAACATCAAGAGCACAGCATCTGAAACAAGATTCAAATCTGCAGTCCACAAATGGATATTAAATACAGGAAGGCAAAACTTGGAAATAATTATCTCAAACAACATGTGAGCTCACTTACCTAATAATTCCGCACTAACCCCCCCCCCCCCCCCCCCCCCTACTCTAGAACATGGGTAAACCATAGTTGAGTAGGGTAATTTCCAAAAATTGCAGTTCTATAGTTATTAGATTCCCATTTAATTTGCTAATGTATATTATATTGTTTTATAGTTTTAATTAATTATTGATTGGAAATAAAGTATTTATTTATTTATTTATGGCAAAAAATTCTATTTCAACCGTACCCATAACAAAAATTTTGAGAGCAGACTTGGTTGATTATGAAACTCAAAATCAATTTTATTATAATCTCAGAAAAAAACCTGATGTAATTTTTAAAGAATATTCATGTTAAGTAGCTAATTTATTCATATCAAATTAAATTTAAATAATCAAAATTATTAAAAACTCAAATATTTAAATTTACAGTTTAATTTAATTAGTTAAAATGACCTATTAGTAATTTGCGAGTATTTTGCACTGTATTATAAAAAATATGCTAGAATTTATAAAAGGTTTAAAAATTTTATCATTTCCTTTGATACAAGAAAATATGGTTTGTAGTGATCCACCAAGCTATCATGTGGTTTACAATAACATTTAAAGGAATGCAAGTATCACAACTTTGAAATTTATGTGAAGGAATTAGGACGTATGATTTTTATTTTTAAATATAACTAAGAATTGATTTATATGCTCATATTAATATAATAGATGTAAAGGATTACAAAAAAAATATTGGGGTGCCCACTGACCTATGCTTTTAATAGAAAATCATAAATTCCCAGGAATTTATGAATTTTGGGAATATTCCCGGTAATGTTCCCTGGGAATTTTCCCCAAGTATAAATTCCCGGGAATTTTACATCTTTACTCCTGGCTTTAACATAAGAGGAGAAAGAGGAGTTCACTAGAACAATTCAAGACTAATGTACCCTATAGTCTATTTGAAAGGAGATTCGGGGTTTCTCCCCCGGAAAATGTTTGGAAAATAATCCTTTTAAACCCCCATTTTAAGCGATTCTAGACAAAAACTCATCCATTCTTACATTATTCTAACCCAAATTGTGTGTTAGAACATGTTGTGTTTCTTCTCGTTTTTAAATCATTGTCAGTGTGAGATCCGAACTCTCGTGCTATAACTGTATTGTTCAAGTAGGCAACATTTAAAGCAAGCCTACTTGAAACTATCTTTACTCTGCTATTTTTGATCCCCCACCTCCTCCAGTATAGTATCGTACTTTAAAAAAAATTAAATTAAATTATATTTATTTTGCCATGAAAAATACAAACTCAATCCTAAATCGTAAATATAAAAGAAATTAAATACATAACAAACAATATCAGGGGGCCGAGCTTCGCTCGGAGGTAGCCCATGGCTTATGGGTTTAATCTATGACTTTTTAAATAAAATCTATCACTGTTTTGAAAATAGACTAAAAGAAAACATTTCCAGCCGATTTTTGGTTAAAATTAAATTGGTTTAATAGAATAAGATATATGTTACAGACACGCTCCTTTCTGCAAACAGGAGGCATTGAGCTGACACCGTATAAAGGTTGATTCACACATATAGGACTGTGCGCCGACTGTGCTGCGACTATGTCGTTTTGGATGGATTCGCCAAAGCAGTCTATCCATTTAAAATACACGGCGACAGTCTCAAGTGATTCACACATATAGGACTGTGCACCAACCGTGCGCATACTGTGTCGTGGCCGAGCTCTTTCAGAGTGATCTATCAAGGTCACAGTCCGACACAGCCGGCGCACGGCCTGTGCACAGTCCTACATGTGTGAATCAACGTAGGGCGACGATAGGGCGACCAGCCTTAGCCAAGTGAAGCTTCGGGTGTTTCCGTAGAGCCTCGGGCATTTTCGTTGAAAAGAAAAGTTCCTAAATTTTCCAAATCCAACATCCTTTTCATTCTTTTTATCTGTTATCCTATTTTTATTATTTGTACTTCAGATTGTAAATTAAATTAAAAACATTCTGTTCTTTGAATAGAAACATTTAAAAATGAATGAAAATATATTTATTTTTTTTTGTGGATGAAGCCCACATAGGTCTGAGACCTGTTCGTGCGTAATGAGTTGGATGATGGTGATTGATGAGTTGGACCTACAGTTTTAGGTGGGCTCCGAACCACCGGAAAGTGATTTTACAGCAGAGAACAGTGACTTTTTTGCTGGCCAAAAAACTTACAAACTCTCATTCTATGCATGTCTTGCATTACCTACTCACACATGTTATAGATTACAACCTCAAGTGTAGAGGCCAAGCAGTGTGCATGCACTTTGAATGCATTATCATATAATTTTTTTGAAGTATGTTTCATTCATTTTTAAAAATATTTCTTGTTTTTGAATTTTTGTTTCTTCCTTTATTTCTCTTGCAAAACAATTAATGCTGAATCCATCTCTGTGTCTGGAGTAAAATTCCACTGAAATTGCGTCATTGCAGAACAAAACGGTCGCAGCACAGTCTTATATGTGTGAATGATAGCGACACAGCAAGGTCGATGCACGGTCGTAACACAGTCGGCGCACAGTCCTATATGTGTGAATCAACCTTGAATGTGTGTTTATTTCATTGAATTTCACTGAACTGTTTTATACGGACAACGAACATGCAGGCTTTTTTAGTAACAATGATAGATTGCATTGAAAAATAAATTTAAAATTATAAAACTATTGAAACATATAAAACATGAAACAGTAACCCCTGAGCGGAGCTCGGGATCCTGAGTGTATTTTCACATGATGGACCAAAGTAATTAGAAAGGTTTAGTTTTGTAATCGAATCACCAAAGAAATGGAAAAATCATTTGCTGAGCTTTGATTCTCCAGTCATGTGTTTCCTACATAACTGCTAGGCTCCGATTGCATGGTACGCGCGTAAGTTTCGCGTTCCAGGTAGCGTAAATAACGCCGATAAGGTGCCTACCATATGATTGAAATTAATTTTTTCATCAGCTGTTCCTGTAAGGATAGATTTCTCCTTTTTGTGTCCTTCAACGAGTTTTTATAGGAATGAGACATAGCGCAATCGTATTTTTGCACCAAGAAGTCCCTAAATATTAATTTTCATCAAAATCGTTAGAGTCGTTTTTGAGATAGTGACTGGAAATACGTACATACATACGTGCATACAATTCCTTGCTCGTTTAATAGAATAAGATAAATCAATATCGGGAGACCGAGCTCCGCTCGGGTGGGAGGGGGTTAAATGTTTGGGGGCAATTATGTGTATCTTGAAGATCGAAGATGATGCTGTGGGAAGGGCATTAACGACGCATTATGCTGTGAAGCGGTCCCACCTCATCACTACATTTTCCATCATAAGCTAGTGCACAAGTAAATCAACAATAATGTTAATTCCAATTGGTAAAAATGTTCTTTTGGACACTACATATATGTATTTTGAGTAACAATCTGAATTTCGAGTTTACCAGCTTGTAGAACTGTAATTTTTCAAGATAGGTGGTGGTTGGGTTGATGGGATACCACTTTGTAACCCCTCACTCAAGAACGGCTTCTCACACCTTGTCTAATGGCTCATTGAAACGACCCAAATTCATACTTGTAACATTTAGCTTAATTTGTAATTCTTCTTGGAAGTGTAATGTAGGCTTTCTACTGTACTTGGAAAATGTCGATTTTTTAAGAACTCTTGGTAACTACTCATAATAAAAATGCAAAGTTGGTCTCAAACTGTAAGTAATATATTTCTCTTCCACATCATTGACATTAAAATCTAAAAAAAAAAAAAAAACATTTTTCAAATTGAGCTATTATAATTAGCCAAATTTTCATGAGTTTTATAGTATTTCCGGTATTCCTAGCTTGCCTAGACCCAGAGTTATTGTACTGAAATACAAAATATCAAAAAAATATGAAAAAATTACAAATAATGTTATTTTTTGTATGGTTAAATCAGCGAACACATAAGACCAATAGAAGGGGCTTCTTGTCCCTGAGGTGAAGCCACTTGTTACGCGCTCGTCCACTACAAAGATGGCGGCGCAGGGATGACTCACCCAAGTGGCGAGCGCTTGAGAAGCCAGTTTTTGCTATTTATTCTAAATTTACATATATATTTTTACAATTTAAATAAAATAAATGTTAGCACTGAAATCCAAGTACGCTAATCAGATCATCAACTATCAGTTTCATGTTATTCTATTTTGATTTTATTGTCCAAATAGCCTATGTTGGAATAAATTATTTTAAGATATCATCCTATGCTTTTTTTAAAGTAGGCTACTATGTTTTCATATAATTTTAGAGTCTTATCAACATTAAACTATTATCTAGATGCAAATTTAATTTCAAATTTGATTGAATTGGGACTTACTCTTCGATTCAATACTAATTGAGAGAATCATCTATTGCATCATTAGTTAGGGCAATAATTTGTTGAATCAAGCTGGTTTTCTTGAATCAACTTGCAATTTTTTAAACTGCTAAATTTCAAACATCATAATTAGTAAATACTAATTGTGTCTATCTGATCATTTATTTCAATGTAGGCTATTTGGACAATAAAATCATAATAGAATAATATGAAACTGAAAGTTGATGATTTGATTAGCCTACTTGAATTTCAGTGTTACAATTTTATTTGTTAAATATTAGATAGAATCCCGATTCAGATAGTTCAAGGATCGTAGGATATTATGCAGTTATGTTTATAGATTGGTGATCATCTTAGTTATTTTAGTATATTTACTCAATCTTCTTGTAATGCAATGTCTCTAAGTTTTAAATTGAAATGTAGGTCCACAAATTGAATACACTGTTCCAGTAATAATGTTTTATGTAAAACCTATCATTTTAATTCAGGATCCTGATTGAACTCATTGTATATTGCTTAGCCTATCCCATGTTAGGGATAGGCCAAGGTTAATCTTGTTTTATGTCATTATTATTAATTCCTAGGTTGATCTAAATATAACTTGTTAGGAAACTTGCTTTCAACTTGGAAAACTCTGTTAAATATGTATTGCCTTATTACGCATTAGGCCTTCAAATTTTTAATGTTAATGTAATTTTGAGTATAAATGAGTCATGTTTCTAGACGTTTCAATTGGCCTATCTTGAATGTAACATTAATTCTTGTTATGCCTTCTGCAATATCAATTATTGCGTATAATTTAATAGTGCTAATAAATTAATAGCTAATTCAATACTGCTTTAATAGTGCTATTTTAAGGTTTATATATATTTTGTGCTCAGTGTCTTCGCGAGTGCTTGAAGAATAGCTTTATTAATATCAATTTTTATTATATTAACATTACCACTTTCTTTTAACTTAAAATTTAAAAGTTAATACTTTTTTTATCAACCCAAAGTTGGTTTGGTTGGCGCCCATATGGAAATTATTTCATTCTGGATAGCGAAAGTACGGTCTTTACAATAGGCTATTACCCCATTAGACAAATTGAGTAAACGTTCAACTTTATGTAGTCATTGATTTATATGATTCAATGACTTTAAAGATGAATTTTTATTTGATAATGACATTGTTCTAATAAACATTTTCCTATTTGGATTTTGTTCATTTGCGTTCATAACGGAAAGATTTAAAAGTTGGACTAATTTAATCAAAAATTTACTAAAAACAATCTAACTATAATATTATTACATTACAATAATAAACCTTCAAGGAAGTATTGAATCAAACACAAGAAATAAGTGAATAATTGGCTTTGTGGTCCCAGATGCGCAAGCCGGCTGACGACAGCACGCCATCCCGATCGCGTTTCAACGTTGCACTTAAACCTAACATTGCATCCAAAGTATAAGTCGTACATTAAAATAAAAATCATGAAAAATTCATTCCGTTATTTCTGTACAACTTTCTCGCTTTGATCACATCTCTACCCAAAAGATGAACATTTTGGTAGCCGACTCACTTTTTCATGTCATGGTTTGAAACTCGGACAAAAATATAACTTTAAACAACTAATTAAAATATATAGAGGTAACCATTAACTTTTATAATGCCACTGTTATCGTTAGAAACTAATTGTCTATACTGATGCCAAGTTTGAAAGTTATATCTTAATCCTAAGTGTGTTAAACTGTATTGAAATGTTCTGCTCTTGAAAACACGATTTCGTCTTTCTATCCACTACATGGATGGCGGACTTGGCTTCACCTCCTATAATACTACGCTAGTGCATACGCCCCTTCCATTGGTCTTATGGTTTCGTTGGGTTAAATTGTAATTAGAAAAGTTTTTTTTCACCAAAGAAATAATGGCGTCATAAGCTGAGCTCTGACTTTCCAGTCATATGTTTCCTACATGACTGCAAGGCTCAGACTACGACTACACGGTACGCGCGGAAGTTTTTGCGTTCCAGACAGCGTTAATAACGCCGTTAATGGACCTACCATATGATTAAAAAGTGTTTCTCTTTTATCAGCTGTTCCTTTAAGGATAGATTTCTCCTTTTTGTGTCCTTCAGCGAGTTTTTACAGGAATGAGACCTAGCGCAATCGTATTTTTACACTAAAAAGCTCCTATATTCGTAATTTCATCAAAATCGTTGGAGTCGTTTTTGAGATAGTGACTGGAAATACGTACATACATACATACATACATACAATTCCTTGCTCGTTTAATAGAATAAGATAAGTATGAACTAAAAGTATAAATAATACAGAAACATAAATATCTCTAAGCATTTATGGCATCACCAGCAAACAGAAATCTTTGCCCGCCAGTGACCGTTGCGGTCGAAAAAATAGAAAAACCTTCAATATTGTATTATTCCTGAGGTTAAAAATGCATTTTAAAAAGTGGAGGGGTTTTAACAGTAATTAAAGACTATATACAGAGTGTTTGAAAAAGAACTCCGTAGTTTTAATGTGTCATAGAATCTGTATGGACACATTTATTACGAGATGTTGACAGAGTATGTATTTCCCCAATTGAAAGATATTGAGGCGGAAAAAGGGCTTGTGTTTTTCCAAAAAGATGGCGCCCACCTTATTACAGTAACAATGTACATACTGATATGTTGGTGAATAGTTGGCGAGAAGTGGATTATCTTCTCGACGTGTGCAGGGCAACAAATTGATCCCACGTTGAAATCTAACATTCAAACAAAACTTGAAAGTACTCTCTTTTATTGTATGTAATCATTGATGCACTTTTTCATTAATTTCACCTATTCATTTGTACTTAAAACTGGGAAGTTCTTTTTCAAACACTCTCTATTATAGCTCTTTATCATTAAAAAGGGAATTTTTTAAAAAATAATTCCTCTAAAACCATATTTTCAGCGATTTAAGACGTCTATTTTTACTCTTGTCAAGACTATTGTCTCCCAGGGCTATTTCAAATTTAATTTCAAATTTAAATTTCAAAATCGCTTGTCTGTGGGGGCATTTATCACAATATTATATAATGGAATAAATGAATTTTCAGAAAAAACAAATGCGAACATAATACATAGGCAAAAATTAAAAGCTGAACTCACCTAGGCTACATAGTAGAATAATCAAAGTAGGCCTACTGTAAATTATTTTATTGTAAAACAAGTACTGTATTTAGGGGTTTAAACGGTTTAATCTAATTAAAGGGTATGTTATTCTAAATTTTAAAATAACATAGCTCATATCCTGAAAAGGACAGAAACAAGAACCCGCACTTTATGTATATATGAAGATAATTATGTAGGCCTACTGTAAATTATTTTATTGTAAAACAAGTACCGTATTTAGGGGTTTAAACGGTTTAATCTAATTAAAGGGTATGTTATTCTAAATTTTAAAATAACATAGCTCATATCCTGTAAAGGACAGAAACAAGAACCCGCACTTTATGTATATATGAAGATAATTATGTTGTATTAACAATCGGCTATGTACTATACATACATACATACATGTGTACATGACATACATTAACATACTGATTCAGAGTAAAACGTCAGACTCATCATTCACTATAATTTACATAACCCCCAAAAAGCATTCCACTGCTGTATCTTAATAATTTTTCACAACATGTAGACCAGTCTTTCCCATTTCTCGTTTATAATTTTACTCCAACTTCCCTATTTTTTAATTTATCTGTCTCTTTTCAACCTTCATCTTATAAAACTTATTTTTCTGTAATCTATCATGTAATTTTTTCAATTATTGCTTTTTAACTCATATATACCCACAAGTCTGAATTGCAGGCAATTCTTTTATCTGTCTCTTTTCAACCTTCATCTTATAAAACTTATTTTTCTGTAATGTTTTCAATTATTGCTTTTTAACTCATATATACCCACAAGTCTGAATTGCAGGCAATTCTTTTATCTGTCTCTTTTCAACCTTCATCTTATAAAACTTATTTTTCTGTAATTTTTCATGTAATGTTTTCAATTATTGCTTTTTAACTCATATATACCCACAAGTCTGAATTGCAGGCAATTTTTCGGCTTTTGATTGTATTTATATTGTAAAGAATCTGGTTAATAATAAAACCAGTTAATATCTTTCAATTCCACTTATTCAATTGACAGATATTAACTGCTGTTTTTATTTTTATTATGGAATTCCACAATGTCAGTCTAAAACATACTGATAAGAATTCTTCAGCTTTTATTGAACATATTTATATTGTAAGAATCTGATTAATAATAAAACCAATTAATATCAATTCCACTTATTTAATGGAGAAGTATTAACTGGTTTTTTTTTATTATGGAGTTCCGCAATATCAAACTCAAATCTACTGTAGAGAATCTGAATAAACTTGATTTCGATTTGACTTTTTTGTTTCCATTACAGCTGCCGTATTAAGCGTATAGAGCAAAAAGATGAACTGGAAACCGAAAAAGTGCAAGAATTCAGAGACATGGAATTAATGCAAGATGACAATGTGGCCATGCATGAAGAACTGGAAACTCTGTGCGCCAAATATCAGGCCCTGAAAAAGTTCGCTATCATGAAGAAAATTCCGATACCATTGGAACTGGAATCAATTCGTTGATTTGTGACTACACTGGACTTTCAACGGGATTTTTGACAAAATCTTGCTGTATGGTGTACAAATAACACTGAATTGCATTTAATTTGTTACGGTTTTCTGTTTGTGGTAAAAAACCAAGGTTAATAGATAAAAGGTTGAACGGTCGTTAGTTCTTTCTAAATCCGACAGGGGATTGCTTCATGGATGACGTCACGTGAATCAGTTTTTCAGATTTTTAACATGCTCTCTTATGGGAGATATGTATTCAATCTCTTATAACTAATGAAAAAAACACAGAAAATACTTTTCCTCTGGAAGGAAGCTAGAAATTGCAATTCTCTTTCGAAAGGATATGAATAATACACTAGTTTTTATTATAAATCCAATTCATGCACTAAATTGGCAGAGGTAGACAAGACCTCTTGATTTTACCAGCTGGGAGAGGCCCATTTACAAAGCATCTCTCCCAGCTGGGAAATTGATTCTGGAGAACTGATTCAAGTGACGTCATCCATGAAGGAATCCCCTGTCGGATTTAAAAACAACTATCGACCGTTCAACCTTTTATCTATTAACTTTGGTAAAAAACATCTCTGCATCAAGAACTTGAAGTCAATTTGAAGGACTTTTGCTTTATAAATTTTGGATATTGGAGATTGAATACTGAAGTGTTATTAGATTTCGCGGGTATTCTGGTTGAGAGGGGAAACATCCATATATTCACAATCAAGAATTGGAAATATTTTCAAATAAGGACTTTTCTGTTATGTAGAGTTTGAATAATGTTGAACTGCTGTACTAATAGTTATTTATATATTAAGAGCGTGAAGCGCGACTTTATCGCTCGAGCCAAAACATTTACTGTAGTAATTTTAGTAATTTTGCGAGTGCGATAAAGAAGCTTCACATGCGAATTGCATACAATATTTTTCCTACAACTGCTCGTAAAGTCGTTCTTTACGTACTGAAAACTAATTGTAAAATACCTCTTTACTGCTCAGCAAGCGGTAAAGTACTTTACGCTCGCCAGCTGTTTTCTTTACGCTTCTGTTTTGATTTTGATGTCTTCTCATTGGTGGATCGCGGAATCCGTGAATTCACATAACCTCAAAATGGCGCACGCTAACCAAATCCGCGCACGGTCTGTGATGTTACAAACTATAAGTTTTTATTGTGTTGTAATCCAGAACTGCAGTTGTAGGAAAAATATTGTATGCAATTCGCGCGTGAAGCTTCTTTATCGCTCTCGCAAAATTACTGCGCTCCGCTATGCGTCGCGCAGTAAATGTTTTGGCTCGAGCGATAAAGTCGCGCTTCACGCTCTTAATACATAAATAACTATTTCCAAAAACTGCAGTTCTGGATTCCAACACAATAAAAGCTTGTAGTTTGTAACATCACAGAGCATGCGCGGATTTGGTTAGCATTCGCCATTGTTGAGGTTATGTGAATTTCACGGATTCCGTGATCCACCAATGAGAAAGCATCAAAATCAAAACAGAAGCGTAAAGAAAACAGCTGGCAAGCGTAAAGTTCTTTACCGCTTGCGGAGCAGTAAAGAGGTATTTTACTAGTTATTTATGTATTAAGAGCGTGAAGCGCAACTTTATCGCTCGAGCCAAAACATTTACTGTGCGACGCACAGCGGAGCGCAGTAATTTTGCGAGAGCGATAAAGAAGCTTCACGCGCGAAATACATACAATATTTTTCCTACAACTGCAGTTCTGGATTCCAACACAATAAAAGTTTGTAGTTTGTAACATCACAGACCGTGCGCGGATTTGGTTAGCGTTCGACTTTTTTGAGGTTATGTGAATCTCACGGATTCCATGATCCACCAATGAGAAGACATCAAAATCAAAACAGAAGCATAAAGAAATCACGTAAAGTACTTTACCGCTTGTGGAGCAGTAAAGAGGTATTTTACAATTCGTTTTCAGTACGTAAAGAACTACTTTACGAGCAGTTGTAGGAGAAATTAGTTTTCAGTACATAAAGAACTACTTTACGAGCAGTTGTAGGAAAAATATATTATTTAATTTGTGATGGGTTTGTGGTTACAAAAACATTCGCAATACAGAATGTGAAATCTTTTTGGAATTAATATAATTTAAAGGACTTTTCGGCTCTAGTGTTTAAAACATTGTGAATTGCTTTACTGAAGCAAAATTGAGTTCATTGTAACTGGTATATTCTCCTTGAGGTGATGACGTCACTATATTTCCTATTTCATATTGAAATTGACCAATCTTATGAATAATTTTTTCTCAATTTGTGTGTCTGTAAAAAGTATTTTGAGCTATCAGTAAATTAAATAATGTGTAACATTTTATGATTGACAGATTGTTTTAGGTCTATCGATAACAATGTTGGTGATATGAATGGGATTGATTGAATGAAATGTTTTGCATGAGAATTAATATTGTAGTAGTTCTCTTTTGGTGAAATTGAATTCAACAGTTGAATCTATTTAACAACAAATTTAAACAGTGCAATAACACTTGACTATTAATCAATTTCTAATACTAGACAAATTATTGAAAATTTTTCATTTAGTGACACTCACTATAAAAAAAATAATTTATAAATGTTCCATAATTCCAAGTGAATTTCAATTCAAGAGTCTGTTTTATGACAAATTAGGTTTAGGGAAGTGTTAGCTGCAAGCTGTGGCAGGTATCTGTTCAGACTAATAAGCTGCGAACTCATGGACCCTCTTTGTAAGGGTGACCGATTGGATTGGCAAGCTAGAAATAGTCTGTTTCCTGCTGTTAAATAATTTCCCAGTAGTTCGGAACCCACCTAAGACTGTAGCTCCAACTTATCAATCACCATCATTCAACTCTTTACCCACAGGTTTCAGACCTATATGGGCTCATCCTCTAAAGAAGAAAAAATAAGTGTATTATGTTGGTAGTAGCTTACTTGTAATAGGAGGTACCGGTACTGAAGCAAGATCGCATGGAAGTTTCTACATGTAGATTATAGTTTGTATTTTATTTTGCTGTGAAACAGCCGCCTTGATAGGTTTATTTTCTCTCTGAAATTATTTCATTTCTTGCATTTTCAATTGAGGGTTTCTGTTAGTACTCAAACTGAATGGATTAACAGGAGGAATTGATACAGTCAAAAAATTTATTTATTGACACAGTCAAACTATTTATTTATTGATACAGTCAAAACACAACTTATTGCAAAGAAGCAACATCCTTTTAACCCAAAACTGTCTCTATTACTAAGTTTTTACAAGAGTCCAAATATTTGTTAGCATAGGTTATGTTTACGTTTTGATTAAATCATAACTTGAATGTTCTGGAAAACAAAATTACCAAGTTCAATTTAAAGAATGAAGCACTTTGATTCTATTTAAGGATGGAGTCATTCTTCGAAATATTTCTACAAATATTGGGTTACCTTTTCTTAATTCCTTGATCCCTCTTCTTTGTGAGTTTGATCCATAATATTTTTTTAACACCAGGTCTTTAAAGTTTAAATATAAAAAATGTTGTTTTCTTAGCATTCTTCTGCTATCATGCATGATACAAATATAAAAATAAATAGATAGTGAAGTAAAAAAGTGCTGAAAAGGCAAAAATAAGTGAGTAGAGCTAGAGTCATCATTGGAAGACTCAAGCATTGGTAGATAAGTATTGAGTTTATAAGAATATAGAATAAAATTAATGGTTAGTCCAGGTGACTAGTTTTAATGAGCATTAAAAAAAATGCATGATACAATTGGTTTTTGAGGACTGATTCCTTCTCAAGTGAGGCTACTGTGCCAAACAGTTGTTCTGACTTTCAAGCCTGCACACAGAAGCAGGGTTTGGTCCAATTTCTTTTCGTCTTCCACAAAAAGTCACTTTGTGTCACATCTCAATTGCGCCCATTGCATTTAGAACTGGAGCCCAGCAAACGGAAACACAGACTTGGTGACTTTTTGTGGAATATGGAAATGTATTTAGCCTCAACTATGCTTCTATGTACGCAGTTTAATTAGTATGCATGTTTCACAAAACGTTATCCTCAGTCCATGTCACCAAGCCTGCGTTTGTATTTGCATACAGTCTGAAGGTAATATACATTGATTAGAACAGGAATTCAACATTCAAATGTCCAGTTTCTCAGTCGTTCAGGAAATCATTTGGTAGCTATTAATGGTCCCAAGGCTTGTTTCATACCTACTAGGCAGCCGGGTAACCAGTGTTGTCTACCCATCTGTAGGGATGTTGTATCTTGAGGAGCTCTTTACACTTACACGATTTTTGAAGTCATATTTTACAATTTAATTATACCAGATAAACGACACTGGTTACCTGATTGCTTGGTTTTTGTGAAACAAGCCTCAGGTCCGCTATTGAATCAATATTGCTACGGTACTGAATGAAATCTGTGATGTTTTCCATGACGAAATACTTGATGAACAATCTAATATCAAAACTTACACTATTTCTTTTTAAATTATGATTTTCATTCACTTATACTGGAGGATGCATTTCACTTCTAAAGAGAAGCTTCATCAGCCTCTCTCCTACATCGATGATGTATGGTGAAATGCATCCCTCCAGTATAAGTTAGTAAAAACCATCATAATAGAAATACTGTGTCAGTTTTGATATTAGATTCTACTGAATGACTTTCCAAACAAATGAGAAACCGAGCAGTTATTAGATAATGATTTTTTCCTAATTGATAAAAGAGGAATAGATATAAAATCATTAAAATTGTTTGGTTACATTTACAGCAATAGAACTTTTTTTTTACGTTTCACTATCTAAAGTGGCGGTCAAATGCTGCACCGCATAGAATAATACTATTTAATAATGGCGGCTGACCTACGTTACATTGTGGGCTCTCTATGGTTCTACTCTAAATCCATGATCACATGATCAAAAACTGAAGATGATCAGATGTTGTCAGTTCTGTCTGTTTCTCGTTGAATGTTGTATTGTCCCATCTTGAGGTGTTTTTCTATTCTTTATTACTGTTATCTTTCCAAAGCTCATGTTGCTGAAACGATTTTCAAATAAAATCAAGTGTTTCAATCGTTAGATCAGGTACAACGTTATTTATTCTGGAAAATTATTATTCTGCAAGATGGATGGACCAGTAACTTCAGATATTGTGATACTCCACGGTAATTCTCACCCAGAACTTGCCAATCTTGTTGCAAAGTAAGTAGAAAACAATATAAATAATGCCGATACTGAATTGACTTAATTACAGTTTGAAGCTGCTTATTCTCAAGTGGGTTTTTGAAGTACGGTAGTAGATTCAATCAACAGTTTCAGCTTTACCATTTTACTTGTTTTTTACTTGAATTCATTTCATAATATAATTAATAACGACTGGATTCAAATTTTCATCCTCAGAAAACAACGTTTTTGTCTCTCAATATCTCTCTAAATCAATAATTGAGGTTGGAAAGGCTCATTGATTCGTTACTGATGTACAATGTTAACTTCTAGGAAGGAGTTATGAAGCTTTCTAATAGCAGGCTATGAATTAAAACAATTGTTATCTGTAATGAAAACAAGAATCACTTGTGTGGCTGACATTCTAAATCATTTGAATAGTATTAATCTACAATTTTACCTTTAATGCTTATCCAAATACAGCTTATAGGATTTGCGAGATTCTTAAGAAACTAAGACAAATAACCATGTACAATACTACCGTACCGTACGTAAAATAACCATGCCTGATGATTATGTAATGAACTTGAAAAGTTTTTATAATGAACCAATTAGGGAAGTATATATAATGTAGGTAGGTAGGTGGTCTTTAAGGAACAGAGAATGTCGCCCCTTTGTAAAATCATCTTGAATCAACTAAATAATGTCTATTTTTTGTTTATAGAATCGATCATTTAAAAAATATTACTTGAGGTTCTATAGAGCCACATGTTATCTAGAATTTGATCGACTTTTGTTTTTATTATTTTTTTTGAGAATAAAGCCCACATAGGTCTGAGACCTGTACGTGGGTAATGAGTTGGATGATGGTGATTTATGAGTTGGACCTACAGTTTTAGGTGGGTTCCGAACCACCGGGAAGCGATTTTCAGCAGAGAACAGTGTCTTTTTTGCTGGCCAATCTAATCTGTCACCGTTACAAACAGGACCTATATTTTATATCATAATTAACTAGAAGCTCAGAATTTGATAGGTTTGTAGCTCAGAAGTAAGAAATTCATGTTTTATGGTTATTATTTATTATTTTCTGTTTATCCATATGAAACCATGCTCCAGTAGCTAAGAAAGATACTGGAAAAATGAAAAATTGGGATTTTCCTTTCTTGAGGCAGAACTTGTTTTCAGACAAAAAATTATATTTCTTATTCATTTTAATAGTTTTCATGTCTTATAAGTTGAAATATTCACTATAAGTTAAAATGTATTTGAATTATTTCATATGGATGGATTTGAATAATCTTGAACTTAATATCATTTAACTCCTGACTTTCTCCTTTTCCACTGTCTTCTCTTTCTTTAAATTAAATCTTTGTTTCGTTTTCAGTCGTTTAGGCGTCAAAAGTGGAGGATGCAGTGTCTACCATAAAGTCAACAGGGAAACTATGGTGGAAATAGGGGATTCTGTGAGAGGAAAGGACATCTACATCATTCAAACTGGAACCAAGTAAATTTTATGAATCCTTTTTTATCAGTTTGTAATGACACAGAATACTTTGATCAGATTTGATCACTTTTTTTCACTCAATCTGTATAATAAGAGAGAGTAGGTGTGTGTGAGTTTGTCTTACGGATTTCACAAAAACGTCTACGATTTGAACACTAAATTTGGCACATAGCTTCCTCCAAACTCGACAAAGTGCACCCCGAAGCCCGATTTTTTATTTTCCTTTCAGACTTGAAGATTAATGTTCGAATTTCAGCATTTTTGTAAAATGGGTTACAGGAAACTCATAGAGCAGCTTATTCGTGATACGTTACCATGATACTGAAAAAGATGATAAAGCTAAAGATTAGTTCTGTATCAATATTGCTGCTGCTAATTACATAGCGTCAAAAACACATATTTGTGCACTTCTCTTTTCAAACAGTTGAACTCTATGGCTAGCAACACTGGAAATCATTCACCCTTCCCAATTTCGTGATTTTGTGACCGCTGCCATAAGTTATCTACCACAAAAGAGATACTCCAAACCGGATTTCCGGGCAAGACTTGAGTAAAATGCTAATAATTTTAATAATTTATAATTTAAATTACTCTTGTAGACTAAATACTCTTGTATATTTTCAGAGACGTAAATAACAATATAATGGAACTGCTAATTATGGCTTATGCATGTAAAACTTCATCCGCTAAAAATATTGTGGGAGTGATACCTTACCTTCCATACAGTAAGCAATGTAAGTATTTTCCTACATTAACAATACTAATGAATTGATAAACTGTAGTTTATAAATTGAATATAATTTTTCTGAAAATATAATGAAGACACCATCGATCCCGCAAGTGTAGATAAAGGCTGCAGATTATGTGTGATATAGCAAAAATATAATTTTTACACAATAGTGTAGTTAGTTGTTCATGGTTCTTGATAAATATTTAATTCTTAGCCCTAGATTACTGAAATTAATGTGTTTTTTTAGGGTGAAGCCCACATAGGTCTTGGACCTGTGCGTGGGTAATGCGTTGGATGATGGCGATTGATGAGTTGGACCTACAGTTTTAGGTGGGTTCCGAACCACCGGGAAGTGATTTTACAGCAGAGAACAGTGTCTTTTTTGCTGGTCAATCTAATCGGTCGCCCTTACAAAGAGAGCCCAGGAGAACGCAGCTTATCTCAATCTAATGTTTGAATTAACAGTTTGCCCGATTCAATTTAAATATCCAAAATATGACAACCTATAATCCAGAGGCTCTTCCGGTTATTTTCGCCTTCTCTTTTTCCTACTCCGCCATCTTCTCATTTTTTCTTCTCTTTCTCCTCTTCTTATCCTTTTCTCTTTCTTTTTCTTTTTTCTTCTCTCCTTTCATTATCTCCGTTCTCTCTCTTTTACCTATCCTTCTTCCTCTCTTTTCTTGTCCCTCTTTTTTACTTCTCTTTCTTCTATTTTTTCATTCTTCTCCATTTTCTTCGCTCTCTTCCTCTACGTCAGCTTCTTCTTCTTCTCCCCTTTTACTTTCGCATTCTTGTTCTTCTTTCCCTTCTATTTCTTTTTCTTGTCATTTTTCTTCTTCCTCATCTTCTTCTTTCTCCCCTTTTCTTCTTTTCCACCATCTTCCTCTTCTTCTTCTCCCTCTTCCCTCTCTTCTTTTTCTTCTTCTCCCTCTTCTCCACTTTTCCTATTCACTCTTCTCCTTGCATCCTCCTTTTGTTCTCCTACGTCATCTCCCTCTTATTTTTCCTTTGACTTCCCCATTCTCGTTCTCTTTTCCTTCTAATTCTTTTTCTTTTACTTGTTTGTACGTTCTTCTTTTTCTCCTCCTCCTCATTTTTCTTGTTGCCCTCTTTTCCAGTTTTTTCTTCTCTTTCTCCTTCTTCTATTTCATCTACCTTCTCTTTTTTCCTTCTTCTTCTTTAGGAAAAAATTGAAGTCAAATTCGAAAAATACATTAGATACCCTATTTATTATCAAACTCTACGAATGCACTTACTTGTCATTCACTTGAACTCATTTCTTGTCACTCAGATAGAGATAAGTTCGAACTACTGGACCCTCTTTGTAAGGGTGACCTGTTCTCTGAAGTTTCGTCGACCACATCAAAACGTTTACATATTAAATGACTTTCCCAATTCTAATTACCTAATGCTTTTTCAGAATACTTTTAAATCGTAATCACTTGATAAAGTCAAAACTCCAATTTTCTCGTTCGATTTCCGCAGTATACTGCTCTTTTTTTTTTTTTTTTTTTTTTTTTTTTTTTTAAGAAAGTTAGTAAACTGTTGAAATTTATCGTACAGTTTATCAATAAAAGCAAACCATAAAAGTTTGATGGCTTTCATCCGTCCGGATAATGGTATTATGTAACCTCTCAGTCATTCAACTGCAATATTGATTAATAGCCATACATACACAAAGCTATCTCATGGGTCATTGCAGATTTTGATAAAACAGTTTAGTCATCGATAATTTATACTTTGTAAACGAATTTCTTCCGTATAACTTTCTCTGATAATTAGTAATCGAAGTGGAAGTTGGACAGTAACATTCTATTTTGATTTTTTTAATATTTAAAAAAAATTATCAAATGATTGGTTCACTGCCAAGAGCTGTAATTGGTTCAAATTAGTCAAATTATTGACTGCTTAGCGTATCTTTTTTTTTGAGGCTGAATCCCAAAAAGGTGTGAGACCTGTGTGTGGGTGATGAATTGGATGATGGTGATTGATGAGTTCGACCTACTGTTTTAGGTGCGTTCCGAACCACCGGGAAGTAAAAAAACAAGATAGACGTTACACCTTCTGAAAGTTGCAAATAGTCAAATATGGAAGGTTCAGTTACATAATAATAATAAGCATATGGCTTTTATTGGTGGGGAGACCCTTACGGGTAGTTCCACATCGCCGCTTGAGCCATGTTATTGGAAACATGCTGGTTGCTATTTGATTTTTTTTTTCAAAGGATGAAGCTCACATAAGTCTGAGACCTGTGTGTGGGTAATGAATTTGATGATCGTGATTGATGAGTTTGACCTACTGTTTTTGGTGGGTTCCGAACCACCGGGAAGTGATTTTGCTTCAGAGAACAGGTCACCCTTACAAAGAGGGTCCAGTAGTTCAATCTTATCTCTATCTGATTGAAAACCTGCTATGACTTACGGCTGACTGCTATCTCAATGATCCAGGGTTCTATTTCATGTTTGATCAGTTTTTTTTAATTAATTTGCAGTCTTAATTTGATAAAACTATTTGAAATGTATTAGTTTAACGCTCAATCTTGGGTTTGTTGAGCTGAGGCTTTATATGAAAGGCATGTGTGGTAAACGGATTATAAATAATTTATGAAATTGAAAAAACTATTGTGTGAAACTTATCATATTTTTAAATCTTGATCTCATAAATTATTTTCATCTATTCTATTTATCTAATAACTTCTTCTGATTCCATCTTTTGTAAGAAATAAAAACAGATTGGATTTTCATTTTCATTGGTTTCTTTTATTTCCTTTATGTTAATTTGTAACCATTAAATTATTTTGTTGTAAAGTTGTGGCAATAAACAATTGAATTGAAAAAAAAAAGCTGCGGTATAGATTGTGACTAATAGAAAATTCGCCTAGTGTTGATTGATTCTATTAAATAACTTATGTAACTTAAATAACTATTAATAACTTATGTAACTTAAATTACTATTAATAACTTATGTAACTTAAATTAAGATTAATAACTTTATGAGGATTTTTCTCTTTTATCTTATTCAATGCACAATCTATCTATTAGATTGCACTACAAATTATTTGAACATTGGTCATTATTGGAAATTTAGGCTAATCTTATTTATCCTACCTATCATTGTGTTTGCAAAATTAAAATATGATCTTCTCTCAGTTATTATTCATGTGTACAATAAATATATCCGCTTTGGGAAATTTTATTTAAAAAATATCTGTTGAAACAAATCACCATGTCCCCATAACATGGCTAAACGGCGAGTTGGAACTATTCGTAAGGGTCCCCCACCATCAAAATCCATACGCTAATAATATAATGCTTCAAATTGAGGCTGTGCGTTTTTGTCATAATTTTTTTCGAAGTTTCTTGTACTGAAAATTATTAGGGCTTTGAAATGTTATCTATTGCTGTGAGGAAAAATTGTTTTCTTCAATTATTTTATGAAATATGGGGGTACAAAGTTGAAGTTTTTCGGTTTTTGGGGGCAATTGATCTCATCTATGAGTGATTTTAAACTATTGTTAAATTTTAAATAAAAGAAACCTTGACGAATAAAATGACATATTTTTATTTCAACATAAATCATTTTTTGAAAGATGGAATTTTTTCACAGATTTAAAAAAATAAATGCTTGATCGGAGTAAAAATTATGTAGTTTTATTACTCAAGATGTTTTTTAGTTACAGAAGATTTATCAAAAGTTCAAAACCACTCGTAGGTGAGATCAATTGCCCCCCAAAACTGAAAAATTTCAACATTGAACCCCCATATTTCACAAAATTATTGATGAAAAAACTTTTTTCACAGCAATTGATAAAATTTCAAAGCCCTAATAACATCCAATACAATAAATTTGGAAAATTGTGAACAAAAACCCTGAGCACGCCTTAATGGATGTTTTTGTAGGGTTGGGCTGTTTTTTTATATGCTTATGATGCTTGCACAGTGGAGCATCAATATTGATAATAGATGCTTAATCAAAAACATTCTGTGAAATAATGTTTTATAGATTGAAGCATTGTGAATACCTCCATTCCATAGCACGTGTTTCATTTTGCATCTATGATTATCATCGATTATTGCTATGCTATGCTCTGCTATGCAAGCACTTCAATTCGTTCTATAATTCCAATAAATCATAATATCCTCACAAATGAAGACGGAGAAAACACACAATCAGATAAAACAATTATTGTAATTTATGTTTTAATTTACAGGTAAAATGAGAAAAAGAGGTTGTATTGTATCAAAATTGGTGGCTAAAATGATGTGCAATTCAGGATTGACTCATGTTATCACAATGGATTTGCATCAGAAGGAGATACAAGGCTTTTTCGATTGTCCAGTTGATAATTTGAGAGCTTCGCCATTTCTGCTGCAGTATATTCAAGATAGTGTGAGTATTTGCTTGTTTTCGTAAGTCTTATCATTCATAAACTGCATGTACTAAAACTAGTTAAAATCCCAATTTTCCAATTTTGCGAAAAATAAAAAATATTCTTAAATTTGCAATACAAGACTGATATGAAGCAGGTTTGGGGAATTGGTGTCAATTTATTGGTGGTAGATAACAGGCGAGTGACTTTTCTGTGATGTTTTTCATGACGAAATGCTTAAACAATCCAATTTCTTTTCTCTAATGACTTTTGTTTATATATTTTTTCTACACATATAATAGTTACATTTTTGTGTAAAGAGGGCAAGCATGGGATTCTCCTTGTGCTCTCATAATGTACTCATGTCAAATAAATAAATACCAAAACTCACTGTGTTCTATTTAAATTATGATTTTACTCGCTTGTACTAAAGGGATGCATTTCGCTTCTAAAGAGAAGAGACTGACGAAGCTTCTCTTTAGAAGCGAAATGCATCCTTCCAGTATAAGTGAGTAAAATCATAATTTAAATAGAAATACAGTGTCAGTTTTGATATTAGATTGACTTTTTCTTGTTCGATAGTTTGGTATCAATTTCGGAAAAATATTTCTTCATTTCATTAATTGGCATATACATTCTATTTTACAGTATACACTGTCAGAACAGGTGCCTCGTCAATTTCTTAATAATTAATGGCCAAAATAACAAACACTATGTACAATAAATATCATCATCCATGAAATCCTTGACACAATAATAACATTTATCCACTAATAAGTTTCGTAAATTTATTTTAAAAGTTTTAACTGTAAATTTAGTAAAATCAATTTTTAATTTATTAAATAATTTCATTCCCATATAATATGGAGACTGCGCAAATAAATTAAGCCTATGAGTTGGCAGTTTGTAATTTTTTTTATTCCTAGTGTCATGTTCATGTTCAAACCTATTATTTTGAAAAAGATGCAAATTTTTAAATACAAATAACATTAAATCTAATATATACAAAGAAGGAACTGTAAGTATTTTTAACTTTTTAAATAGTGGACGACATGATTCTGTTCTATTCATTACACCACACATGTTCCTGACCACCTGCTTTTGCAATATGAGTACTTTTTTTGCACTGCTGGTATTGCCCCATAAGACAATTCCATATCGAATAATAGATTCAAAATATCCATGATAAGCTACTTTTCTTACATTTAAATCTGTACTTCCAGCTAAAATATTCATGGCAAATACAAAACTGCTTAATCTTTTTACCAGGTTATTAATATGGCAGGACCATGTCAAATGTTTATCTATTGACATTCCAAGAAACTTAATATTATCTGCATATGTTATTTCCTTATCATTATATGAACAATGTAAAATATCGTTAATATTTTGCCTTATGCTAAATTTCATTATTTGAGTTTTATCAAAATTTATTTTCAAATCGTTTAGTAGAAACCAATTATTCAAACTATCTAAAACACGTAAAATGTCTACTGATAGTGCATCTGCAGTTCCACTCTATATCAACACAGGCGTATCATCAACAAAAATAATAGAATGTGAATCAATCCTCAATGGTAGATCATTTATGTAGAATAAGAACAAAATCGGACCTAACACACTTCCCTCTTGCTACTTGATTAATTGTTACGTAAAAATTACTCTTCCTTCTACTACTACTACTACTACTACAGCTACTACTTCTACTACTTTTCTTCTCCTTTATGGTCTAAAAATTGATAAGTTAAAATAATCGTAATACATTTTCAAACGACAAAAAATCGCGCTGCAGTGAGATTTGAGCTACAAACTGGGAAATATTTTATTTTGATTTATGTTTTTGTATATTAAGTCTTGGAGACTCCAGTTAAGAAGTATAAGACAAATCAGATCAACAATTATACAATAATTCCAGTAACTTCCAGTTTCAGTGACTTAATCTACATGCTTAAACAAACAGAAAATGTTTTTAGAAAAAATTAATGTTTTCTTCGGATGATGCCCACATAAGCCTTTTTTGTAGATTACGTCTTGGGGACTCCAGTTAAGGAGTATAAGACAAGTCAGATTAACAATATACTATTTTATACACTAGTTACCATAATTACTATATCAATTAGTTGAGGTGAGGCTTAATTTTGATGTTAAAGGAACTCTGGTACGCTATAAAACGCTTCATCAACGAAATATTTTTTCAATTGTTTTTTAAATGTTCCTATATATTGAAGACTCTTTAAAACCTGCAGTAGCTTGTTGTAGAGTTTCCTATCTATATAAATAGAGTTTTTTTTCTAATAAGCTACTATTATAATTCACTTTATTATAAATTTGAGTGGTGACTTTATGAATTGTCATAAAGAATTTTAGTCGTTTAGAACGTTAAACCATTCATACTTCATGAATGCTCTCAGTTCATTTTCTCTCACACTAACCGCTGTATTATACAGAGCCACTAGTCGCCGACACTCGCGACTTTTATGTCTAAATTACACCAGTCGGTTAAATTTCATTAAAAATCAGCTGTTTCGGAGCCGAGGGCTCTAAACATGTATATGACTTCGTATTATGTTGACATTGTTGAGCTCGGTCAAACGCTCAGCTGGTGTAACTTAGCAATAAAAGTCGCGGGCGATGGCGACTAAAGTGGCTCTGTATAATAGGGCCTTAGTAAAGATGCACCGATCAAAATACATTTATACAGGATTTTTCGTGTAGTGTGAGCAATATTCGGTGGGATTGTTGCTCTCACCGTAATAATGAAAATAGGTAATATTAAAATCGGCCGAGAAATTCTTCGTTGAAAAATTAAGGTTAGTGGAAGTCTCCACCAATTTACTCATTAAGTAATTTGTTGTGACTTCATTTCACTTGTAAATTGGTCAGGTTACATTTAAAATTATTAGAAACCGAAAACACGCATTTTAAAGTTTGAAGTGAATAAACTTGATTGATGGTACAGTAAACCTGTATTTTCCTGGCAAAACTTGTAGAGAACCTAATTCTAATGAATGTAAAATAATTCAATTGTCAATACCAAACCTAATCTTTTTCTGACTATACTTGTAGAGAATTTAATTCTGCATTCAATTGTAATGAATGTACAATTATTCAATACTAGTATATTTTATTCTTCCATTTTTTTCGGAGGATGAAGCCCACATAGCAAGGTCTGAGACCTGTGCGTGGGTAATAAATTGGATGGTGGTGATTGACGAGTTGGACCTACAGTTTTAGGTTGGTTCCGAACCACCGGGAAGTAATTTTACAGCAGAGAACAGAGTCTTTTTTGCTGGCCAATCCAATCGGTCACCCTTACAAAGTGCGCTCAGGAGTTTCGTAGCTTATCTCTGATTGAACAGATAAGGAACAGATAACATAGCTAAGGAACTCGGCTATCACTTCCCATTTATTATGTTGATTATTATTTGCCCCACTCTTAGATCCCCGACTACCGTAACGCAGTGATAGTGGCGCGTAATCCGGGTTCGGCGAAGAAGGCAACCTCCTACGCAGAGCGACTGCGTCTGGGCATTGCGGTGATCCACGGCGAGCAGAAGGAGGCCGAGTCGGACATGGTCGATGGCCGTTACTCGCCCCCCACACTCCCGCACGCACCTTCGCGCACAATGGACGTCAGCGTGGGCGTGCCCCAACACCCCGCCAAGGAGAAGCCGCCCATCAATGTGGTCGGAGACGTAGGCGGACGCATCGCTATCATGGTGGTGAGTAACTATATTTAAATTCTTTTTCTATAACAATTCAATTAAAATATATTTGTTTATACAACGATCACATTATGGCTGTCTCTAAGCAACTAGTGAGATTAAGTTTTTTGAGGATGAAGCCCACATAGGTCTCTGAGACCTGTGCATGGGTAATGAATTGGATCATGGTGATTGATGAGTTGGACTACAGTTTTAGGTGGGTTCCCAACCATCGGGAAGTGATTTTACAGCAGAGAAAAGAGTCTTTTTGCTGGCCATTCCAATCGGTCACCCTTACAAAAAGCACCCAGGAGTTTCGTAGCTTATCTCTGATTGAACAGATACCTGCTACGGCACTCGTCCATCACTAGTTGTTAGATGTAAGTTGACCATCTCACTAGTTGTTTCAAGGTAAAATACAATCCTTGCATATACAGTATCTATATATTGTAAAACTGTCCTGAGACAGTTCTCCACTGTGTCTCTCTATTTTTCACGATTCTGGGAAATTCCTTTCAACTCCTCATAAGATTTTCCCTACAATATATCTGTCTACATTTAGAATCTCCTTGTTTTGTTGTGTTTGTTTTATATACGTCTGGTTAGTCTGAGACCGGCGTCAGACAAGTCCAAGTGCTTGACAAAGCAAGACACAACTCTACTGAAACGAAAACAACATTTGTATTTGTTTATAGTACATGTCATGAACAGTAGGCACACCATATTGACAATAGTCATACAATATTTCAAGTAACATACATAGTACAACAATCACATCTCAATACAAAACAACTTAAGTCTAAGACATAGGCCTAAACATTAATATTCATATCCAAAACATATTCCTATCCAATTCAGCGGTCAAAAATGCTTCGCCATTCATAAAAGCAGTTCTCTATTAGCCAATATTTGACTTTCATTTTGAATACATTTATTGTTTGTGCATCTTTTATATTCTGGGGCAGAGAATTGAATACCTTTTTACTAATGTAATTGGGATTTCTTTCATAAAAATCTGTCCGGTGCTGTTCCACTCTGATAGAGCTTCTGTATCTCGTGTTGTGCTGATGAATATCAGCACCTGACATCCAATCATCTTTCAGTTTAAATGCAAAAATTGCCAGATGGTACAAATAGAGACTCGGGACAGTCAAAATTTTATTTTCCTTGAACAGTGATCTACATGAAAAACATAATTCTAAACATAATTCTTAGGACTCTCTTTAGAACATTCACTCGTGCCCCGGAAGAGATCAAGTTTTTACTGTATCACAACATTCAAAATACTCTGCCAAACTGTAAAAACATTTGCTAATTAAGAACTTTTTCAATTTTTGTTTGAAGTCCCTCACTCCAATTGTCTCCCTCAAATCTATTGGCAGTGCTTGGTAAATCTTTCTACCAATAAAGTTGGGGTTTTCTTCAAACAGAGTCAGCCTATGGTATTGAGAAAATGTGTTCTTGTGCCTTGTCTCATATGTGTTTTTTCAATTCAATTCAAAAACTCCAATTTTATTATCCAGAAAATACAACAATTCACAACAAATACTAAATTCCTATACACTCTATTACAAAAATCCAACTTCTAAAATAAGATTCTATTCAAAATAAATACAAAAACATTTAACTGGATAACAAAATCCCAAAGGTTACAGAACCTGTTAGGGTAAGAGGGGGGAAAAACAATAGAAAATAGAAAAAAAAACAAAAGAAAAATGAAATAAAATTAAATATATATTTTTCCTATCTATTAAATCAAGTGAAAATTGTTATATGTACAAACACATTTCAAGTATCTTATGTCAGTTTTAATAAACACCTTTCCTCTCCAACTCTTTCCAATACTTCGTCATTAAATATAGACCTCTTAATATTTTCCATTCTCCTTGTATACAATATTTTAATTCCGGCTACCAATAAAGTATGTTTAATGTAACTTACCAATGAATCCAAAAACTTGCCCAAAATTTAACTTAAATGAATGATTGTTTCGACAGTTCCGATTTGAAATCCGGTTTTATAATGATACTTTATTGCCACTTTAAAATACAGATAAAAGAAATTAAAACATTTGAAGTAATACAATTCAAAAACAAAAATATTATCTGTAATGCATTTTATAGAACTAAAAACGTTTAAAAATGTGGCACCACTGGCGTAAGATTAACTTGAGCGCCAGCATTGGTTTTTTTTTTGAGGATGAAGCCCACATAGGTTTGAGACCTGTGCGTGGGTAATGAGTTGGATGATGGTGATTGATGAGTTGGACCTACAGTTTTAGGTGGGTACCGAACCACCGGGAAGTGATTTTACAGCAGAGAACAGTGTCTTTTTTGCTGGCCAATCTAATCGTTCACCGTTACGTACAGGACCTACGAGAACGCAGCTTATCTCTCTGATTGAACAGATACCTGCTACGGCTCGCGGCTATCACTTCCCTAGATTTTGAAATGTTAAAATCAGCTGATGTGTCTAATGAATAACAATAATTTCGACATTGTTTTGAAGAAATCTTGAATTCTGATTGGTCTAGACTCCCGTACTTTCTATAATGTCGTTGGGCTGTTGCTTTTAACGATTGTATCCTAAATGACCATCGGAACTTCAACTTACACACCCTCTTTGACAAAATAATCCCCAACCAAAATATCCCTACTATACCCTTCCCTAACCTTTCACTTTCCCCACAGCCATGACCAAATTCGTCCCTCGATTTTGTTCACTGAACGGTGCCTAATAATGCCCCCCACAATAGAGTGAAACAATATTGCTACACATATTGGGAAGTGATAGCCGTGAGCCATAGCAGGTATCTGTTCAATCAGATAGAGTTAAGCTGCGTTCTCGTGAGTCCTGTTTGTAACGGTGACCGATTAGATTGGCCAGCAAAAGTGACACTGTTCTCTGCTGTAAAATCACTTCCCAGTCTCAGGCTTAGCTGATTGGCTTAGGTGAGACCACCTAAAACTGTAGGTCCAACTCATCAATCACCATCATCCAACTCATTACCCACGCACAGGTCTCAGACCTATGTGGGATTCATCCTCAAAATAAAAACATAGAAATGTGAGTGTCTGTCTCCATATCGAAGTGGTTTTCTTAGCTCAATGTATTTGCGGGTCTAACGATGGAACCACATCAACGAATGTAATTTATTTTGTTAAATGTCTATTTATAGAAGTCTTGAATAGTGTGTTCTTAATCCAGCCCTTTTTATTATTCTACTTGTTATTGATCGTAGAGGAATCTAGAAAATCTTGAATGGGCGTTTGTAATCTAGCCATTTTTTAACTTTCTTAGTAATGGCGAAGGTGATATTGTGGAAGGTATCCATAATGAAAAATAAGACGAAATTGTCACAACCACATTTATTAAAACTTCGAGAAACTACTTTCGGTTGTTACACCATTATCAATTGAGATTTGATTGTGTTTGATTGAGATTGATAATGGTGTAACAACCGAAACTAGTTTCTCGAAGTTTTAATAAATGTGGTTGTGACAATTTCGTCTTATTTTTCATTAGCCATTTTTTATTATTCTATTTATGATTAATTTTATTATTCGCAGGATGACATGGTGGATGATGTTCAGTCTTTCGTGGCAGCCGCTGAAATATTGAAAGAAAGAGGTGCTTATAAAATTTATGTATTGGCCACACATGGACTCCTCTCGTCTGATGCACCCAGGCTTATTGATGACTCACCCATTGACGAGGTAAGCTTTTCTAATATATATATATATATATATATTTTTTTTTAAAGGATGAATCCCACATAGGTCTAACACCTGTGCGTGGGTAATGAATTGGATGATGGCGATTGATGAGTTGGACTTACAGTTTTAGGTGGGTTCCGAACCACCGGGAAGTGATTTTACAGCAGAGAACAGTGTCTTTTTTGCTGGCCAATCCAATCGGTCACCGTTACAAAGATGACCAGGAGTTTCGTAGCTTATCTTTGATTGAACAGATACCTGCTACGGCACTCGGCTATCACTCCCCTAATCCATTCATTAATCAATTCAAATACTCTATTTCTCAATAAAATAAAATAGATGGTAACATTTATCGATTACAAATTATTGTGTTTATTTTGAACATGTGAACTGAACCAAATCCGATCAATTTGCATACAGTCTATTGAACTATTTGTGTTTGTATTGAGTATTTTGATAAATACAACTTCGCTTTAGAGTCACTCGTGCTAAACAAACTAAGCTGATACATCATAAGTCTACTCTCGTTTAGCTAGAGTCTAAATTGCTCTACGAGAGCGCTCTATCGCGATGAATGTCTCTGTTTTGATGGGTCTTCATTTTTTATTTTAGTAACTTTTTATTGTAGTATGGGGAGTGATAGCCGCGAGCCGTAGCAGGTATCTGTTCAATCAGATAGAGTTAAGCTGCGTTCTCGTGAGTCCTGTTTGTAACGGTGACCGATTAGATTGGCCAGCAAAAGTGACACTGCTCTCTGCTGTAAAATCACTTCCCAGTGGTTCGGAACCCACCTAAAACTGTAGGTCCAACTCATCAATCACCATCATCCAACTCATTACCCACGCACAGGTCTCAGACCTATGTGGGCTTCATTCTTAATAAAAAAATTGAAAAAAAACTATTCTTATATGTAATGTCTGTCACTGCATTGGTTTTGCTTCCTATTTTGGTGTCTTATAGTATTTATTGTACTGTATTTAGAGAAAAATTCACATTATTTCTTATTTTTAACTGGCCAATTCTTTTGTGTTATGAGGGCAATAATGGGGTCTCCCTGGTGCCCTCGCAGATTGTAATTTTTCAATAAATAAATAAATTAAATTATTTTATTTTTGTTTACATTACATTTATCTTATTGCGTTTCTAGAAAAATGTTCATTAGCTTTTTTTGTTATTATTTTTCAGGTTGTTGTGACTAATACAATTCCGCACGAGGTGCAGAAACTGCAGTGTCATAAAATTAAGACTGTCGATATCAGTGTTCTGTTATCGGAAGCGATTCGACGTATTCACAACAAGGAATCTATGTCCTATCTTTTCAAAAATGTTACTCTAGAAGATTAAGGTGAGAATCACTATGCTAACAGTTTGGTTTATACCATACAGTTACTATATGGGTGTCTTGTGAAACTTTATCTATTGATCTAGTTTTAGTTTAACATCAGTCCCTTATTTTATATCTATATATACAGCCTACAAGTGCTGTGAACAATAGACCTCACACTCAAGAGTAAGGGTGCTTACACAGAGCAACATAATCGATGAACTCAATGATTATCACCATCGCAAAATTAAACACATTCATTAGACCTAAC
The DNA here is from genome assembly GCA_948455865.1 of Conomelus anceps. Lineage (NCBI taxonomy): Eukaryota > Metazoa > Arthropoda > Insecta > Hemiptera > Delphacidae > Conomelus > Conomelus anceps. Next base: position 5,406,750 of record OX418225.1, read on the forward strand.
CCTTGATTCAATTTGTGTAGTCCATTTCATGTGTGTTTTCCATAAGTCAGTCCGTATCACATCACGCATTCTATTTTCCATACAGCTGATAGATCAGATTTGACATTTGGGTGAATGAATATTTACAAAATAATATTAATGAATTTTGTCTAAATACTTAGTAATTACTTGTTATTATACTTTATAAAAATACTAGAAATGATTTGCTTCTCTTAAACAAATAAGTAATTCTTATGAATTATAACTTCATTTATATTATGAATTTAACTCAACCAGATGAATCTGGAAGCCTTAGAGCTACCTGTGAATCTAACTCCAATTGCATATGATGGAGAAGCTAATTTTAAAAATCAGATGTTCCTATAGAAGTAGGCCTTAGCCTTATTTTTAAACGACTTCCAAAAAGAACAAGGTTCTATATTCGACCTTTTCTTTCATGTTTGTACATCAATCATTCGAACAATATTAAACCGATTTCGATTAATTGTTTTTTAAAAAAAAAGAGCACCGATCAGCGGTGGTCCCATCCAAGTGTAGCAATACTTAGCCCAATATTTAACAAAAAGGAGCATTCTTCGATGTCTTCATTTCAATCTTGTTTGAATAGGATAGTTCCACACATAACCGCCAATCGGATAACCGGTGTCGTTTACCAGGCTGATCATTGTATCATATGGAGCGCTTCACATCTAGACGATTTTCGAAATCATATGATGCAATGCAATTATGCCGGGTAAACGACATCGGTTACCCAAAGCTGGTTCAGTGTGAAACAAGCCTGTAATGTCCCGTTTAAGCTGGGCATTCACGTTCCAACTTGCAGTACCACTTGCAGTACTGCTATAAATGGTCGATTACATTGGGATAGTTACTCGCTAAGCGAGTAGCGAGTAGGACGTTACTAACCGACCGTGCTACAGCAGCTCAGCATACCAAGCCAAATTATATTAAAAATTCAATTTCCAGAATCACCCTCATACTATGGAATTTCAAAGACAATAAACAATATTGCAACACAAAATTAAAATAATTATGAAGTTGACCAACAATTATTCAATAAAATTTCATCAAAACAATCTACAATATAAAATCTCATCTGAACTGTTAAGCTGGCAGCCTGCATGATTAAATGGCGGCTTTGGCCACAATAATATTGTATTTTGGTGTTCGCTACTCTGCCAGCGAGTATCAAAGTTGCCAAATTCAAAGTTGAGAGCCTGTCCACTTTGAATTTGGTCATATTTGATACTCGCTGGCAGAGTAGCGAACACCAAAATACAATATTATTGTGGCCAAAGCCGCCATTTAATCATGCAGGCTGCCAGCATAACAGTTCAGATGAGATATATTGTAGATTGTTTTGATGAAATTTTATTGAATAATTGTTGGTCAACTTCATATTTTAATTTTGTGTTGCAATATTGTTTATTGTCTTTGAAATTCCATAGTATGAGGGTGATTCTGGAAATTGAATTTTTAATATAATTTGGCTTGGTATGCTGAGCTGCTGTAGCACGGTCGGTTAGTAACGTCCTACTCGCTACTCGCTTAGCGAGTAACTATCCCAATGTAATCGACCATTCATAGCAGTACTGCAAGTGGTACTGCAAGTTGGAACGTGAATGCCCAGCTTTAGACCAATCACGTGAACTTAATTTGAATCGAGAATAAGAAGAATATAATATTTCTGTTCATATGAAAATTGCAAATAATTTAGTTGATGTTATGGTGTCATAGGAATAAGGTTATTTCCTTCTAATCATTTAAATGCAAGCAAATTTCGAAAATTCTTAGACATGCGTCGCTAGGCATTCCTTAAAGGAAGATCCATGCAATGTTTAATTGAATTTGGTCCACGCGTTTAGCCGTAAATGCGTTACAAACAGACAGACAATGCAAAACGGTCGAGTTGAAACAGAGACCTCACTTCGTTCGGTCAAATAGCTATCTTTGAAAATCGACCAATCTTTTACATTCAAGTTTATTATTATTGCTAAGTCCAATCTTATTCAGCATGAATTCAACATAAATACTATATTTATTTATTTATGTGGTGATGATAATCTCTCATACTGAAATAATAGATTTTAAAATAATAGTTCATGTTGTTAATTTAAATAGTATCTCATGCTAAGATTGTATTATGACTGTCATTAAGCCACAAGTGAGATGTAAGTTGGGAGGCTAGTGAAACGAATGTCCTAAACATCTCACGGTGGCTTAAAGGCAATCAAAATACAATCGTTGCATACAATATTTTATCTACGATTACCAATATATTACTTAAATAACTTTCCAAACAATCGGATAACTTAGCCACCTAGAATACGTGTTTGTTGTTGTTAGGTTCTGAATTGAAATTCAAATCGACTTCAAAATGTTTGAATCAGCTGATGTGACTATTTCATCATATTAATTTCGACACTGTTTTGAAGAAATGCTGAGTTCTGATTGGTCTGACTCTTGTACTGAAAAGTGACAATAGTGTTGAAATTAATAGCTTCATTATGCAACTAGTTTGATAATTCATGAAAAAGTAGGCTTTATTGACATCGCATTATGTTCACTTTATAGGGTATAAAGATTATTATTTGTGGCATTAGTTGAAAATCAAATTAAACATGTTACAAGCGTGTAACTCTAGTAGGAGTTATTGAGGTAAAAACCTTTCATAAATCGGCCTAAATTGTTATTTTAATTACTTCAATTTTAATTAATTGCTCATTAATTTCTATTAATTGTTCATAAATAAGTAGAAACTGTTTAAAGCTGTCCATAAACAGGTAGGTACAAAACGTGTAAAGAATTCAATTCTGATAATAGAATGTGAATTTTTTGTAGATTACGTCTTGGAGACTAGTTAAGGAGTATAAGACAAGTCAGATTAACAATAAATTATACAATCTTTTACACTAGTTACCATAATTTCAATATCAATTAGTTGAAGTGAGGCTTAATTTTTGATATGAAAGGAACTCTTGTGCACTATAAAAAGCTTCAAATTGTTTTTGAAATATTTCTATATTTTCAAGACTCTTTAAAAACTGCGGTAGCTTACTGTAGAGTTTCCTAGCAATATAACTAAGTTTTTGTTTGAATAAGCTACTATTGTGACTCACCAAGTGATAATCTCCTCGGCTTCTTGTACTATAATCATGTTCGTCAACATGTTTGTTAATATCACTCTTTTTTACAAATAAAGTAGCTTCATACACATATAAGCAGGGTACAGTTAGAAGACCAAGCCTCTTGAACAACGGCCTACATGAATCTAGTCTATTTACTCTTTCCATATTGATAGTAAAACTCCCAAACTTCATAAATTAGGCTGATAATAATAATCATAAAAGTAATAATAATAATATCGTGTGACCGGCTGGCTAATGGCTGGTGTCAGAGCTCTTACATCGCACCTGAATAAGTTCGACCGTTTTTAGGAAGCCAAGATACTTACAAAGTGTCCTCCGAAACACAAGAGTGGCCTGAGGAAATTTTTATCGGTCAAACTATTTCGAAAACCATTTTTTCTGGTTGTATGACTGCAAGTTTTTAAAAATTATTTTTGTATTGTGTACATTTGTGTAAAAAATTGTGGCTAATTTAATTTATGAATAGTGTTAGTTCAATTCATGGCGATAAACCAACCATTGCTTGACAGGTGGACTTACATCAAAGCAGAATATTTCACGTCCACTTCTTTGCAAGAGTTTTAAGCTTCGTACATAAAAAAGGACACGTTCATCATCTGTCATCATCATTACAACACTAGTTTTCATGGCTCCATATCTTGATTTCTACATGGCCTACATCATCTTGTGTGTACAAATTCATTATAGTTGTTGCAATTCACCGGTTTAGTTTTTATAATTTAGTAGTAATTAGAACTTAATTGCAAGATATATGGTATGGCTATAGAATTACTAGATTGATGTATTTAATTATAAAACTGTAAAAAATTAATGAATTTCACATAAAATTACGAAATACTCAGTTGACAGTGTCTTACAGCATTTGAAGCCCACATAGGGCTGAGACTTGTGCGTGGGTAATGAGATGGATGATGGTTATTGATGATTTAGGCCTACAGTTTTTAGTGGGAAGTGATTTTACAGCAAATAACAGAGTCTTTTTTGCTGGTTGATTCAATCGGTCACCCTTACAAAAAGGGCCCAGGAGTTCGTAGCTTATCTTTATCTGACTGAACAGATACGATAATGATCTAAGTAAGTGAAAATACTTCTTAATTGTCGTGAAATATTATTTTAAAGGTTTTTTGGGATTTACCGAATATATAATTCTTGTTAGACTCCTTCAGTGACCCTCTCAAAATGAATACAACATGAATTTCTTTATTTAAAGTGTAAACAAACAATATTTGTCCTTGAGATATATTAAATTTAGTTCTCTTTATGGTTACCTTATACAATTATTATCTATCCAATAAATTACTGCATCACATTTGCTGTTAATTATAGGTTATGTCATTATATAATAATAGGTTACAGTAATTGTATTGAACAAATTCTATTGATACTATTGAACGGTTTCAATTTAAACTTTATTCGCACTGTCATTTAATGTATAATTTATTTATTTGGTTAGTTGTAACTACCTTTTTTGGTCCGGACAGTCATTTTGTAAGCTATTATAATGGGCTCACTTATTCTATGAATAGCAGGTTGCCCGATTCAATTGAATCTGGATTTCTAGAATGTGTAATTATCCATATTTTAGTCTCATTTATCTTATACCTCTTCTTTTTCTTAATTTTTATCCTCGTTCTTCTTTCTCTCCTTCTTCAGACGATAGACAATAGCAAGTAGCTTTTTATTATATAGGACTGTAACAATTTTTAAAGTAGATCAAGTATACCATACTAATCAAGTTTAAATTATTTCCAATTTAATCAAGTTTAAATTATTTCCAATTTTTCAGACTAGTGGAAAGTGTTCCATCTGAAAGATTCAAGAAAGAAACATTTTTGAAATTCCGCAATAGTTTTAGTTGTGGTAGTTATATTTTTTTAGTTTCTTTATTTTTATTTAGAAATTGGTTGCCATTAGAAATATTCAATCAATTTTATAGGTAAGTTGTTAGGCAATAATAGTGTTATCATGTGATAACTGCTTTCAACTGCAAGAAATGGGATGACTTTATTTTCAAAAACTTGATTGAATGGTTTAGACACACTCAGGGATGCTCAGGAATAGTTGCGTTCATGGGAGCCGCACCACTTACCGGTGCACCGAAAACTAAAGCGTTTGATTGGTCTATTGAAATTTATAGACGACTATTTTTCCATAGACCAATCAGTCGCTTTAGTTTCTGGTGCACCGGTAAGCGGTAGGGCTCCCATGAACGCACGCAATGTAATATTGCTGAAATAAAATAGTTTTGTGTATAATTAAGAATGGAAAAGTTTGTAACTAAAGAACTGATGTTAATTGAATGAAATTCTTAGTTTCTCCATCAAAACACAATGTTAGTTATATTTAATAGCTAAATGCTTATGATAATTATTAGATTCCTGGATTTCTTGTTCCATAACGAACTGCGTTGTTAATATTAACTTTTCATGTGAAATTTAACGACTTGCAGTCAAATATTTGTTAAGAATAAGTATAACTCACTTAATCTGGCCGAGCGCTTTCGAATCTATGAGATCCATAGAAGACGCCTCTGAAGATGGATCTCATAGATTCGAAAGCGCTCGGCCAGATTAAGTGAGTTATACTTATTCTTAACAAATATTTGACTGCAAGTCGTTAAATTTCACATGAAAAGTTAATTATTAGATGTCACAAAACAAGGAAAAATTGAATGAAATTCAATGTATGTTAAAACAATATTTTAAATTTCACGGCGTACTATAGACTATAGAGGTTGTACAAATGCACGCTAAAAACCACGATAATCAGTTTCAAGCCTCTTGTACACTCACATGTAAGAATGTTGTTCAACCATGCATCAAAGGGTTTAAAATTATCGAAATCCTGCCAAATTCAGAGGATATGATGTAAAGCATATAACGACTCAGAAAGGATGTAGTTAATTCAATTAATGAATGAGATACTACATTAATAAATAAATTGAATATTAAAAAATAACTGAAAAAATCATATTTATTGATGCAACCAAAACACAACTTATTTCTTTGCATTATACACAACTGAAATGTATATGTTATGACATCTTTATTTTGGCTCTTAAATCTAATCAAAATTCAACTATGTCTTCTTTCTTTGGACTATTGAACAGTGTTAGTGCTACATTGAGCTCCTAAATTGATATTTTTGTTTTCGAAAGAATTATTAATTGTATTCAAAGTGAAATTCTTAGTTCAAGTTGGACATAACCTTAAATTTGGATTTTTTTTTTCATTTGAAAATTCGTAAAGAAAGCAGTGGGCTATGCCTGTTGTATCAGACTTGATTGTGTTTTGTGTTATAAATGAATATCTTTGGAAGGCAGCTTCTCTTTGCAATGTCTTTGTTTGCTGTAGCGGTCATTATATTTATATTATGTACTTGCTAAAAAAATAGTTATATTGGAATCATAACCTAACCTGCATTCACTATAGATACCTTTCTGATGTATTTAATTCAATTATTTCGGTTTTTTTAATATGTATTGTACCTATATTATGGCCTACCAGCTACTTTATTGTGGCAAAGAGAATGTTTTAATGTCCGATGCAGATTAATAGAAAATTCATTTTGCTCAACTATTTTAAGCATATCGGCCATGTTTATGTTTTGTGGCAGAGCAAGCGTGACTGAATCTAAAACTGATTATCGTTGTTTTTAGCATAGATTTATGCAACCTCTCTAATAACCTCAATCTAGTTATCTCGTAAATTGAGCTACCATTCACCAGTCTTTAAAAAAATAATTAAAAATGTAATTGAAATGAAATGAAATATATTTATTATTCTCAAAAAATCAAAAACAAGATACAAGTGAGAAAAAACAACTAATTAAATATAAATAAAAATTAAACTATTTAAAATACTGTATATTCAAAAGCTGTCACCCTAATCTTGTTCACGCTTCTGGCTGTTTGACAGCTTCATTGTTCATTATTACGTTGTCAATACCTTTTAATTCTTTTAGAGGACTTTTCTACTTAAAATTTTGATTTTTTATGGAATTTTCAACTATTATTGATAGATAAGGAGGTTCTTGATTGTAGGCATCCATCAAGGGATGTTGAGGTCCTTGAAATAGATTTAAGAATCATTATTATAGGTATTTTATGACGTCACGAAGTCACTCTAAATTTGTTAAAGCACTCTTATTTTAATTTATGATATTATTTTCAATCTATTTATCCAGTGTAGGGTCTTATACTATTTTTTTGCCAAGTTACATGAATCTGTAGATGCCATTATTTCAACGTTAGTTTTATTGTGTTTTATGCTGAAGCAGATTTTGACCGCCATTTTTAAGTAATAAAACTCTTGAACTGCTTGTTCGTAATATAACATGGTAATAAATGTAATCTTCAGAATTCATGAACTCAAATATCACCTCATTCGATGCTTTATTTTTATAGCTTTATAAACTCAACTTTAAGACAATACTTGGTAATATGCAATCTTCAGAACTTATGACCATTACATTACCCCACTCAATACTTTATTTTTACAATTTTATAAACTCAATTTAAAATTATAGCTTTATAAACTCAACTTTAAGACAGTATTCAATCTTCTGAACTCATGACCATTACATTACCCCTCTCAATACTTTATTTTTATAATTTTATAAACTCAACTTCAAATTGTTATAGAATAGTAATCATCCAATCTATATTATAAATAATATTAATTACAGTATAAAAATTGAATGTCAAGTAGTACATAGTTGTTTCAACAATTTAATGGATGTTATTAAATGAGGTATTCATATGTAGAATTTATTATATTATACAATTTATATTTTCAAGTTTCTACTTTTTATCTTATTATAAATAATATATTTTCACTGAATGATCAAATTCTTGTGCGGTTCCATCGCTTTGTTGATTGTTATTGGTTATTTTTGTTGAAAGGCTTGATGATTTGTGAATTACATGAATATTCAAATGACTGGTTTATTGTTGGAAAATAAAAGAGACTGATTCATGTACTTATGTCTATATTTATTGCAGTTGTTAATGTTGGGTGTTGTGAATAAAGTGGACTCTGCTGAGTGACTGGAGTCAACTGAGTCGACGGGAGTCTGATAGGAAAGCGTGAGAGACAGGTGTGATTGACTCAATTTTCATAACAAGAATCCCAACTGCCGAGTCAAAAATATGAGGTACTCAACAGACTCAACTTTTAGGTCTGAAGATTCACCTACAATATTGAAATCGGCTTTGGTACTACGCATTATACATACATGTTTATTTTACATTTCAAATTTATAGGCTATATATGATGTATCCATTTAACAATAATTTATGAAACTGATACTGTGCGTGTACTGAAATAATTTGCTTTACTCATAAATTATCAAAAACGTATTTCCAACTCTTGGGATTTTCATCAGTAAATGGTTCAGTTACACATACTCTTATAAGTAACTACAGTGTTTTATAAATACTGTATTATTGAAACATCAATAATAATCTTTATCTACGACCATGTCATAATGTATACATTACAGTTTCACAATTGATGCCAAAACAGCTGTCTTTTCGAAATGCTTTTTGAGACCCGTTGCATAAAGAGATCATTATAGTACAGGTTCTACATTATAACACGGGTTCTGGACCAATCAGAAGCATTTTTGATGGAATCAATATCGTAATTCAATATTGTGAAACTATCAGCTGATTTCATCAAACTGCTACACCAGCTACTTTAACCTAACAATCTACAATAACTTCTCATATTTGAGATGAGAGGTTAGGTATCTTTGACATTCACAGGTAAAATGAAATTGTTTTAATTAAATGTATACTAGTGGTCGTAGATAAAATAGTGTATGCAACGATTTTATTTGGCCATTAAAGCACTCGTGAGATATTTATAACACTCGCATTCACTCGTGTTATAACTTACATCTAACTCGTGCCTTAATAAGGGTCAAAATAAAATCGTTGCATAAACTACTATTATAGCATTTCAAATCTGCAAGAAGGAAAAAATAAAATTTGAAGAAAATAATTGCAAGAACAAAAAATCTATTCAGATTTTGAAATTAAAATTGAAAATTGCTTTAAAATTTCATAAATTAATAATTATTTTATGAGTCAGGCCCATGTATCTCTCATCAGATAATGGAAATATTCTTTAGTGTATTTTTATCATAAATACAAATACTCTCCAATAAATGTAATTGTATTTTTATGGGTTCTATCTACAAAATAATGCTGGCAACACTTCAAATTAATACTCGCACTTTATTTACACAAATTATCCACAACACGCACTAATCAGTTAACATATATCTTACACAAAAGAGAGCAATCAGAAACAGACAAATCGATAATGTTCAGCTAATAAAGATTTGCTATATTAATGTACAAAACTCAATCACTAAATGTTGAAAGGCCGATCAAATATTAAATAACTGTTCAATGATTCAAGAAGAACGTCTAAAAAGAAAAATCAAACTTACGTAGCACAAGTCCGTAATACAATAATAGCTAAGAGTAGAGTCCACTTGTATAAAATGTAAAATAATTGTCACTAATACAGACGCAATAAACGGCGATTATCACTTCAACAACAAACAGAACTGCCACTTGTTATCTCAACGAGATTCGAACAATGAATGACACTGATGATTACCTAAGCGTTCGCTTTATATAGGTTTAAAAATAATGCAGAAAGACGGAGAGTGTTCTAAAATGTTCTATCGAATTCTAAAATAAACAGATAGACATTCTCTAATTTTTCATGAAGTTCTAAGTAAACATTCTAAATGTGTCACAGATAAACTACAAGGCAAGGAGAGTACAGGAGAAGAGTAAATCAATATTGATACAGGCAGATATCACTGTTCCTTCTTTCTTTCTGTGCCCATGTTCTATCGAGCATGTTTGCCTACTCTTGATACTCTGTACGCCCATGTTAAATAATGAAAAAACATTGTTTTCTATTGATACTAGACGATAGTTTGTAATCAAAGCAATTCTACAAAATCTGCTTTTTATGAGAACCAAAATCTTTGAAAAAATTGAAAATTTGAGGACAATGAGTAAAGACTCTTCAAATACTAATTTTTTGGTGAATTTAACGACTTGAAGGTCTTGAAGATGAGTTTCCATATCTCGAAAACGTTCGGCCTATAGAGTGAGTAAAATATTACTTATTCTTAATGAATTAAGTCGTTATATTCACCAAAAAGGTTAATATTAACAACGCAGTTCGTCATGGAACAAGAAATCCAGGTCTTCAAATACATTCTACGAATAGTCGTAGTCGTACAGAAAGCGTAAATCGAGCTGAGAATATTATGAGGATGCCGTGGAATGGTGTAACTTATTACAGATTGGATCAACGTGAATGCCATCATTCTACAGCATTTGTTTGATTTTGCTTTGGTGGATTTATTTTCAAGTATTGGGTGCTCTACTGTGCGTAAGCATGATTTTTGGGGGGGGGGCGGGTGCTGGACAGGAGCGATCCCAGTTAGTGTGTTACAGGGTGGGGGGTCACAAATGAGTTTTTTTGACATTTTTTGTGAGATCCTTCCACCCTTTTTAAAAAAATGTAGATTTCAAGTATAATGCTTGAGTTAGGGGAGTAGTTTGGATTTGTTCGAACAGTTATTTGTATCGTATCGTAGAATCAAAGGTTCGACGATATTATTTTTTTTTTTTATTTTCATGAAACTATGATTATCAAGTCCACAATACCGTAACTGATAAATCAAAAAGTGTGTTATCTGAAGTTGGTTTAAGCCCAAGTTTGAATCTACCGCTCCTTTGAAGCACTGGGATTAGAAACCGAGATTATCAAGAAGGCAGTACGGACCTTCGAACTTGTTGACGTTGTTGTTCGTTCATGTTGAAAGTTGTTCGTTGGAGTTGGCCTTTGTTTGCTTTCATTAGTTTGCCGTTTGAATATCAAGTTCTTGGAATATTTATGAGTAAAACGTGACGTTATAGTTTTATTTATCTTCAATCTCCAGACTTCAATTTTTGTATAATAAATCAGGTAAAAACAAACATATTACTTTCTAACCAACGCTTTTACTGTCAACTAATGAAACTTTATTACAGGATGCTTTGTATCATAGTTCATAGGTTATCTTGAATGATTTTAATTTGTTTGCGTTAAGTTATTCATGAATGGTTATGATCTGCGATTATTGGAATAGGTTCAGCTATAAATGTCACAATTTTAATGACTATCAGACGTACTCAAACGGTTTTCGAGTGAGTTTCTCTACTTTGTGTTACACCACAACAAGCTTGCAAATCAAACTTTATAGAGTAAGTTGTCTATATAATTGTGTGGAGGAACACGTTTGTCCACGCATATCAACTTTTTTAGATTTTATGTGATTTTGTTGAATATTCTACACTTTTTTGTGATAGGTTTTTCTGATTATTTGTATCCTTGAGTTACCTCTGCTATAACTTATCTTTTGAGGTACCTAGCGTAACAGTTGTTGAGTCAGAGACCTTGAACTTATTCAGGTGTGTCCAGAAAACTCCAGAGCTGAGCCGGAAAGGTCACACGATATTATTATTTTTTAGCGTGAATTATTTGTTACCTACTTTGATACTATAAAAGTACAACAGGGTATCTGAAAAAATGTCTATCCCCTGGATAGTCATAGATAGGCCCTCGTGTTGATATGCAAATTCTTGTACTTTAGAATTTTCTCCGACAGAAGTGTATTGTTTGATACCTTTCAACTATCGATTTATCTTGTTTTTCTTGTGTGTGTTAGGGAGAGTGATGTGCTTAAGATGGGATGGGTGGCTGCCTAACACTTGACCGAGATGAAACGAAGGCTCGCCGACGTAGCGAGCAAATTGACAAGCAGCTGGGAGAATTGGCAAGGCAGCAGCGCAATATCATCAAAATACTACTGCTTGGTAAGTGGTTTTTGTATTATTTGGAAGCAATTTTGAAATATTTCAGTTATTGACATGAGTGTTGAGTGCATTAAGCGAGTTTACAAGCTACTAGCCGGCGATTAGAAATGAAAAACCATCGATTTTGAAACTGATTGTCTCAAATGTTACAAAATCTACTTCGATGCATTTACTTCTTAAAAACCGAATTGGGAAGGCATTCCTGCCTGCGCACCAGCAAAGAAATTACTTTTTCAGAGGATGAAGCCCGCATCTAACCTAATCAACATCTATGCCACTAGCCGCCTAAATGTTTCACAAGAAAAATGCTCTACTAAAAATATCGCTTGAATCAGATTCGAGAAATAAAACTTACATCTTTCAAACTCCAACATTCAAAAACCAATGTTGACAATTATACAATATTTAGCTGAATAGTTTTTACAGAAATGTTTTATTGGTCTTTCAAGGAGCGGGAGAAAGCGGAAAGAGTACACTGGTGAAGCAGATGAAAATAATTCATAGCGATGGCTTCACAAGAGATGAGCTACACAGCTTCCGTCCCACTGTCATGGACAACCTTCTTTCCTCCATGAAGTACGTGCTCAGTGGCATGGGCCTGCTCAGAATCAACCTACAGTCCGCTAAAAACAAGGTATTCAATAGTCACTTTCCTCTTCTTCTTTTTCACGTCCTCTTCCTTCTTCTTTTTCTCCATCTCCTCCGTTTCCTTATTCTTGTCCTCGTTGTCTTCCTTCTCCTCCTCTACATCTTCTACTTCACCTCCTCCTCCTCCTCCTCGTCCATGCTCTCATCCTTGTTCTCCTCCTCCTCCTCCTCCTCCTATACCCCCTTTTCCTCGTCCAAGTTCTCATCCTCGTTCTCCTCCTCCTCGTCGTTATTGTCCTCCTCCTTCTTCTCATTCACCTCATTCTCCTTATCCATGCTCAGTGATATGGGCATGCTGAGAATCAACCTACAGTCCACTAAGAATAAGGTATTCTAACAGAATATCTTACTCGTATTATATAAGTAGCAGGTTGCCCGATTCAATGGGATCTGGATTTCTAGAATGTGCACTAACCTATCTACAAATTTAATTCCATAGTCTCTTTTCCTTTTATCCGTTATATTCTTCTCTTTCTTCTTCTTCGGCAAGGCATAGAGTGCTCAGGTTAACGTTATCGTTAACGTAGTTTTGCTCAAACTCTAGTAATTGTTTTTAATCGCACTCGAACTATCCTTTCATCAAAAATCAATTGCAGTATCACTTGAAGGTTATTGAATTTTACTCTTTTTTTTAAATTATGTGTCATTTATTTCATTATATTATCATTCGTTGAATATTGATGAAATTGATAACCTACATATAATAAACAGTATTCATGACTTATTGAGCTTCTTAAAAGAAGGACCTTTTCAAGCAATACTGAATAGGCCATGCGATATTTTTGACCTATTGAATTTACTTCATTGTTCATTTATTAAGACTAAATCACAGTTGAATTTGAAGACAGTTTTTAAGCCCTAAACTGCTTCACAAAATTCCGACTACAAAATCAAATCTTTGTAGGCTAGTTGAGAGCCTTATCATACAGAGTCACGTTAGTGGCCGTCGCGCGTGACTTTTATGGCTGAGCTACACCAGTCGGTTAAACTCTATTAAAAATCAGCTGTTTCTGTGCCGAGATCAATAACGCATGTATAATGACTTCGTATACGTTGACATTGTAAGCTTTGTCAAACGCTCAGCTGGTGTAATTTAGCCTAAATTGTGGCTCTGTATAATACGGGTCTTAAGGCCTTATTAGGCAAAGCCACTGCTGTCGCCGACGCTTGCTACACATTATGGCTAAATTACATCAGCTGACCGTTTATTTCAAAGTACACGAAGGCATACACTTCCGTGAAGCCAACAGCTGATTTTTAATGAAATTTACCCGGCTGGTGTGATTTAGTCAGTGGTGCGTGACAGCGACTGCAGTGGCTCTGTATAATAAGGGCCTTAGGTCACAAGGAAAGTTGTCTCACTGGTTAAGCTGAGCATTCACATTCCAACTTGCAGTACCACTAGTAGTACTGCTAGATGGATAGTCGACTCCACTCACGCTCCTACTTGAAATCCAACTTTATTCCTAATCAGCTGTGAACGTCGCTCTCGAGCCGAAAAATGTAACCGATGTTGCCCGAACTTGCCCGAAGGTCATACACTGATTGAGATAGGTTGGACGACTCTGATCTAACGCCCCCACACACGTTCCAACACCGTCAACATTCGGAAGTTGTCCCTCTAGTCGTCCATCTACAATTCCAACCATCCAACAAGCCCATTCACGTTCCGTTTTCGGATCCAACCTTGGAGGTTGGACTGCAAGTGGTACTGCAAATCGGAACGTGAATGCCCAGCTTTAGTTTCACATGAAAAATTATTTGTTTATTTTTTAGTTGAAGTTTAAATTGTTAAAAGAGAGTTGATGATATTGATTTTTTTAGTTCTTATTATTTTATCATCGTTATTTTTCTTTAATTTATCATTCATATAATCTGTGATCGAATATTAAAGAAACTGATATAGAAACAAATATTTTGTCTATTGGCTTTATGCACTTCGAAGAAAGGCTGCTTTCCAAGCAATATTGAGTAGGTCAATTCTCTTTGAAGATAGCCGTTAGCCGTAGCAGGTAACTGTTTAATCAGCTGCGATTCATTACATAAATAATACGAGAAGTTTGTACTCTAAAGTTGATAACAACAATAGAATAGAATAGAATAAAAACAATACTCAAAACCAACAAGAATTATTATTTATACAAGAAGAATATAAGTCTTTATACGATAAAGATAAGCTACAATCTGCAGGGCCCTCTTTGTAAGGGTGACCAATCGGATTGGCCAGAAAAAAATATTCTGTTTTCTGCTGTAAAATTACTTCCCGTTGGTTGGGAATCCACCTAAATATATAGGTTCAACCCATCAATCAGCATTCTCCAATTTATTAACCACGCCTAGGTCTCAGACCTATGTGGGCTTCATCCTCAAAACAATTTTTCCAATCATTTCTGTTACAGGCACATGCACAAACCGTAATGGCTAGTCCCAGCTGTTTCGATAAGAGCTTCAATGTTCTGCCGGGAGTGGCTCAAGCCCTGCAGGCCCTGTGGCAGGACAGGGGGGTTCGTCTGGCCGTTGCTAGAGGCTACGAGTACGAGCTCAACGATTCTGCTCTCTAGTGAGTAATGTCATAAATTACATTTTTAATACAAATTAGAATCATTATAGAAACGAGAGCCGAGGTGTTTCACTTCAGGCTTTCAAGGCAAATAATGTTATTAAACAGTGATGACGTTCATGAGATCGACAAGTCTGATAGTGGCACGTTCATGCGAATTGTTTGGATGTGTTAGTAAATATTAAAGGTATGTAAGAACGTGTCACTATTCAATCTTGTGAATATTAGGCCTCTTTTCTGGCATTGAAAGGAATGTATGGACCACTTAAATTTCACAAAAAACATCAAAATTTAGGAGAGGAGAGTTCAACTCGAGAAGCCAGGAGAACGCTTCTTTCGACCAGTGGAGTGTTAGGCTTGCGAAACCGAGATCTTCGAAAACTTGATAAGTCTGTCACAGTCCGGGCAGTTTAAAACTTATTGGGTGATCGAAATTTTGGAGTGTTAGCCGGCAATTTCTACTGGGCGACAAGGGCATGTTCGGTTGGGTTTGAGAGTTGTTTGAAGTGTTTAAAGTGGCCATAGACTCTTGGAGATCAAGGAAGGGAGAGCCAGGAATACCAGGTTAGTTTTAAAAATAAGTTCCAACTCATAATTATACACACGTCTTAAATAGCAAGCCAAGCGAGTAAAAATAATATGTTTCTTTAATGTGTTGTATTATTATAATATATAATATTATAAATAAACAAACTTTAAAATTAAAAATATCTTGTGTCTATGAGTTACGACTCCAAAGTAATCATTCAGACAAATTTTTGATCTTAAGAATATCAGGGTTACAGTAATTATCACATTTATTTCTTAATCAACACGGAAATATTTTGTTGGTTTTGCAATCAATAGAAGTAGCAATAGGGAAGTGATAGCCGTGAGCCGTAGCAGGTATCTGTTCAATCAGATAGTGTTAAGCTGCGTTCTCCTTGGCACTCTTTGTAAGGGTGACCGATTAAAAGGCACTGTTTTCTGCTGTAAAATCACTTCCCGGTGGTTCGGAACCCACCTAAAACTGAAGGTCCAGCTCATCAACCACCATCATCCAACTCATTACCCACGCACAGGTCTCAAACCTATGTGGGCTTCATCCTAATATAAAAATAATATTTTGTTGGTTTTGCAATTAATAGAAATAACATCAATAGTTGAGTTCCTGGGAGCCTCGGTCGGCCGACTCTGTATTCCTTCTAGTCTCTGCCGTTTAATATGTCAAGGAGACTCTGTCCTCCGACCCAGCCATTTTTATTTCTTAGTGTCAGTGTCAATGATGGCTTTGACAAGTGCAGAAGAGAAAAAGAGAATATCTGAAACATCAGAATTCGAGAGCTGTGAATTAGCCAGTCTCTGGTCAATGGCAGCCTTACCGTTTACCGTAAATGGAACTTTACTTAAAACTAAGGCGTCTGAATGGTCTATTCAAATTTTTGAATGTCTATGTATTTGAATAGACCAGACACATTGGTGTTCGGAAAAAATTCCATTTACCGGTAAACGGTAAGACTCCCATGAACGCAGCGATTGTGATCAGTATTGATTTGTACAGAGTGACCTCGAGGAATAGGGCGTATGCTCTATAATAATGCTTGGTCAATGTTGAACTAATACATCATTTATTTACATAGAAATATAGTGAAATGTACGCCATTAAATTCTATTAACATGAAAATTTACGCTTTTCTTTATGATTTTAAGGCCACATAGGACCACTTCAGTCAATATTTCAGTCTCTTCGCGTCAGCTCAGATTCCAACCTCTTTCTTCAATATTCCTTCATCCTATCAAATCATTGCTTTCTGATCTCATCTGTAACCTCAATTGTCCTTTGTCTTTATGGTCTTTCAATGTTAAACTTTTTTGATAAAATTTTGTTAATTTTTACTTTATCTGGACCATTTTCGATTTTCTGACCAATTTCTTGAAGATCCTTTAAAGTTTGCGAAATATGAGTTCCTTGGGTTCTTTTATTAATATTCCTCATGACTAATTGTTCCCTAATGTACGCTTTTAATATAAAAATTTTGTAAAATGTCACATAGAAATTTTTTTAAGTGTGGTGAGCAAAGTACCGACAGGCAAATCGGTGAGGGTTCTATAACAGCGTTGTTCTTGCCCTTTCCACATTTTCTGGAGTTTTCGGGGTACTTGAAGTAGTTTAGGTCTTGGTAATGATAGTAAGAACGCCACAAAATGTGAAAAGGGCAAGAAAAACGCTGTTACAGTACCTTCACCGATCTGCTTGTCGGTATTCATTTTCTCACCCACTTGATCTACACTTGAGAAAAAAATTTCTGTGATATTTTACGACATTTTTATATTAAAAGCGTTTATGTTCATGTTAATAGAATTTTTTTCGGAGGATGAAGCCCACATAGGTCTGAGACCTATGCGTGGGTAATGAATTGGATGATGGTGATTGATGAGTTGGACCTACAGTTTTAGATGTGTTCTGAACCACCGGGAAGTGATTTTACAGTAGATTACATTTAATGGCGTGCATTTCACTACATTGTTATTTAGATAAATAATGTATTACTTACATTACATTGACCGAGCATTATTATTTTTAAATACGCCCTATTCCTCGTGGCCCCTCTATATATCTTTTCAAATAGTAATATTTCCTTGTACACTGTTTTTTTATTGTTTAATTGACTATTCTGTTGTATTATTTTTCAGTTTATTTGAAAACATGGAAAGAATATGCAACGAAAAGTATATACCATCGCCAACCGATGTGCTAAGGGCAAGGGTGAGAACCAATGGAATAATTGAAACACATTTTAAAATGAATGATGTGGTGATCAGGTAAGCTGAACTTAGATAAATTTAAAAAAAATTCAATAAATCTTGTACGTCCAATACTTCTACATTCTTTACTTGATATCATTTAAATGGCATTTTTAATTTTCTAATTATTCATTAGAAATCTAAGTATAAGTGCAAATTAAAAATATTTACGGTGTGATGTTTTTCTAGAGATATTCTATTTTAACGGAACACAAGAATTACGTAATAACCACTGCAAGTTACATTCTGTGCTTGCAAAATATCGTGTGTGCCATGCTCAATGTTTGGGTAACCATAATTTCAAAAATTACCAGATATTTAGTAATACTTTTAGCAATTTAATAATAATTTTGATATCACTAGTTATAAATTTTTTTGTATGTATCTTATACTATTGTGGTATGTGTAGGATAATTAATTATCTATCAAAAACGAAATATCATTATTATCTTTAACAGCTTGTAATTTTTCTTCTTGGATTTTATGTATTCATTACGCGTCTCTTCATTTTATCCATTTGTTTAATTATATGTTTATTTTTAAAAATAATTTTTTGTTTTGTATATTTTTTAGTATGTTTGATGTGGGCGGCCAGCGATCTCAAAGAAGAAAGTGGATTTATTGTTTTGATGACGTCAGAGCTGTTCTTTTTGTGGTCTCGTTGAGCGGCTACGACATGACACTCATTGTAAGCAACTTTATTTATTTATTTATACGTGTATTAAGGACTAGACAGCTCCTTATTGAAATCGTGACGTTGTCCGTCCGTCCGTCAGTGCTCTAGTGCTTGACAGGAAGATTCTAGACTATTAAAAAGCTCTGTATATAGCTTTCTCGTAGTCCAAGTGAGATCGCTATTGATTTTTGGGGTCGAATTTTAAAAGTTTAGTTGTCTCTAAACTGGTGAATAAAGTTTAGGGCCTCTGACGTGACTTGACGACTGTTTTTTAGACAGCGGGGTTAATTATGATGTAATATAGATTTACACTAGGTGCTCTAGGTTAGGTTAGGTTAGGTCAAAATCAAAACATTGGTCAGCTGGTTCATTTCGAGAAACAAATTGAAGAATATTACGAAGGCTCATGCTTAGCCCAATTATCCACTTAATTTTTTTTACAGTGCAAGCGTTCATTTTCAATTGTGTTGAAATATTTTATAAATTATTTCAAATCGTCGAATTAAAAAAAATAAAAATAAAAAAACAGAAAATATTGAAGCATGATATATTATGAGACCTGTTGAACGAGAAGAATAAACAAAAATTTTCAATAACTGCCTATTTGTTTGTAAATTGGGAAGTATACGATGTTTATCGAAATCAAAGCAATTGAATGATGCGTATGCCTATCAGCACAACAGATAATAATAATAATAATTTTATGTAAGTTCTTTGGATACTCCGTTGTATCGATTTATTTATTTACGTGTCAAACTAGGCTCCGGCTACATTGACGATCCTGTTACGTCTACGCACGCCACCAAATTGTCCGTGTAGTCCAAACCTTCATGTAGTCTTTTTTGTAATAAATTGCAATTTTGGTATTATATACTGTACCTTGTATAGGCCAGAAATCTAGTAGTATTTCCTGTATTTTTTAATCCCGATTATTGATAACTACTTTGTTCTATTATATTATTATTTAAATATCCTCATTCCTTTTTTTAAGGATATCATAAAAGAACTAACTATAAAAGAGATAGGTCCTTTTTCTTAGATATCAGTAGGTAAAATTTAACATATCCTTCCTTTTGAAGGTGTGATAAATTGCAAGTAAATTCAACAATGAAATTAATCATCAAGAACAAAACATTTGAAGCTCTAAATTTTTGTGTAGTACCATCCTCATTAATTACATCATATAATATTCATTTTCAATGAATGAACCACGTTTTTACAAGTCATTTATTATTTTCAAGTTATTTTCTGACATTTTGTATTCAACCATGTTTTTTAGCTGGTATTGAATCATTTTAAATAAATGAATCATTTTGTAATTATCTAAATCTGCAAACTTTTATTGTAATGGAAAATGATGATTTCCATTCCTACAGTGTATAATTTTTTTTAATTGATATTTTTAACTTGTTTTATTTTTATGTTTTCAAATCATTATTAGTAAATTTGCTTGGAATTGTCTACGCAGGTATCGTGGTTGGGGGTCTACTCCCCAAACAAATAATTATTATTATAGTATTCTTTTTTTTAAGATGAAGCCCACATAGGCCTGAGACCTGTGCGTGGGTAATGAATTGGATGATGGTGATTGATTGAGGAATAGATTAAAAATTATTTGCTTCTTTGTCCAATGATGTCAACTTTACTAATATTGGTCTACTTCCCAAACAAATTAATAAATTGGTTATGAATTATTTGTTTGGTTGTCTGTAATGATGTCAACTTTACTAGTGTTACTAAATCTACTTATTGCAGGAAGACACAAATGTCAACCGGCTTGAAGAGAGCTTAAATCTTTTCTCTCAAATAGTCAACAACAGGTTTTTCCGGGAAGCGTCGTTTGTCCTACTGCTGAATAAGTTCGATCTATTTCGGGAGAAGATTCTCTATTCAGGCAGACATCTCCGGCTCTACTTTTCCGATTATAAAGGTGAGTTGTCGGATGTTTTTTTTCTTTATATGAAACAAAATATTATCGGCCAGTTGCGCGAAATAAAATTGAATTTTACTACCGTAAGATTACGTCATAGCTCACTAGTCAAAATGACGTCATCTTACGGTGGTCAAATTTAATTTTCTTTCATGCAACTGGCCGTATAACTTTCAAAATTTCTTAAAAAATCCCTTTGATATTCTGATGTAACAGTAATTCGTATAAGCCTGTACATCATCCATAACCTCTTGCCTGACCCTGTAAAAATTTTTTTTTGAGGATGAAGCCCACATAGGTCTGAGATCTGTGTGTGGATAATGAGTTGGATGATGGTGATTTATGAGCTGGACCTACAGTTTTAGGTGGGTTCCGATTTAAAATTGTAATTATGGTAACTAGTGTTTAAGAATGGTAATGTTGTGTATAATTGTTGATCTGACTTGTCTTATACAGTGGCGAACCATAGTTGACTTATGTAGGGGGGGGGGGGGGGGGTCAATCACTCAATAGTTTTAGTTGGGAAGTGATTTTACAGCAGAAAACAGAAAAAATTTTAGAGCAGAGAATAATAAAATTATTGAAACATCTGCATGTATGCTTTAATTAATCAATTAAATAAATTCGAAAGCATTGATTTCATTCGATTTCGAAAAAAGCACTCCATCTATTTACACTATCAAATAATTAATAGAGAGGTTGCGCAAATCTACACAAAAAATCCGTTAAAAACTAAGATAATCAGTTTCAAGCCACTTGTACACTTACGTGCGAGAATGTGGTACAATCATAAAAAATCATACAACAAAGAGGTTAGAATGATGGAATTCTTATCAAATTCAGTGAGATATGAAAAATACAGCTTATAAAATTGAATGAATGAATAATTTTTATTAGTCAAAAACACAAAACATTTCTTACATAATAAAAATCTCTTACAACTAATAAAAAGGTTTGCATCCCGAGGCTACGTAGTGCCTGTGTAGGATGGTACACATGAAGATAATAATAAAAGAGTATAAGCTCTAGAAGGGCTGAAGGTCAGACCGATCAACAGGAAGTAATAACTCTAAGAGATAGACAACATAAACAAACTTTTAAACACTATTACGATAACAACACAGGATATTCACACTAGATTCACAGCTATGTACACATATAATAGATCCACTAATAATATTTGCAAATTTAATTACTGATGGGCCCAAAGCTGGAAGTGGTTTAATTCAGTAGAAAAAATAAAAAAGAATCAGAATAATTTTGATGTATGATTCACTTGACATGAAATAGCAATTACAGAAATTAGTTTAAAACTAATGCATTTTATTTAATAAATGAATGAATTATCTATAAATGAATTAAATATTCAAATATAACTATGAGGACTCGTTAAGCCTGTCGGTCCTGGCTGCCTAAAAACAGTCGTTAAGTCACTTCAGAGGTCCTGAACTTATTCAGGTGCGACCTGATTGATAACTCTGACACCAGACCTGAGCCAGCCATGTCACACGATAAAACGGTCAAACGCAATATTTGCAGCTTCTTCTGAAAAAGTTAATTTTTTCCAACTCCGACTCATAGAAGATCAATTTATCAAGAACTTGGTATTTATCATTTCACTCAGCTCAAAAAGGCCTACCAAAACATAAAAAAATGGGGAAAAACTCAATATTTAAGATTTTGAACCCCTTTCTCTAACGCCACCCATTGGTTCACACGATACTAGTAAGGAGGTAGTGCATGTTCAGTTGGTCTCCTCTAGATCAGTATTTCCCAAATTCATTGGCTCCAAGGACCCCCCCATTAAAACCAAGCCGTTTTTGCGGACCCCCTATGTTTCCCCCAATCCTCTTCCCTGCCTCATGGCCAATTAACGTAGTATTTCTATTGTACAACGAGAAATTGACATAGCAATTTTAGAGGCGTAAATAACATATTATTTGTATGATGGTAGCGCTACACGCTGCTACCATCGCAATATGATACTGATTTGAGGAAACTACATTTTACTAATTATCATAGAGCACGGGGTAAAAACAACTGTATTTTTGAAATGATAATTTTTTAATTTCTCAGGCTAGTCCGCGGACCCAGTAGAATAGGCTCGCGGACCCCCAGGTGTCACACTTTGGGAAACTTTGCTCTAGATAGCGTCGTGGTAGCGTAGCCGTCCTGCTGGTGGGAAAGTACACATTTAAACCATATTTTACGACTCATAGGCGATGTTTCCTGGCGGTCTCGTATCCCTGGTGGGAGACCGGCCTAAATTTGAAATGATTTTTAATGTAGATTTGTGCAATTTCTCAAATATTTTGTTGAAATTCTAGGGCCCGATCACGACGTAGACCGTGCCGCTCTGTTCATTCAGCACAAATTCGCACTGCGCAACCAGAACGCGGCCAAGGTGATCTATCCGCACTTCACCACAGCCACTGACACGTCCAATGTGCAGGTGGTGTTCCAGGTGGTCATGGACATGGTCATCAGACAGAATCTCACACAAATGACACTACTCTGATCGTTCAAGGTTAGCCACTTTACCACGAATTTTACTACGTATTTATTCTCTTTTTCAAGTATATTTATTTATTTCTTATTACAATACATATTCTAATTTGAAGGTCAAATCAAAATCATATTAACTTTTTAAGTGAATTCAACGACTTGCAGTCAAATTTTTAATTAATTAAAATACTACTTATTCTTGATAAACATTTGACTGCAAGTCGTTGAATTCACTTAAAAAGTTAATATTAACAACGCAGTTCGTCATGGAACAAGAAATTCAGGAATTCAAAATCATATGTTTCTTGTAGCCAAACAGTTAGCTGTCTAGACACATTTCTTGAAGAAAATTTGAAGCACCAGATATGTGGTGTGATCAACTTGTATGGTTTTAATAGTTTAGATTTTTCTATATATAATATGTAAGAAGCTAGACGCTTCTATTCGTCACTTCTGTTCCTCCTCCTCCGCCTCATCCTCATCCTCATCCTCCTCCTCCTCCTCCTCCTCCTCCTCCTCCAATGTATTCACATTGATTGTATGCTAGTTGAATAAATAAATAAAATAAACTTCATGCTCGTAATATAGTTGGTCTGAAATAGTTGATCACATGAAATGCTCCAATATCGATCTTCAAATGCGTTTTTAGATGGACAACCAGACAAATGAGCTAACAAACATAAAATTGTTTTGATTATTCGCTAAGGTCTTTTTTTCATCTATATAAAGCCAAAATACCCCTGATTCACTGACTCATTCATCAGCATTTCTTAAAAACCGCATGGCTAATTAAGTTGAAATTTGGTACACATGTCCCGTTGGGGCTCTAGATGCATGCTAAGGAAGAGTTTTGAAAAATTTCAAAAAATACGGCCAAAAGTGAAAATTTAAAAATAAGATTAGGAAAAATATTTCTTTTCTCTGGGAGCTGAATGGTGGTAACTTATTTTTGACTGTTTATGCCTTCTCTACTTCCTCTTGTTTTTTGAGCACGCTAATATTAGTATGCCTATTTTATTTGTGTATTTCCTTTCAAAAAGTATTTTTGTTTTTCTCTCAAAATATTTTTTTTCTCTTTTGTTATTTGTACTATTCTATACAGTGTAATAGAATGGGATTGGTTCAAATTTGTTATTTAATTGTAAGTTGAAATTGTTATCTTGAATGTCATTTGAATCGGACTTTTTGCGACTCCCACCAGCGGTCAAAGTCTTTTCTTTTGCTGGTGGTGCCTGAACATGAATTTTAGTTTTTTTTTCTGTTTAGTTAGGTTTCTTTTATTTCCTTTATGTTAATATGTTAATTTGTAACCATTAAATTATTTTCCTGGATTTCTTGTTCCATGACGAACTGCGTTGTTAATATTAACTTTTCATGTGAAATTTAACGACTTGCAGTCAAATATTTGTTAAGAATAAGTATAATAACTCACTTAATCTGGCCGAGTACTTTCGAATCTATGAGATCCATCTTCAGAGGCGTGGGTTCCTAGATCATCATGTCAGTTTTTTGGTTAGAAGTGTTGTGGTTTTTGTAAAATGTGGTCAAAAAGTTTGTGAGATTTAAAATTTAGTTGTTCATTGAGAATGTTTTGTTTATTGTGTGTGGTGTGTTTGTATATTTCAAATTGTTCCAAGGTGTTGAGTTCGTGTCCTTTAGATTTTATGTGTAGAATGTGTAGGTTGGTACTGATGTCAGTAAAAGTGTGTCCAGTTTGAATGATATGGTCGGCAAAATTCGATTCAGCTTTGGATGTCAGGGCTTGAAAGTGTTCCTTGTAACGTTGTTTTACAAACACACCACACACAATAAACAAAACATTCTCAATGAACAACTAAATTTTAAATCTCACAAACTTTTTGACCACATTTTACAAAAACCACAACACTTCTAACCAAAAAACTGACATGATGATCTAGGAACCCACGCCTCTGAAGATGGATCTCATAGATTCGAAAGTACTCGGCCAGATTAAGTGAGTTATTATACTTATTCTTAACAAATATTTGACTGCAAGTCGTTAAATTTCACATGAAAAGTTAATAAATTATTTTGTTGTAAAGTTGTGGCAATAAACAATTGAATTGAAAAAAATAGATATAAGAAATATAGAGTTGTGAATTGAATAACTGTGCCCGTATCCATGACTACAGATGATCAACAAACAAAAGTGCTGGATCAATTCACGATTTTGTACGAATTTTAAAGGGGGGACTCTGCCCCCTGGCTAGACGGTTAAGGCGAGCGAAGCGAGCCTGCCGCCTAGTACCTTATATTGGTCAGGGAAAATTTTATTAAAGATCAGGAAAAAGTCAGGGAATTTTTGTAGCTTACTTTGCTAGTCACCCTGAGAATGCTTGCTTGTTGATGATCGGTGTTGGTTTGAAATAGAATTGAAACTCAAATTGATTTCAAAATGTTTCAATCAGCTGATGCAACTATTGCATGATATTCATTTCAATACTGTTTAAAGAAATCCTGAGTTCTAAATGTTTGTAATTTTTGTTCCTCTCTTCTCAAATTCTAGATTCAAATTGCTCTTACGTTTCAGACGTAATCGTCAATTCATCGGCTGGCTTGAAAATGTGGTGGATATCATCAGTAGTTATCTCTTCTAAATTACTAGTTCCTAAATCATAAGTGTTCTTATTACTATAAGTATATTTTTTATATACTATATATTTTTAAGAAGAGCCTATTGCAAACTTGTAAATTAGTGTTCTCTTAGTTATTTTTATAAATCAGGCTTTGGAAGCTGGTAGAAAAACTGTCATTTATAAACACTTTGGCTTCCAACTAGGTTTGATTGTTCGTGATTGATAACTTCTAGGTTTGAAATATTGATTCTTTGGCTTCATTCAGACCTCTTAGTACGAAAAATATCTATAATTTCCTCTTCATAAATGTTCTTTTTGTGAAATATTTTACATTTCAAGCAGCAATTGGCGACTTATTAAATAAATAAATAAAATTTTATGGTCTAAAAGCCATTACAGCATAGACAAAGTCAATGCAACATTGTTGAAACACAGTACAACATGAACTAAAGAATAATCGAAATATTTACAGTCGAAACAACATAAGTCACTATTATAAAGTCAATATAAAGTCACTATTCTTTTCAATAGTTATCGCAGTTGAATAAAACACAATTATCACAGTGAATAAAAGCATTAAAAAATTAATTTTTATACAGAGCCACTTCAGTTGTGGTCGGCGCGCTAAGGATAAATTACACCAGCTGGGTAAATTTGATTAAAAAATTAGCTGATGGTTCTAAGCATGTTAATGCCTTCATGTTCATTGACATTATTGAGCTCTGTCAGAGGCTCAGCTAG
Source organism: Conomelus anceps (assembly GCA_948455865.1). Taxonomy (NCBI): domain Eukaryota; kingdom Metazoa; phylum Arthropoda; class Insecta; order Hemiptera; family Delphacidae; genus Conomelus; species Conomelus anceps. The sequence goes on from OX418225.1 coordinate 5,433,233, forward strand.
TGTAATTTAGCCTAAATTGTAGCACGCGACCGCGACTTCATTGGCTCTGTATAATAAGGGCCATAATTTTTTTAATAAGATGAAATAAATGCATTAGATTGATCATATTTCCAGTAAAGTAAATTCGTATGGCTTTTCGTGGTGGGGAGACCCTTACGGGTAGTTCCACCTCGCCGTTTTTTTAACGACTGCTTTTTTTTTATATGCAACCGGGACCGACGGCACGGAATATTTCCAGTACTTTTAACAAATACAAATATTTAGTATTTGATTCCTTCAAGCCTGCCTTGTGATAAACTTATTAGAAGTTGAAACTCTTTGCTGGTTACTGTTTATTATGAGCTGTTGAAAAATGTTATTTATATATTATTGAATTGAATTTGATAAATATTATGGAATTAGCTTCGAAGATTAAATACATGACACTGGTTATTCTCTCTTTTAATATAAAAATAGGATGTAGAATTTTTCTAAGGTAATTTATATTAGAAATTAGAATATTTATCTTTATAAATTATTTGGATGAAGCTTTAAATTTTGTTATAATGTTGGTATAGATGCAGTTGAATTTTTTATTAAATTATTTTTGTAACGCATTTGATGTTTCTCTTTATTAGAAGCTATTTAGATTTAATCATTTTTCAAGGAATATATTGTTTTTTGTACCCAAATTGTTGAACCTAGGAAAAGTTAGTTTATTTTTTTAATTGGTTATAGGTTTCAGGCGTTGTTTATAAATGTTGTTGAAATAAAAAAGTAATCTTTAAAGTGACTTGTAAAATTTGATTTTTTGAATAGTTGATTTTTGTTGTTACATCGTTTTAGCCTCATAATTGAGAATGGCTCGTAATTTAAATGACTCGCCTTATTAATTAAATGAATTGATTGATTTAAGGCTGTGCGCAGGGTTTTTGGTCATAATTTTTTTCGAAGTTTCTTGTATCGAATATTATTAGGGCATTGAAATGCTGTCTATTAGAGATGTGACCATAATGAGCGAGTCGTTCAAAGTAACTGACTCTTTAAAATGAACTACGAACTAGTAGTTCAAATTCAGAAAGTAGTTCGTTCATTTTTGAGCTGCGTTTGTGTTTTCATCTTGTAGCGCTCTTTGAATTAGCAGCGGCCTGCTGGACAAGAGCACTCACCTTCCCACTCCACGAGCATTTCGAACTGTGAAGTGAACTAACTACAACAACAGCTTGCTCTTTCACTCACCTCTCTCAGCTCCATGTGGCTGACTACTTCTGAAAAATAGAATACGCTCTGTGCTCTGGAATATTAAACTGATGACTCAGATTCTGAGAATTATTTATATTGAGTCGCCAGACATATGACAAGGCTGTTTATTGTTGTGTTTGTATGAGTGCTTAGTGACCGCTGAGCGTCTGAACAAGCTATGGTACAAATGAGCACGTAGTAAATGTAGTAATGAGCACGAGCATTGCTGATGGCTCATTTTTAAACTAGTTTAAATGAACGACTCACTTATAAGAGTGAGGGCGATTGAACGACTCATTGAAAAGAGTCATCATTGCCAAGCCTACTGTCTATTGCCAGGAGAAAAAGTTTTTTTAACCAATTATTTTTTGAAATATGGGGTTCAAAGTTGAAATTTTTCGGTTTTGGGGGGCAATTGATCTCACCAAAGAGTGATTTTAAACTTTTGATAAATTTTCCATAACTAAAAGACACATTGAGAAATGAAATTACATATTTTTTATTTTAATTTAAAAAATGGTTTTTTCAAAACAATTTTTTGAAAAATTGAATTTTTTACAGATTGATCTAGAAAACATTGTTTCATCGGAGTTAAAAATATGTCATTTTATTCCTCGTGGTATCTTTTAGTTACAGGAAAATTATCAAAAGTTAAAAATCACTCCTAGGTGAGATCAATTGCCCCTAAAAACCAAAAAATTTCAACTTTGAAACCCCATATTTCATAAAATAACACAGGCCAACAATGAAAAAACTTTTTTAGTAAAATTATCTCATTCTTATGTTTTTTAGGGTGCTGAATCCAAATATGATAATCACTCAACTGTATCACGCACCATTTTCCCACATTTTATAGTATAAGTCATTAAGTATGGCAATTTTTGGCAAGTTGAAGAATTTTTAAATATTTCAAGTATAACTACTGAAAAATCAGGTGTAATGGATGTAAATGATATAGGTGGCACTGCTAAATCATATATTTCTATTAACAGCTGATTAAACAGCTGAAAACAGGCCATCAACCTAACCTCACTTGCACTTTTCATGCATAATAGGCTAACTCCACTAACATGTTCAGTACAATGTCTAATCGAGGTTGTAAAAATTCTCCTGACAGTTTTTGTTATATTTGTGGTGAGTTTGTGATAAAAAAACACCAAAGAAACATTACAGACTTTGTGAGGAAGGTTTATTTATCGTATTTTGGAACTAAACTAGGTGATCAGGATAAAACTTGGGCGCCACATAAAGTGTGTTATGTATGTGTTGAAGATTTAAGAAAATGGTCGAAAAAGGAGAAAAAAACATTCAAGTTTGCTGTTCCAATGATATGGAGGGAGCCAAGAAACCATTCTGATGATTGCTATTTCTGCAGTGTTGATATTACTGGCCATAATTCGAAAAACAAAAAGGTAATAAGATACCCTAACCTTCCTTCTGCCATCAGACCATTAGAGCATAGTGAAGCTTTGCCAGTTCCTGAACCTCCAGATGATTTAAATTCTATTCAAAATGAACTATTTTCTGATGTACAATCAGAGTTAGATGAACAAGATGATGAGGAATTTCAATGTATCACAGAAAGTATAGAGCCTAAGTTGTTCAATCAGGTCGAGCTTAATGATTTGGTTAGGGATCTTGGTTTGACAAAAGAAAAAGCAGAGTTGCTTGGCTCCAGATTAAAAGAGAAGAACTTGCTGGTGGCTGGTACCAACACTTATGTGCACAGGAAAAGAGAGCAACAATTTACACCGTTTTTTGAACAAGAAGGTGATTTAGTATACTGTTCAGACATTCCAGCTTTGATTAATGAATTTGGAATTGAATACAAAAAGGAAGACTGGAGACTGTTTATTGATTCATCCAAAACTAGTTTGAAGGCTGTTTTATTACACAATGGTAACATGTATGCATCAATACCTGTTGGCCATTCTGTACATATGAAAGAAACATATGAAAACCTTGAAATAGTGTTAAAAAAGATAGACTATTCTGCTAATGGTTGGATGATATGTGGTGACTTGAAAGTATTGTGCATGCTTCTTGGCCAGCAAGGTGGTTCCACCAAATTTCCATGTTTCTTGTGTGAATGGGACAGTAGGGCTAGGGATCAACATTGGTGCAAAAAAAACTGGCCTATAAGGAAGTCTTTGAACCCCGGTGAAAAAAACATTTTACGCAAAAAACTTGTAGACCCAAAACATGTTCTCCTGCCTCCTCTACATATAAAGTTAGGCCTCATGAAACAGTTTGTGAAAGCTTTACCAAAAGAGGGGCCATGTTTCAAATATCTCTGCCAGAAGTTCCTACATCTTTCAGAAGCAAAACTGAAAGAAGGAATTTTTGTTGGACCTGACATCAGAAAAATGATGTTTGATACCAACTTTGAGTCCACAATGACCTCAAATGAAAAAGAAGCATGGATATCATTCAAGCAAGTGGTTACAAAGTTCTTGGGAAATAAAAAAGATCCAGAATATGTTTCTATTGTTGGTAACATGCTGAAAAAGTTTGAATTGATAGGATGTTTGATGAGCCTGAAAGTTCACTTTTTGAACAGTCACCTTGATTACTTCCCGGATAATTTGGGAGATGTCAGCGAGGAGCAAGGTGAGCGTTTTCACCAGGACATTAAATTGATGGAAAAACGCTACCAAGGACGCTGGAACACCAACATGATGGCAGACTACTGTTGGTCACTTCATCGAGAGGTTCAGCAAGCAACTCATCATAGAAAAAGCTACACTAGAAGTTTCAAAGAAAGAAGAGAAAGAAAGTACAGACCAGTTCCTTCTGACTAGTAAAACATTCACATTTCAATAACATAGTAGGTACTGTAAATAAAAATATTCTTAAGATTTATATAGATGGTGTTTCATTGAATACTGTATACTGTATAGGGGTTTTCACTTCATAGTGAAGAAGAGATTGCAAAAAATCTATGGGTGATACAGAAAAACTGATGACAGATTTGAAATCAGCGCAAAAAATACTATATAAGTCAGCTATTAAAGAAGAAAAAGTTTTAAAAAAATATTTTTTTGTTGGCCTGTGTAATTGATAAAAAAACGTTTTCCTACAGCAATAGATAACATTTCAAACTCCCAATAACATCGAATACAATAAACTTCGAAAAAAATTATGAACAAAAACCCTGCGCACAGCCTTAATGGAAAATGAACATGATATAATCTAAATACATCAACTATATTATATTATATCAACTTTGTATATGTTTCATCTTTGTAGCAACAATCATTGTAATACTGTATTGTATTCATAATAATAGCGGTGCATGGTAGAAATTAACTGTAAAATGCATGTCGTTCTTTGTTTAAATTTAAACGCAGGGATGCAGAATATTCCAAAGCCCAAAATTTCCCCAGAACATCAATTTTAAAGACCAAAATTTCCCCAAAATAAGTGTCGTGAATCCCAATAATATAACTTGACTTTGTTTCTTCAAATTTCACTTATTACTCATAGCTTTTATTGAAATCAAATTAAAAATGTGGATTAATGGATTTAAATTACTTTTCACATTTTGAACTCACATGTTTTATTTCAATTGATGAACCAAATTCAGTAATCACTACACTAGTACTTAAGAATGAAATGATTCAGGCTTGTAGAGTGAGAAGCGTACTAAGAAAAAATAATTAAAATTAAAATTGTTGAACAGTTTTTAATTTCTTGCTCTTCCACTCAAGAGCTCTTCATCTTCTGTTTCTGTGTCACAATACATTTTTAGTCATCATCCATACATCCATCTACATAGAAAAAACACACATTCTTAAAGAAGTGTATAAAATTATTCTAATATTATATATATTTCATATTTTTTTACAATTATGAACCAATTCATTAATGCAAGTACCTTGGCAATGGTTGGAATGGGATATGGAAAGACGGGTGGGGAAGGGATAATAGAGGGAAAGACGGAAATAGAGGGATTTGTCGGCCGGGTCGCGCAGGCGCTCTCGACATTAGGCAATGACTCATCAGTCATCACTTTCCTTCTAGGTACTACTAATTAGACGGGACTGTGTTGATGCGTAATATTCTATCGTTCACAAATAACAAATTATATCCATTATATACGTGTTATTTTAAGATTTCCTCGGACTTTAAGCACTTAAGTCTGAGTAATGTTCTATCAGATCTTAAAACTAATATACTTAATTTTTTTATTTCCCCAAAATTTCCCCAGACCCTCGGCGACTTCCCCCGAACAATGTTCGGGCGTTCGGACATATTCTGCATCCCTGTTTAAACGTAGTCCTCTCATACAGAGATTCTGTTCTCTGCTGTAAAATCACTTCCCGGTGGTTCGGAACCCACCTAAAACTGTAGGTCCAACTCATCAATCACCATCATCCAATTCATTACCCTCGCACAGGTCTCAGACCGTGGGCTTCATCCGAAAAAAAATTATTAATGAGGGAAGTAATGCTGTAAAGACCTAAAAATGAGCTTTAAATTGAACGTTTTAAGAATATTAGTGTTACAAATGCATTTAAATAGGGTCTTTTCTTGGTGTATTAGCATTTGAAACGTATTCTATTTCATAAGCTGATCAATCTCAATTTCCTTATCAGGAGTTTCCCTAATCTCCCTGTTAGAAGGTAATTTCTGTATTACTGTAATAACATTTCCTTAGTAATGGCGAAGGTGATATTGTGGAAGGTATTCATAATGAATAATAAGACGAAATTGTCACAACCACATTTATTGAAACTTCGAGAAACTAGTTTCGGTTGTTACACCATTATCAATCTCAATCAAACTCCGAATCTCTAGTTTGAGAATCTCATGAGTTTGATTGAGATTGATAATGGTGTAACAACCGAAACTAGTTTCTCGAAGTTTCAATAAATGTGGTTGTGACAATTTCGTCTTATTATTCATTGTAATAACTTTTCTCAACCTAGCCTGAGTCAATAGAAAAAATTATGATAAATTTTTAAACTATAATACTCTATAATGCAATAATTATTATAGAATAAACTACATTTATTTATTGGCTCAAGTACATAGTTGTTGAATAATATTCTGCAATCGAACACATTTTTTTTTAAATTAGCTTTTTTTTTAATTTTATTTGAGGAATTTCTTCAACTCTCTCATTTTTAGGATGGCATTCATTATGGGATAAGGATATCTTGACCTACAGTCAAGTACATGGAAAACACATGCATAAAAATAATGCCCAATAGCTAATATTAACTTCATGTCCCATTCAAATTTTTATTTAGAATCTTTTGATCAATAAAATATTTTTGGATAAGGCTTTATTTATTTTTCTAAGAATATAATATTATTGTGAATATTTTTTACCCATTGTGTTCGATATAATACAGAGTATTCCATCGTATTGAACTATTCAAATAATCTTTTAAATAGTTGAAATTTTCAGCATAACATTTCGATATATGATTAGTCGATTCTCGATTCCGATATACTCGATACCAAAGCTTGTCTAACTTACCTCGACTTGCTGAATGTATTTTCTTCAATGAATTTTTACGACTAGATAATTATGTTGCCAGCAATTGATTCTTTATTCACTGATGCCAGTTGTTATCAGCTTTATTATCACGTACCTGGTTGTTTGGATCCCACCTAAAACTGTAGGTTCACCATCCATAATACCATTTTATCATAATTCAAATCATCACTCATACACAGGTCTCAGAGACTCATGTGGGCTTCATAAGTGAGAAAAATATGCTAGTTATCAAATTCATGATCACTCCGTGGTTCGGAACCCACCTAAAACTATAGGTTTACCATTGACAATAGCCTACTATTTTATCATCATTCAAATCACTCATGCTCAGGTCTCAGAGACTCCTGTGGGCTTCATCAGCGAGGAAAGGATACAATTTATCATCAGTTACTCTGTGGTTCGGAACCCACCTAAAACCGTAGGTTCACCATTCATAAATATTTTATCATCAACACGCACAAGTCTCGGTGACTCCTATGGGTTTTATCAATGAGAAAAAGATTTATCTTCATAATAGTTGTTTAATAGTCAGATTTATCTTCATTTACTCTGTGGTTTGGAACCCACCTAAAACTGTAGGTCCACCATTCATAATACCATTTTATCATCATTCGCTTCATCACCCACGCACAAGTCTCTGACTCATGTGGACTTCATCAGCAATAAAAAATAAATATAAATATTCACAAATTACTTATGATAAAAATTGGAAGGATTAAATTGTTATTTATTATAATTCCTTCTTTGGAGGAATTTAAAATTAATTTTTTTCTATTCAAACTACATATTTTTAAAATTCTAGTTGTCAAACCACATTATTTACTTGGAAAACTCTGTATTATTTCTCATTTTGATGCATTTGGCTATTTTTATTCTTGTGTGTAGTTGATGTCATTTTGAGATCTCAATTGATCTCAACGTTGATAGCGTAGTTATTGTTTTTCCATTATAATTTTGTCGCTTAGTTATTTTTCTGCTTTAGTTACTTAGTTATCTAGCATTAGGCGGCTGTGATTGTATCTTTATTAATGTTGTTTGGATACTGTTCATGAAATTATGCATTAAGTATGTTGTGTTTTTCGTAGCCTGTTTGTTAGATATTCTAATTTTAATTGTTCATTGATTTATATTAATTTATTAATAAATAATTGTGGACAAATGCATGTTCTTTGTTTCATTGGTTTTTTTTTTGCTAAATTTTTGTATTGATGTTTTTTAGAAGATTATTACATGAGCATGAGAAGAATATACTAATAATAATAATAAGCGTATGGCTTTTAATGGTGGGGAGACCCTTACGGGTAGTTCCACCTCGCCGTTTGAGCCATGTTACGGGGAACATGGTGGACCTACTATTTTAGGTGGGTTCCGAACCACCGGGTAAGTGATAATAAAGCTTGTAACATCAAGTCATTGAAGCACGGTCACCCATCCAAGCGCAGTCTTGAGCGGTCATGACTGAACATCAAGATCACTTGAACACCACGCTCACCACATGACCAATCACCACCCAGAATATACTAACCGTGTGCTTCATTCATGTTAACCTAACTGCTTGTGTAGATTAGCAGGGGTGCCCACCCCCCTCAAGCATCATGACGCACCCCCCCTAAAATTAGCACCAGCCCCCCCCCCATAAATTAGACCGACCCCTCCACCAAAAAAATGCGATAAAATAAGCCCCCCGTATTCTTTCTAACACTAAAAGAAGATTTACATAGGTATTAAAATCATTCAAACCCAGTCGATACTATACAAAATTTATGTTTATTTATTGAGATTCTTTACATAGGCAACTTTTTTTGTAAAGGTAAAAGAAATATCAATGAAATGAATATATGAACTTCTGCTCAATAAACTCAATTGCAAAATAGCTGAATAAGAATGTGAACCTAAACGATTTTTAAACAATCAAATCTATATAAATAAAATTAGAGTTTTGTCTGTACATTTATCAGAATTATATTTTTTTTTGTTATTTTTACGTTTTATACATCAAATAAGCCGAAAATAGTGTAATCTCACTTTCTGTCTGTCTGTCTGTCTGTCTGTCTGTCACGGCCCAAAGGCATTTTACGCGGCCTTCTCCTCAAAAACGAGAGCATCGATCGGGATTTTAGTTATTGAACAGTATTGAACACTTTATTGACAATGTCTTTAGCTATAAAAACTAAATTAAATTTTTTTTAACAGAGTAATAAACGTTTAAAAACCAAGTGTTTTGCGATTTTGGGTACATTTTACGCGGCCTTCTCCTAAAAAACGGGAGCATCGATCGGGATTTAAGTTATTTATAAGTATTGAAAACCTTTTTGACAATGTCTTTAGCTATAAAAAACTAAATTAACTTTTTTTTTAACAGAATAATAAACGTTTAAAAACCAAGTATTGTGCGATTTTGGATACATTTCTTCCAAGTTTTATTACCACATAAGAATAAGAACAAATCACTGAAAACTCATTGTTTTGAACAAACTAAGATACAAATGTTATCAAACAAACAAGTCTTGTTTTAAGTTATGTTGAAATAAAACAAGATGGCGCATGTGTGTGAATGATGTTACCACTTTTATACATTTTATACTATTTGCTCCACCATTCAAGATAAATAGATCATACGAATGCTAGCATGTATATAGGTATAATCATATGCTATCACATAGTAGCTTGGTGTAAAAGTGTTACAAACGGTGAACCATCGTAATGATAGGACGTTTGTGCGACCAGGGATATAATACGAATTTAGTAGCGATATTAGCCTTCATGTAAGGATAGAAACTTCAGAATAAACTAAAATATTAATGACTAATCAATAAAAAATCTATTATTATTATTATTTAACTTATTTGTTTTACCCATTCTGCACATAACAATAACCTATTCCCCCAGGTTGAACCGTGGCCTACGCTACTTTGTCCTGTGGGTTACGGTTGAACCCACCAAACTGCCGAAAAACATTTTCAAAATAATCTGTTTCTTCAATATTAGATGCCATCACTTCCACTTTTTCAAGCATTAAGTTGAGCTGAATTATTGATATTAAAAACTCGAAAAAGTTTAAGGAGGAATTCCTAATATTATCAAACTCATCGTTAATTCTGTCCACGGTACATTTCAGCAAACATTTCCGGAACGAATCAGCTGCATTTGATAACTTGAAATTGAAGTCAGGCCTTCCAATTTCAACTGGCTCCAAGTTATTGATAGTTTTAAACAATGATTTTCTGTTGTCTTCGAGCAATGTCATGTTTTTTGAAGCTCCCAACTTGTACGGATTAAGCAAGATGTTGACTCTAGACGGTTTTCTATCTGTGTCCCTAGTTTGAAGTCTCTGTAGTAATCTAATCATTTGCTTGTAGAGATTGTTAGCGATTTTATCTTTAACTCTTTCCAACTTGAGCAAATAACCTATACTATACTCAAGTTTATTCAAGTAATCCACAATGCTTTCAATTTCTATTTCTTCTGATTCAATTTCATCTGTTGTGACAATTAGCGCAATGTGATCTCTAATTTTATCAATATCAACCAAAGAATTAATCAGGCGTCGCATAGTATCAAGAAAATATCCTGCATCTAAGTTGTAGTTCATAAGGAGCAGGACCTTTGCTTTTTTCGTTCGATTTGTGATTTTCTTCATGACAGCTATTGAAATCATTTCATCAGCCGAACTTCTTGAGTCTTGAAATACTGGTGTGTCTATGAAAGTAATAGTTGAGTTGTAGTTGATAATTTTAGAATAACGTCTGGAAGAATGGTTTGCTGTTATTCGTATGTTCTCCCCTTCTGCGGTCAAGTATTTCTCAGTATTGGGGTCCACTTTTCTGGACAGTACGTTTGTATTTTCTGTCAAAGACCGTACCAAACTTGTTTCACTACCAGTCATATCCAGCACTAGGATAGTTTCATCTGACAAGTTCCTTTGTGTTTGGATTAAAACGTCACTATCATTTGTCCCAAGCGTTTCCACCATCAGCCTAATTTGATCTTGTATGTCATCTGATTGGCAGACCTCGTTTTCAGAATTTTGGTCTTCTCTTTCCTGAAAGTAAATTGAAAATCCGGGAATAAAATTATCATTCATTAAATTCAATTACTGTATACATTAAATTCGAAAAAGTTTCTTTGTAGTGGTGATGGTGATATTGTGGAAGATATCCATAATAAATAATAAGACATGAAGTTGTCACAACACATTTATTGAAAATAGTGAGATACTTGTTTCGGTTGTTACACCATTATCAATTTCAAACAAACTAATTTTTGTATAACTGATTTTTTCAGATGTTTAAAGAATTATTTTGAATATTTACTAGTGGCTACTCAGTTTTAGTTTGTTTGAGATTGATAGTGGTGTAACAACTGAAACAAGTATCTCACTATTTTCAATAAATGTGGCTGTGTCAACTTCATGTCTCATTATTCATTCATTTCAAAAAACGTTTTTGGAATCCATTAATTTTAAAATGTTAATTTTATTGAATAGATATTAATGGAACTTTAATTTATTAATTTTGAATTCCTCAGTGCTATTAATGTTACTGATACTTCTGCAATGTCGGATATTGACAACAGCATTGAATAGCTGATGAAAATCTATGCTAATGCAGAAAAATATTTAGTCACAGCCGGGAATCGAACCACGGACCACTCAATTCCCGGTCAGGCGTCTTAACCACTAGACTATAGTGAACCTTCTGTCCAGAAGTGTTAATTTAGTGTTTTTTCGCTGTAAGCCTCTATTGTTTGTAATTTTTTTAAGTATGTATTATAAATAAATAAATAATATATCACAAGTTGAATTTGAAGGAACTGGCAATTTTGCAAACTGAGCATAATTTATTTTTCCTACAGTGACCCAAAAAAGTGCCTATTTTTGCACTAACTGTAGCATGCAAAGTAGTCTATCCTGTACCAGTGCAGGAAAGTAAATTCCAGTGCGACAAAGTACTTTTCTGCACTCCAGATTTGCAACCTAACATCACAAAATAGTGAGCATGTAATACGCAGGTTCCCTATTTTGCATTCAAAAATAGGTTGGCTACTCTGCTTCAGCTGCGAAATAGTTGTTGTAGTTGTTGAAATCGATTTGATTCGAATATAGGTTATGTGAGGAATTGTCAGGTTATGTATGTCCTGTTTTGTTCTGTTTAAATTACTTAATACATTACTGTAGGAAAAATTTAATGTGTAATATGAGTGCAAAGTATTGTTTCTGCACTCGAGAAACTTTTTTCACTCGCCTTCGGTTTGTGAAAAAAACTGTTTCTCTCGATGCAGAAAAACGCTATTTTGTACTCTAGTTACACAAATAGCTAATTTAAAAAACTTGAAATATTAATAGTGAGTAATAGAAACGTTTTTAGGATGTAGTTACAATTTTTATAAATTTTCTGAATGTTAAAGTGAATAATTTAAAAAAAAAACTTTTTAAAACTTTTTTATTCAACAAGTTATGAAGAACTCTGTTACTTCAGACATGAATAACGGTTACAACGGCTATTCGATGAATGCTACAACACAAAAATATTCAGTCAATGCCAGGAATCGAACCACAGATCTTCTAATTGCCAGTTAGATGCCTTAACGAGAGAGAATAAGCTTTAACAATAGAAAGAGTAAATAGACATAAACAGAATTTATTAATTTCGAATTCCTTTAATTGCTATTAGTTTATACTGAAGACTTCTGCAATGGCGGATATTGACAACAGTATTGAATAGCTGATGGAAATCGATGAATGCTACTGTACAAAAATATCAGTCACCACCGGGAATCGAACCACGGACCTCCCAATTGCCGGTCGGACGCCTTAACCACTAGACCATGGAGACCTTTCTGCACAGCAGCACTCATTTTTAACTTTGCCATATCGGCTCGTATCTCACAAGTTAGTTTGAAGTGTCTGACAATTCGGTTGAGGCGCCCGACCGGCAATTGGGAGGTCCGTGGTTTGATTCCCGGTGGTGACTGATATTTTTGTACAGTAGCATTCATCGATTTCCATCAGCTATTCAATACTGTTGTCAATATCCGCCATTGCGGAAGTCTTCAGTATAAACTAATAGCAATTAAAGGAATTCGAAATTAATAAATTCTGTTTATGTATATTTGTCAGTTTATTGAATTGTCAGACACTTCAAACTAACTTGAGAGTAAATAGGTTAGATTCATGTAGGCCGTTGTTCAAGAGACTTGGTCTCCTAACTGTACCCTGCTTATATGATTGTGTATGAAGCTACTTTATATGTAAAAACGAATAATATTAACCAAAATCTTGACGTACATGATTATAATACAAGAAGCCGAGGAGATTATCACTTGGTGAGTCACAATAGTAGCTTATTCGAACAAAAACCTAGTTATATTGGTAGGAAATTCTACAACAAGCTACCGCAGTTTTTAAAGAGTTGAAAATATAGAGATATTTAAAAAACAATTGAAAAAATATTTTTAAGCTTTTTATAGTGTCCAATAGTTCCTTTCACATCAAAATTAAGCCTCACCTCAACTAATTGATATGGTAATTATATCTAGTAATTAATAATAATTTCTAGTAATTATGATATCTAGTGTATAATTGTTGATATTACTTGTCTTATACTCCTTAACTGGAGTCTCCAAGATGTAATCTACAAAAAAAAACGTCTAGACACACTGGCATCAAACTGTCTTTACAGAGACGAATGATATTAACCAAAATCTTGACGTATACGATTATAATACAAGAAGCCGAGGAGATTATCACTTGGTGAGTCACAATAGTAGCTTATTCAAACAAAAACCTAGTTATATTGGTAGGAAATTCTACAATAAGCTACCGCAGTTTTTAAAGAGTCTTGAAAATATAGAAATATTTAAAAAACAATTGAAAAAATATTTAGTTGATAAAGCTTTTTATAGTGTACAAGAGTTCCTTTCACATCAAAATTAAGCCTCACCTCAACTAATTGATATAGTAATTGATTATATTAACTAGTGTATATGACTAATGTTAATCTGACTTGTCTTATACTCCTTAACTGGAGTCTCCAAGAAGTAATCTACAAAAAAAAGAGGTCAGTGTGGTCTAGTCTCTAGTGGTTCGACCGGCAATTAGAAGATCTGTGGTTCGAACCCTGGCATTGACTGAATATTTTTGTGTTGTAGCCTTCAGCTATTTAATGCAGCTAACAATGTCTCCAGTAACAGACGTCTTCATCATAATTTTTAGCATTCGAAAGGATTCTCAAATTAATTACTTTATGAATAAAATACTTGATGCCACACCCATATGTATTATCAAATTAAATTTATTTCCTTTATGTTATACATAATCAACATGAAATAAAACATAATGCATCAATATAACAATTTAAGGAAAAATAACTTGCAAAGGCCAAGCCTGAGCGCAGGTAATCTAAAAATTAATACTATATTATAATAGACAAAATAGATTATATTGTTGTTATCGTTATCATTTTGTGTTCCAATAAGTCTTCTGTGATAAATGAAATTATTACAAACCATATGAAATACAGAGCTAACGTTTGGTTCTCTGCAAATAAGCTGGTTGTAAATGAAAATAAAACAGAATCTATTGTATTTAGTTTGAGCACAAATTGTGAAAAGAAGTCAGTGAAGTTATTAGGAATAAATCTGGACTCCAAACTCAGTTGGATTGCCCATACTGCGACTCTTTGTAGTCGTCTTTCCAGAGTGATATTTTTGTTGAGGAAACTGAAATCATGTTCTAGCTTGAGTTTAACTATAATGGCATATTTTGCTTTGTTCCACTCTCACCTGCAATATGGCACTCTGCTATGGGGCAATTCTAGTGGCGCCAATGACGTTTCTTTATGTCAAAAAAGAGCTTTGCGCACAGTTTTTAATCTGGGCAGGAGAGATTCTTGTAAGCCATTTTTTAGTGAAAATGGCATATTGACTCTGCCTTGCATCTTTATGCTACAGGCCTTAACATTTATTAAAGAAAATATTAGTATGTTGAGATTAAGAAGCAACTTTCATGAACACAATACCAGGTCATGCAATCACGTCCATCATGTGCAAGTAAGACTCTCCAGAACTCAAAAAATGTATTTGTATACTGGGATAAAATTATTCAATAAGTTGCCGGTAGCTTTACGTGACAAAGAAGGTGAAAATTTTAAGGACACAATTACTAAATGGTTCAAAGAGAAGGCTTTATACTCTGTTGATGAGATGTTATCAAGTAACATTTAATTTAAATGTTTTATTTGTTACAAATGACTTAGCCTGCATTACTAATTGTATATATATTGGCTGCAAACAAATGAATTATGGATTATGAATTATGAATCGAAATTCATCATTCATTCATTAATATCCAAAATCATCAGTCTGACCTCGAATTTATAATAAGCGAAATCTATCAGTAAGGGATCTACCTCTACAAAATTGAAAAAAAAAATAAAAATATTTTCACTTCCAAGTTCAAAGCCTTTTACTCTGTTGATGAGTATATGATTCATGATATGATTGATGGTATAGTTAAATTAATTTATTGTAGATAGATGTATAACCAGTATGATAGTCTTACTCTTTCGTTGTCTGTATTTTATAATAGTTTTCATTATCAAGACTTTTGTATACTATAGCTGTATCACTAGCAGTAGTTCTATTCTTATAATTATTATTAATGTTGTATTCCATAGTTTCTTCCGCATTTTATCTCTCAATTTCTTTCCTTCCTCTTGCTTTTCATCACAATTTCATCCTCTTTGTTCACTTCATTTCTCACCTAAGACTCACTCTTCATCACCTAGGCTTAAAATACTTCTTGTCAAGTTGCCTCTGTACACAATAAATAAATAAATAAATAAAACATCACATGTTATGAAAAATGAATATAAAATCTAATTATAAGCTGTGATTTTAGAACAATAGCCAATATCAAGCTCGAACGATTCTCAAAATGTTGTATGATATCAAATTAATTATCAATTAGCATAGTAATATAAATAGAACTAGACCTATTGCTTTCAAGTACAGTATGATAAAGAGAAACCAGAATTTCAATTGTGTTATTGGTTTGAGAGGTTACAAAAAGGTTCTTTGAAGTAGTTATAATGGTTTCTTTAGTGAGATTTGCTTTACTTGTGGCATTGTTTACAGTCATTGTTTCATCTGCTCCATCAGATGGTAAGTGCTTGATGAAGATGAATTCAGTTATTTTAAAAAGTGTCAATTTATTGATATTTCAGTATTAATCACAGCTTAACTAAACAATATTTTGAACTTTGTTAATTAATAATACAATTAACATCCTTCTTAAAAATCAATACAACGGTCGTAGTTGCTCAGTTGGTTGGAGCGCTTGTCTCTGATTGGATAAAAATGTAAACTAAAAATGATAAGAATGATTCAGAATGTAATGCGAGCCGTAGCAGGTATCTGTTCAATCAGATAGATAAGCTGCGTTCTCGTAGGTCCCGTTCGTAACGGTGACCGATTAGATTGGCCAGCAAAAAAGACATTGTTCTCTGCTGTAAAATCACTTCCCGGTGGTTCGGAACCCACCTAAAACTGTAGGTCCAACTCATCAATCACCATCATCCAACTCATTACCCACGCACAGGTCTCAGACCTATGTGGGCTTCATCCTCAAAAAAAAAAAACTGATTATTAACAAGCAGTTTTATTGTAAGCACGTATTTATCAATATGACTTTGAATATTATTTGGAATTTAAGACTCAAAATGTCATCAATAGCTCAAAAAATGTCAGATTACATTTTTTTATGAAGATGAATTTAACCTTTAAATATAACACTGGGGTCTGCTGGACCCCAGCCTTTCTTTTCGAAGTTATTTCTCTTCAAAAACAGAAGATAGGGATATTTCACTCCAATGTAAATTCAGTTGGTACCATTGTGGTCGGCTTGCACTGTTGACGCCGACTGTCAGTCTGCTACTGTCCAGTCTACAGAGTTATCAATCTGTTGTGGGGTCTGCTGGACCCCAGTGTTATATTAATGTGTGTGTTTTTCAAGTGGTGATATTTTGTATATTTGTTAGTTTCTTCAGTTTTTTACTACACAATGGCACAAAATCTTCGTGATAGGCCTGACATAATTCGTGCTTTCTTAGAAGCAAGTGATGAAGAAGATTCAGAAAGCCTGTTTGGCGATAACACCGATTCGGATCCGGACTATGTCATTTCAGATGATGATTCAGATGATGAACAAAATGCCATTGAAATTTAAATGATAAATGAACCTGGTGATGTGCTAAATGTGAGTGAACCTGATAATGTACTAAATGTGAATGAACCTGATAATGTGCTAAATGTGAATGAACCTGATAATGTGCTAAATGTGAATGAACCTGATAATGTACTAAATGTGAATGAACCTGATAATGTGCTAAATGTGAATGAACCTGATAATGTGCTAAATGTGAATGAACCTGATAATGTGCTAAATGTGAATGAACCTGATAACTTGCCAAATGATAGTGAATCTGACAATGATAGTGATACTGATGAGCCTGTTGACAATATCGAAAATGAACAAAATAACAATCCAATTGAGAGACGTCAAAGAAATATTCATTTGATTAGGGGAAGAAATAAAAAGACACCCTACATTTGGACCATGAAGGAGCCAGAACGACGTGGGAGAGTTGCTGAAAGAAACTTAGTAACACATTTGCCTGGTCCAAGGGGTGCAGCTCGAGAAGTGAGAGCCCCCGAAGATGCTTGGAACCTTCTTTTTGATGATATCATGATAGAAGAAATAACCCTTCGGACAAATGAAGAGATACACAGACAGGTGCATAACATTTCAATGCAGTCTTATCATCGCAATACTTCTACAAAAGAAATGAAAGCTTACATAGGCATCTTGTACTTGGCTGGTGTGCACAAAGATTCAAGAAGAAATTTAGAAGAACTTTGGTCACCTCAGTTTGGATTTTCGATTTATAGAGCTACTATGTCCTTGCCACGATTTCGCTTCATAAGTACATGCTTGCGCTTTGATGACAAAACCAATAGGCAGGAGAGAGCAAGAAACGATCGTTTGGCTGCAATACGATATTTGTGGGACAATTTTGTGGAACATTGTAGTACATATTATACACCCTTTGAATACTGCACCATTGATGAGCAGCTACTAGGTTTTCGAGGTCGTTGTGGCTTCAGAGTGTATATCAAATCTAAACCTGACAGATATGGCTTGAAAATAGTAATGTTGAACGATTCTAAGACCAGTTACATGTGTAATGCAATTCCGTACATTGGAGAAGTAAATACCCAGAACAAGGAACCTGTCCCCACATATTATGTTAGGAAACTATCAGAGCCAATCCATGGAACTAATCGTAATGTGACAATGGACAATTGGTTCACCTCTGTTCCACTTTTCAACAGAATGCTTCTTGACTACAAACTAACAATGGTTGGAACTATGCGAGCTAACAAGACTGAGATTCCTGCAAAATTCTTGGAACCAAAACCTGCAGGAGAATCATTGTTTGCTTTTGATCATAACAAGACATTAGTTTCCTACAGTCCAAAATTGAAGAAAAATGTAATCTTGCTATCAACATTGCATCGTAGTGCAAACGTGGATGTGGACACCAAAAAGCCTGAGATAGTTCTTTTCTATAACTCAACCAAAGGAGGGACTGATACTTTTGATAAATTGTGCCATGGTTACAGTGTCTGTCGTCGAACAAAACGTTGGCCTCTGAGATTTTTTTTTGGAATATTGGATCAATGTGGCGTTAACTCTATGATTTTGTACCTTTTCAATGAGGAAAATCCCAAAATAAACAGAAGAAAATATTTGGAAACGCTGGCAATGAACTTAATCAAACCTTGGTTGTATGAACGGATTGAAACTCCAACCATTCGAAGAGGAATCAAACTGTCTATTCAAGAAATACTACAGATTTCTCCAGAACGTCAAGCTGCAAATGATGATGAGCCTCCTAGAAAACAGCGGTGCTCTTTCTGTCCTCGGGTGAAAGATCGAAAAACAAAACTCCGCTGTTCATCATGCCGAGCACCAATGTGTGAAGAACATCGAGCAATGGTTTGCACAGAATGTACCATATAGAAGAAAGGACACATGATAGAACCTGTCAAAGGTGAGACATTTTTACATCATTTGAAAGACAGTCTCAAGCAAATGATACATTATTCTTACGATTTATTGTGGTGATTTATCAATTTGTAATCATCAAAATGAACCAAATTTTTTAATGAATAATCTTGAATAAATAAGTTAAGTAAGGTAATAAAATGTGTGCACATACAGAATTAGTTGATTTCTGAATTTCTACCTATTTCATTAGTTACTGTGACAATGATGCATGAGTATTTGAATAATTTTCATGGAGAAATATGCCTTTTTTGGTGGGTATTATAAGAAACCCCTTTCATGCTAACTTTTTGACATGGGTTCTGTATGATAGTACTTTTTATGTACTTTCAGAAAATATCAATAAGTAGTTGAAAACCTAGCATGAAAAAAATAAAAAAAAATTTTTTCCTAACTGATACATTTTTGTATAAAAAAATGTAAAGACCATAGAAAACTCAACTAAAAAATTATACAAGGATGTTTTTCGACAGAAAATGGTCTTAGTACATCAGAATATAACTAATAAAGAACTGTATAAAATATTATTGAGAAATTTCATAAATTATGGTAAATATGAAAAAAATCATATTGGGGTCCACTGGACCCCAGTGTTATATTTGCGTATCATTTTATAAGTTTTATACACAAGGGTTATGCATTATGTAGAATTAGACTGCTTTGGAATATTTTCACTAATGGATCCTGCAACCAATTTCATTGAAGATTTTTTGAGTTGACTATGCTAGTGGTTCAATAGCTCCAAAATTTCAAAGTTAAAATTTTTATATTGTGAAGATAAATTTAAGCATTAGGAAGCATTATACTATGCTTTGGAATATTTCCACCAATAGATCTTGTAACCAATTTTATTGAAGATTTTTTGAGTGAACTGTGCTATTGCTTCTTTTAAAAAGTATAATTTTAAATGTGGAGTGGCCGTAGCCGAAGTAAAGTGCTGGTTTGCTAGCCCAAAGGTCCCGGGTTCGATCCCAATTCTGACCAAAAGATTTTACCTCGGGCCACTCCCGTGTTTCGGATGACACATTTAGCTGTCGGTCCTGGCTGCCTAAAAACAGTCGTTAAGTCACGTCAGAGGCCCTGAACTTATTCAGGTGCGACCTGATAACTCTGACACCAGACCTGAGCCAGCCAGGTCACACAATATTATTATTATTATTATTTTAAATTAATATTTTAGAATTGGTCACTGTTCTTC
Organism: Conomelus anceps; assembly: GCA_948455865.1. NCBI lineage: Eukaryota > Metazoa > Arthropoda > Insecta > Hemiptera > Delphacidae > Conomelus > Conomelus anceps. The sequence goes on from OX418225.1 coordinate 5,453,288, forward strand.
AATGTAAAATTCCTTGTAAAAAATTGGCATAACCAACATTTGGATTCTCCAGTGTTGAAAATTTGTGATGAAAGCAGGTGTAGGCGAAACCCTGTTCTATATTTGCTGTATTGTATTTTTGTCATGAATAAATAAGCATAATAAAATTGAAATACCATGAATAATCTGAAATGTCTCATATTTGTGTCACAGAAAATAGAAGAGATGTACCGCCAATAGGATATTTACCGCCACATTGTGATCCAAGGGAATGCACTCTTATGTGTTACTATAAAGGAAAGAGTGGTGGAGAATGTTTTAATGGTGTATGTGTATGTTTTGACTGAAATTCTATTTTTTATTGAACAATGTTCAATAAAAAATTAATATCATGAGTCTAGATCAATCAGCTGAAATACTTAATGGACACAAATACTCATGTGTTATGTACAGTTATTGAAATAAAAATTTATTGTTCCCACAAAATAATTTGAATAATTGAAAACCCATCCATTAAAAAAACTATAACCTAGAATACCGTAGCATGTAATAGAAAAGAGATTAGAATAATTTATAAGTCATCAATATTCACAAAAAATACATGGACATCGTCATTATCACTAAATTATCTTCACAGACATATATCACAGCTATACATATATCCAATAATGGATTATATTCACAGTCAAAAAGCTAAACACAATAACAAATCAGAAACAGTATAAATATTGGAAATATCACATTTTAAAATGAGTACTATAATCCACCTTATCAAATTCATTTATTCCAATCAACCTGGAAAAAGTCTTTGATCACATACAAGCACTCACAAATCAAGATTTTATTTAATGCTTTCTCAAATTGAGTGCTCAACATTGTCTTGAAATGATCAGGAGTGGCATTTTACAGTTTTATAGACCTATAATACCAGTTATTTTGTGCTTTAGAATGAGCATATTGTGGAACTCTTAGTCTATTTCTATTCCTTGTATTCAAAATGTGGATTTCACTATTAGTACGATATTTATCTTGGTTGTTCTGCACATAACATAGAGTGATCAAAATGTTTAATGATAGCAATGTTAATATACCCAGTGGCGGTCAAAGAGGGGGATGGGATGGATATATCCACCCCCCCCCCCCCCCCAAAATATCAAGATGGATCCCCCCTAAAAAATAATTCATTCATAATTATGTATGTAAAGTTTTTGCGAGAAATAAATTTAATCTGTGTCATTGTTACTTGTTAGCTAGAAGAATAAACAAGAAGGATGTATACAACCTTACATCCATTACATTGTTGTGTAACAATCTGAGTATTTTTTGGCTATTCCTTCGTAACCTACATGTTAAAAATTGGGCCTAAACATAAAGAAAAAATTCGCAGTGAACTCTTGATTTATTTTTGATTTCATTATACGTTTATTAAACTGAACTTTGTCTACATGCTCATTAAATGATCACATTGACTTTTAATCAATTTTCTTTGTGTAGCTAAAGGAAATCAAAGGGAAAACACATTCTATTATAATAATATATTATATTAACTATTTTATTAGCTAACATAAATACTATTAGCTTGAGCATATTTTAGAGCTCAAATACAAAACGTTTTAAGGCTTTAAATTCCACTTTTTTTCTGGGGGGGACCCAGACCCCCGGTGGTCATCCCCCCCCCCAAATGAAATCCTGGGACCACCACTGAATATACCCAATCTCAGAAAAAGAGGATTGCATCTTAGGCATCTTACAAATGATTCTTAGTGTTTTTTTTTTCAAGAAGAAAATTTATTTTGCTTCCAAACTATCTCCCCATAACAAAACACCATAGAAAAAAATGCTCTGAATGTGTGCATGATAAATGCTCAGCAAGACTGGAGTGTCTACTGTTACACTAAGGCCCGTATTTATGAACATGACTTATAAAAGATCGACTTAAGTCAGATTGGATAAGTCAGACTTAGTGGCAATAAGGCTTACTTACACTAACAGGTTCAAGCCAGCGAGCAGCTGTAACCCTAAAAGCCAATCCAGCTCCCACAACAAAGATCTCACTCCTGAAAAATAATTCAACATCAATAATTAACATTAAACATCTGTAATTTACACTAATATTAGATTTTACACTACATAAATGTTGCAGGGACAACTGGGTCGGCTTATAACCTCACTTTTCAGCTAGTAAACTCACCTAGTATAAGTGAGTTATGACTAAAGTTCATATTCATGAACCTTACTTAAAAATCTTCTTAACTTGAAAGCCAAGACGTGCTTATAATTGGAGCCTCAAATCCGTTCTTAGCCAAGCTAGGTACAGAGCTGTCTTGAAGCCGTTCTTAGATTGTTGTGTTGTATCATATTTTTATTTCATTTTTTAGTATAGCATCATAATAATAAAATAAAATCATCATATTAAATTTTTGCACCATTGCAATGTAATTCACTGTATATTTGACTTTTTGAAATTATTTCTACTTATTTTATAGTTCTAACCTGACATTTTTTGGCACTAGAATAACATTCTCTCTCTAAGAAATAGAATGGATGAAGTTCTTAGATCTGCTGGCAGATAGTGTTCAATTCACTGCCTCTAATGCTGTATTTTTAAAATCCAAAAACAGAAAATTATAACTTAAAAGATATTAGTGTGGTTATAATTACTTAACAATAACTATAAATTTACATGTAGTGCAGTATCTTTATCTTTTCATGTATGTTATTTTATGTTTATTAGTGCCTGATAATATGACACAAATTTAGGTTAGCTTGTGACCACATTCAATGTAATAGAGCCTTTCCAACTCGGTCTTGGATAACTCCTGCTTAGATCAACGTAAGTCACATTCATAAGTACAGGCCTAAATCTCCTTGACATGTACAAACTCTTAGCTAATTTACTAGCTAAAAAATCAATCTGGGCATGCCATGACAAACAGGAATCCAAATAAATTCCCAAAAACTTTAATGAAGTTTCATTTAAATGCCTGCTGAATTTTAAATTACCATCAAAGATTTTATTTTTATTAAGGGACAGACTATTGGCAGCACAGCAATCCTCCAAAACAGAGTGACCTCTACCACAGTAGCGAATCCATGAGGGGTGGTGGGAAGGGGAAATTCCCCTCCCCACACCCAAACGGAGAAGAAGGAGAAAAAGAAAAGAAGGAGGAAAGAAGAGGAAGGAGAAAAGAGAGAAGAAGGAGAAAAAGAAGAAAATAGGAACAAATGGAAATGATAGAAAACATAGAAGTGGGAAAGAGATGACAATAGAAATTAGTAGGAGTAGAGATGAAGATGAAAGAAGACAAAAAAGTAATAAATAAGGATAAAATAAAAAATAGAAGAAAATAAAGGAGAGTTTTCAAAAATGTTGATAAGTGAGGAAAATGAGACAGCAATTCCTAACCAACAATTTAATTTTCTATTGCAAATTGTGTACTCCAGTACTTGGTCTGAAAATGATACCAGTTCTGAAACGATTTTCTGGATTATGTAGCTTAATACATGGCTGAGGACTACTATGACAGAAAAAGCAGACTTGTTTTATCAGCACTACTTGACATTCATTCAGATCATTCTAGAGCCTAGATCCTCAAAAAATGTTGGGAGATTTTGGCTGATTACAGAATAGTTTTTCAATTGTGAATAATGTATGTAGTTTTTCTTGTTAATTTCATTTCTTTTCATTAACAGCTTGTGTCAGTGGCATAACTATGGGGGGGGGGATCAGGAGTATATTCACCCCCCCCCCCACCCACGAACCAAAAGAAAATTTGGAATTTTAGCAGGCCATTGTGAGACAATTTTTGGCAAGGGTCAAAGATGTCTGGAATCGCTAAAAATGCGGTTTTGTAGGAGTTTATTTTAAAAATTTCTTCAAGGAGTACCCCTCAATTATTTTGAAAGAAATTTTCAAGTAGCCTATGGCACTGTACATTGCCCCAATCTGGATCATTGAGGGACAAATATAGAAAAGTGGAAGTTTCAAGTAAGGTCCCAGTTCTCCCATCGACAGTAATACAAGAAATAGACAAAATTTACTTTGACACATAACGTGGGTTGAAGTGTTAAGTTAGAAGAATTAATGCCTAGATTCACTTGAAATGGAGGTTTAGAGTGGTTTAGAGTTCTAATTCAAGTTTTAATGAACAATTTTCCTTTAAACCAAAGTCATCAGCAAACAGATAACCATAAATATTTATACTATCTATATCGACTGGTAGGTCATTTATGTAAACATTGAATAGAAGGGGTCCCAGAACAGAGCCCTACAGGACACCACACTCAACACAATCTACCTCCAGATAGGATTCCATCATTATACACATATTGCATTCTGTTACTCAAGTATGATAAAACAAGACTAACTGCACTGGGAGCAAAAACATAATAAATAAGATTCTTGTCTAAAATGCCATGTTGCACAGTATTGAAAGCCTTCACAAAATCATAGGGTCTGAAACGGACATCATCACCATTCTCTGTATTATTGAAAATCCCATTGACTACACTAAGAGATACTAGCAGGTTGCCATACTAAATTGAATCTGGTTTAAAATATATGGACACTATTCAATAGTAAATAAAGTACCAAAATCACAAACTTCAGAGTTACAATGGGAAGAACAAAAATTCTCTTGTTAGAAATTACATTGCAGAACGAATCAATTATTGTTGAGTTCTGCTCATACTGATACTGGATGTCAAAAATCTGGACCATCCATAATCTGGATTCATGTCCAGAAAAAGAAATGTCAAATACTCTGATGCATGGCTTGTTATTGTAGCTCTACTAATAAATTTGCTGCTATGGTGTATGAAGACGACACAGAACAAGTTGAATCAGATGAAGAAGTTGAAGACGAAATTGAAGAGGCAGGGCCGACCATCGATATAATATAAGAACAGTGTTTTTATTATATCGATGGGGCCTACACATTCAGAGGCATTTATGGCAGCAGAAACTCTGGCTATGGCAGTAGAATCATGGCTAGAGATACAGAAGGAAGGTACACCTTCCCAGCTTATTCTGTTAAAACGTACGGTATAGACTTGGTTGCAAAAAAAGCGATCAACTGCAGTGCAAAAAGCTTTGACAATGTATGGAGTGTGTAATATATTTAACTTTGTACGGTACTATACAGTTTTTTTCACTGTAAGCTACTGTAACTGTACTGTACTTCACGTTTCTTGCTGTATTGTGTTCTGTATTGTTTCAGTTTCATTTAATTGCAGTATCAAGTATGAGTTACACATCAGCTTCAACTGTATTTATCTACATATTCAAATGAATTCTCAAGGTTTCTATAATTTTGAAGCATATAAACAGCCTATTTTCGAAAATCCGGATGAGGTTTGGTTACAATTAATCCGGATTATCAACGCTCTACTGTAAATGCTACCAGTAGCGAATGATTGGTCCATTAAAATTCATAAAATACAAATTTAATATTATGTGCATTCAGCTATAGTGTATGAGCACTGAGAACAAATCAATTTTATTTTTTTCCCTTTATTAAAGCAGTCACACCAGGTCCTATTTTCGTACATATGACACTAAATGGCTCTAGACAACAGAGCGAAACGGCCGTCACGCCATAACGTGAGTTAATTTCCACTTGAAAGTGTTTTTTAAGTTTGTATACAATATTAGTGGAAACAAGATGGATCTTCAACATCGCAACACTAATGTAAAGTGCAACTCATTAGTGGTATACTACATAGCAATGTAGTAACAAATAACTAGGGTATTAGCAGAAAAAAGAAATTGAATAGCTGAAACAGCATAATGCACTCACACATGGTATCAGTAAAATACAGGTAATGAAATATAGATAAAAATTCCTGTATTTTATACAATAAAGACGTATTAATTTGTCAGGATTTTAAATAAAGACTGAAGGGATCAAAATGAAACAAAAATTAAACACACAAAAACGAACGTTGTCAATGTAAAATCAAATAATAACACTTCGGGTGTTGTTTTTGTGCAGAAATTAATTTATGATTGCATTGAGATTATTTTCTTAATTAATTTTGAAGTTTGCAGAGAAAAGGACTCAAAGCCCTCTCTTCCAATCAACCCATCACATAATTATCAAATAAATACACAATTATTAATACCCAATTTAAAAGCCGGTACTCAAATAAATATAAAATTTCAACTATACAGTTTGTAGCTTACAGTTTTTGTAGTTATTACTTTTTGATAATGTTTTGTTCAGTAAAAAAATAAACTACATGAAAGAAATAATAATTATATGATGGTAGACTACAATAGTTTCCTATGGATTCATATCTGTATTTACTTACATTAGGCTGTGGTGAAACATGGTTATTTGGTTCTTCTGCTGTTGAGATTCCAATTGAACTGCTTGTACGATCGGAAGTCGTCGGGCTTGCTATAGATCTGAAAATCAAATCAAATTAAACTTTATTGTCAATAAAGTACAGTGATACAAATAAAAATAATTCTTTTTCAATCTCCGGAATCACAAAAACATAAAAAATACATTATTTTCCAAAATCGAACATAAAACATTTTGATGTAAAGGAAACGAAAAAAAGGAACATATAATGTATTTTAGGCCAGTAGAAGCTGGGGCTTGAGCGCTAACAACGATTCTATAAATAGAAAATCAATTATGTAATAACCATAAGTGGCTCGCGAACGAAAAAAGTAATTTATAATTAAAAAAAAAGAAGTTAAGGAAGAATCCGTTCATGCTATTTCATATGTTAATACGGTATAGAGTTGTGCTACGAAAATTATACATGCTATTTACATGAGGATGAATAGATTACTGTTTTTATTGATATATTTTATAATAATTTATGAGTAATTGTACGACTAAGCAGTCAAATCTTTTAATGGAAATTGAAATATTTTAATGACTGAGCGGATGGCCATTCGGACTGCGTGGGTTCATCATCGGTGCGGACTAGATCGTTGGTTGTTGGTTCTTGTACTGTTGGAGACTGGCAACTTGACCCCTGAAAGGAATTCGCAGTGAATATTGATGAATACCGCACATTTGAGAGCGACTCAACTGGCTCACTATAACAGCAGTGATATGTGGATTATAGTAGTGTATATTATAGTAGTGGATTATATTTATAAAATGTATTTGGTATATATATTTTATCAAGTTTTTAACATAATAGTTATCGTAGATTAAGTATACTAAGCTCTTAAAATAGGAGTTTGCTAGAGTAAAGCATTTGCCTGCCTAGAGCCGCTATTAAAATATTTTTTTAACTAAAGTTTGTTAAAATGAACGTCATTTGTAAAAATGAAAATCATTGGAATTGCTATTATTTTTGTTATAGTAAATCAGTAAAATTTATCTCAACATTCTCTAGTTCGGATATTAACATAACACTGTATTGAATAGTGTCACAGTCACTTGGGGTAACACTGTGTAATTACTAAATAATGTCCCAATTTTTAAAGGCTCTAATTATAATTAACTTTTCATGTGAAATTTAACGACTTGCAGTCAAATATTCATTAAGAATAATTATAACTTACTTAATCTGTTGGCCGAGCGCTTTCGAATCTTTGAGATCCATCTTCAGAGGCGTGGGTTCCTAGATCATCATGTCAGTTTTTTGGTTAGAAGTGTTGTGGTTTTTGTAAAATGTGATCAAAAAGTTAACAACGCAGTTCGTCATGGAACAAGAAATCCAGGAATCTAATTATAAAACGCAGATACAAAACTTTTTAACCATTCGTATGAAAAATCACATTTAAAAGCAATGGACGAATAGTGCAAAAGGCAATTCTTGGATGGTTTTAAGCCACAGCACTCAGATGAACAATTTGTCTTCTACAGATTCATATTTTTGTCAAAAATGAATTAAAATTTTAAAATTTCACTGAATTAATTTCAATTTTTATAATTTTAAGTACTTGATAAAATTGAAAAAAAGAACCTTCTTAGGGGATCGTTCTCAATTATCTCCACCACAGTTCTGCCACTGATTAGGTCGAAATAGATAACATTTAAGTAAATTTTAGTTGAAGTTTATCAGTGCAAAAATACAGCATAAAATTCATTCATTTTCTCATGGAACGTGCATAATTCATATTTCAAATAATCCCTAATGACATTATGTAGCATTCTCCCTCAAGCAATTTTGTTGCTTGTACCGAGCATAAGTGAGTATTCTTCCAAGTGGCACTTTTTACATTTGGGGTCAATGTGGCGTACCGCTACACAACGATTTTGTAAAAAGTGGAACTACAAAGTTTAATATTAGTTTATGCAACGATTTTATTTTGACCCTTATTAAGGCACGAGTTGGATGTAAGTTATAACACGAGCGAATGCGAGTGTTATAAATATCTCACGAGTGCCTTAATGGCCAAATAAAATCGTTGCATACACTATTTTATCTACGACCACTAGTATACATTTAATTAAAACAATTTCATTTTACTTGTGGCCGTTCAGAGATACCTAACCTCTCGTCTCAAATATGAGAAGTTATAGTAGATTGTTAGGTTAAAGTAGCTGGTGTAGCAGTTTGATGAAATCAGCTGATAGTTTCACAATATTGAATTACGATATTGATTCCATCAAAAATGCTTCTGATTGGTCCAGAACCCGTGTTATAATGTAGAACCTGTACTATAATGAGCTCTTTATGCAACGGGTCTCAAAAAGAATTTCGAAAAGACAGCTGTTTTGGCATCAATTGTGAAACTGTAATGTATACATTATGACATGGTCGTAGATAAAAAAATATATAGCTTTAATAATCTTAATATTGACAGTTAATGAAGAAATCACATGGGTTTGGGTCTACCAATAAAAAGTGAATTTCTGTAACTTATTGTTTTGTTGGTTAGTTTGTTAACTAATATCTACTCTTCAACATTTTGGGGGTACATAAACATTTTCCTCAAATATTAGGGGGGGAGGGAAATAAATGACGATTCGAAATATAGGGGTGCGTGTCCCCCCCCCCCCACCGGTGGTGACGCTCGTGCTTGGTAAATGAATGCGAGGAATTGAGAATAAATTAATTATTAGGAACCTATAAATGGGAGAATACAACAGTCTTTCTAGCCCTAAACTGCTGTTCTTGCAAAATTTCATCTAGAGAATCCAAATTACCGAATTTGGACCAAAGTACTTCGAATTAGAATATCTTTGGCCCAATTTCACGAAAAAAAATTTCGAATGCATTGCGCTTGTTATGCCAATTTAATTGAAATTATGAACAAATAGGTCTTTATTCACTATAAATTTCACTTGGCCTCTAACTTCCTTTAAATATTCTGAAAGGTCCCAAATTAGGGTGGAAAAACATAACAAAATTTGTTTCATTTAAAAAAAATCACGCTCTGTTAAAAGAAGTTGAACTTGAAATTACTTTAATATCATGAGATAGTATAGTTAAACTTAGGCTTATAATTCGTTCCTTTTTTGACGATACATACCTTTGACTTCCTACAAATATCACTAAACAAATTATCTGAACCTGAAAGACAGACATTTCGAACTCAAATTTAAAACTAGAATGCTTTCAGACAGACTAATGAGCTGTATTATACATAGTTTATCAACAAACAAATTTAAACTGCAAATCATCATTGATAATTTTTTATCTTTCCTTTGAAATCGACGATGAATCATACAAATTTCCTTATTTTGAATCATAATTCAAGGGCAGAAGTCAAGTTTTTTATTTTCTGCAACTAGAGATTATGGTATCGCATAAATATTGTTATTGTTGGTTTTCATTATTTTGCAAGCTGTTCGCTTGCTTTAATTTAAAATGACTCAAATAAACATTTGAGTCACAAATTTATTAGAAGTATCTTTTTTTATCGCTTCTTATTTTTCTCCCTATTCTTTTTCTGTACACACAAAACTTGCCACTCGCTCAGTACCGTAATCAACTAATCCAGCGGTTCTGCATACCCCTTAGACCATATTTTACAGACATAGTACCCCCAAAGTCTTAACTACTTTTTTACTTTACTATAACAATATTATAGAGGGTTTAATGCCCATTTATTGCAATATTTGAACAACATATCGACGCCTATGAATGAAAATTCAGCTAAGGAAATAAAATAGTAGGTAACAAAATAATTTCTGCTGAACACTGATTTCTTTTATTGAGGACATCGAATGTAATATGTTTAGAGATGAATATTATAATTTAAATTTCAAAATGTTACTAAAATATAGCCTACATAGAAGTATCAGAATAGAATACATTATAGATAGAATAGTCGCACAACAGAAACTGCTCACCACTAGCATAGAACAACCATTCCTTAGTCTATGCCACTAGACAATGAACATCCGCCATTATGGATTATTTTTTGCGTACCCCCAACTAGAACACTGTGTACCCCTAAGGGGTAGGCCTACGCGTACCCCAGGTTGGGAACCGCTGAACTAATCCCTCATTCACCATGTAAAAACAATATACTCTCAGCTAGTATAAAAGCAACCATGAATACATTTGGCTTGTTTACTAGCCAACAAGCCCACAATTTAGATAGTAGCAAGAAGATTAGTAGGCTGATTTGCAATTTTTTCGAATTCAGCTTTGACTTAGTAGGCTAATAGTCGGCTAGTTTGTACGAAAACATGCACTGAGCGAGTTCCCATTCACATTGTAAATTTGCCGGCGAGTTGCTAGTAAACTCGCTCACTGTAATTGACCGAATGAAGCGAGGTCTACGTTTGAAGTCGACCGTTTTGAATTTGTCTGTTTTTCTGTAATGAATTTTCGGCTAAACGCTTGGACCAAATTCAATGAAATTTTGTATGGATCTTCCTTTAAGGAATGCCCAGCGATGTATGTGTTAGGATTTCCGAAATTTTCTTGCATTTAAAAGATATTTACAAGGAAAAAAGGAACTTCTGTAGGAAAGAAGATGGATAATAAGACAAAGTTGTCACAACCACGTTTATAAAAAATAGTGAGATACTAGTTTCACTTGTTACACTATTATCAATCTCACACAAACTCGTTTGTTTGAGATTGATAATGGTGTGACAACCGAAACTAGTATCTCACTATTTTTTATAATCGTGGTTGTGAAAACATTGTCAATGATTTTTAAAATGAGTTTCTCTATCATATCGAATAGGATTCATATTCTCAAGATAGCCCTCGGCCCCTCTTATTCATTGCGGTGTACCATCATATTAGGAGTTAGGCCTAAACTATCAATCGTGGAAATAACATTTGTTCGAGTAAAACAAGATAGATAAGCTGCGATCTCGTAGGTCCTGTTTGTAACGGTGACCGATTAGATTGGCCAGCAAAAAAGACACTGTTCTCTGCTGAAAATCACTTCCCGGTGGTTCGGAACCCACCTAAAACTGTAGGTCCAACTCATCAATCACCATCATCCAACTCATTACCCACGCACAAGTCTCAGACCTATGTGGGCTTCATCCTAAAAAAAAAATCATTTCTAATATTTCAACTAAGTATTATAACAAGTGATTACTGAGTAAATGATAATCATACAAATTTAATTAATATTGTATGAATTCATTCATCAGACATTTAAAATCTGATCTGATTCGAGCAATCAGCTGCATTGAACAACGCAAATAGGGGCTGGATAGAAATAGAGTTGAAGACGTGATATAAAGTTACTTTTGTGGAAAACAGACATAAAATAGACTACGCAAATTTAATCACGGTTTAGGTGTGATGATTGTGTTTAATTTTGCGATGGTGATTATCATTGAGTACCTGGAGTATGCTCCTCTGTGCAAGCACCCTTATTCTTGGGCGTGATGTCTACTGTTCACAGTGCTACTAGTTAATAGGTTTTTGGTAGTTCGTCAATAGGGTTAATTTAAATAAAACACAAATATAATTAAATTAATTTTATTCTCATCGATTTTCAACATTCTACAATAATAACGTTTGGTAACTTCTGTACAATTTAATGTCAAATTGTCAAAAATCTCTTGACACTAAACTAATGAAATTAGCACATTCAAAAAACACAAAATCCAACAAAATACATCAGAAATTGCTGCATCAACTTCAAACAATAATAGATTGGTTGAAAACATTTAAAAATGAAAATAAAATTATTATGGTTGGATATTATTTTATGCATTTGGGGTACTGTAGTAGAATTAGTTGAATTATAGTCGACTAGCAGGTTGCCCGATTCAATTGAATCTGGATTTCTAGAATATGTAATAATCTGTCTACAAATGTAATAGTCTCTTTTTCTTATCCCTCTTCCTCTACTTCATATTCTTCTTCTTCTTCTTCTTCTTCTTCTTCTTCCTCTTTCTCCTCCTCCTCCTCCTCCTCCTTCACATTCTACTTCTCCTCCACCTCCTAATCCTTTACCACCTCATCCTACTTCTCCTCCTCCTACTCCTCCTTCACCACCACATCCTACTTCTACTCCTCCTCCACCATCTTCTTCTCCTTCATTCTTCTTCCTCTCCTCCTTCAACCCCTTTTTTTCCAGCATTAGAGTTTAGTCAACAGAGATAAGATCAAGTAGACTCTGGTAGTGCAGTTGGTTAGAGCGCTTGTCTGCGATTCGATAAGACTCTGGCTGGCTTCGTTTCCTGCAGTGTTTACCAATCTCATTCGGCCATGGATGCTTGCACTCACCTCATTACCCACGCACAAGTCTCAGACCTATGTGGGCATCATCCAGTGGTTCGGAACCCACCTAAAACTGTAGGTCCAGCTCATCAATCACCATTATCCAACTCATTACCCACGCACAGGTCTCAGACCTATGTGGGCTTCATTCTCCCAAAAAATAATGAAAAATCCGAAATTAAAAATAAATTATATAGGATAATAATTGTTTTATCATTCTATTCTACGCTGATATAGATCGACATTAACATTGATAAACATCCAGTTTGTCCTTAATCTAGTTTTCAAGAACTCTAGGCCATACATACAAACATGATTATGAAACTGTTTTATAATAATAATTATTGTTCTCTTATTTCTGATGTTTTATACATTATATAAAAACCTTGTTAACGCAAAATTTAAGATAAAAGTATAATAGTTATGGAGCGAAGTTTGTTGGATTGACTTTGGTATTGAAATATATACTTCGATAATTGAGAAATTAAATAAGGTACATAATAATAGTAGCTTCCACAAACTTATATGAAACACCCAGGAATCCAAAAACTGTCAAATATTTCAACCTTTTTCATTATTAAAGAGAAGAGACGACCTGACTTTTAAAAATTTGTGAAAAAAGGATTTACGGTTTTAAGCCTATTGCATCTTATTTCATTGTAATTTTGTCTTAATAACTAAACTTTTAATTTAAAATTCCATTTAATCTTGAATAGGAAACTATTGTATTTTCGTTTGTATTAAGATTACCACTTGCATTTATATTTTGGTTTTTAGATATTGTTGAAACATTCCATTCAATTAACTTGTAATTTTTTTCAACAGGTCTAACTTTCAAATTGTCATTATTTTATTACACTAATTTTTAATTGAATCTTTAGTCAATTCATTAGTTAACTAATTAATCAAATTATATTAAAATTTATTTAGCAATCCTTTCATATCACTCACTAGCTTCGAATCGTCTGATTAAATTCAATCCTGAGCTTTCAGTTTTTATAAGTATCCAATTGATAAGTAATCAGTGACGAGCAGTGCCTGGTACCAGAACCACTGTTCATTCAAATGAGACACGAGTGCTTGCGCACTTCTTGGAAGGGTGACCACTTTGAGTTGGCCAGCAAAAAGACTCTGTTTTCTGCGGTAAAATCACTTCCCGGTGGTTCAGAACCCACCTTATACTGTTGATTTAAATCATCAACAATCATCATTATCATTACCCACGCACAGGTCTCAGACCTAAGTGGGCTTGATCCTCCAAAAAAATTCTTATTAGTGTCTAATTGAAATTTAATCTTGTTTATTCCAATATTTCTATTATTATGTATCATCAGAGTGAGTATATAATTTCAACCAAAATTTCAGTTTAATCATTTTTTTTAATTTGTTGAATTATTGAAAATTGGGTGTATATTCACAAACTGCACGTGATCAAATTATTAACAAGTTTTTAACTATTGACATATAATTATTTATAATTTTCAACGATTTTATGACCTAATTCTTTATCGTTTTCAAAAAAAAAAAAAATAATAATGAAGAGATCCAAATTTTTCGTCAATACCGGTATGTCAAGAACAGATCTTTATTTATTCATGAAAAACTAAATACGATTTAGAAAATTGTACAACATTTTTCTCCTAAATTGTAGTCTCACTCCTAAAATGATTTTCTCCTGAGTCTAGTCATGAGGATGAGTTACATGAGGAGAATGATCAGTATTTAATATTACAAACAGAAAATAGAAGTTTTTGGATTATCATCATAGTAATTTAAGATTAACGTTTAGCGAAACATACTCGAATATTTGGGGCAAATCTATACAATAATTTACAATACTGTACACAAGAGATTTTACAACAATTATCTCTAGAAAAAATGAAATAATTTTATCCTAAAGCAGACTAGTAATGAACAACACTGAGTCTTCAAACACAACACTAGCGATTAGATCTTTCTTCCAGAATATCTACTTCTATACATTTGTTTAATATTGTCACCAAATTACGATGTAATGTTCACTAGCTTTCTAAGTTACCATACTGTCACACTTGAACTTTTAAAAGCCACATTAATTATCATAAATATTTTAAAACTCTTGTTATTGCAAATCGGCTCATTTCGAACCAGGTCCGTAGCTAGGCTGGGGCTTTGCCTCCGGGCCCCAAAGGGTTAAAAATTGCAATAGAAGGTTAGGTTAGTTTAGGTTAGGTTACTTAGAAAACCCAACCCTCAGAGACCTTGCTATGGACCTGTTACAAACTGATTTATCTTTCCTATCAGCCAGTAATTATAGGCTGGGGCTCTGCCCACGGGCCCCAAATGGTTAAAAAATTGCAATAGAAGGTTAGGTTAGGTTACTTAGAAAACCAACCCCCAGATACCTTTCTACAGACCTGTTACAAACTGATTTATCTTTCCTAATAGCCAGTAATTATAGGGTAGAAACGTTCATTTATTTATCTCTATGAAATATACAACCACTTTTCGTTTTATACCTTGTTTCATCTTGAAATAGCTGAAGGACATTTTTTTGAAGCAGTAATATACATATTTAGACATTGATTCCAACATGACAACGAATCAATACTAAAGCCTCTGTTTCCAACTATGCGGATTTGGAGTGAATGGACAGCGGACAAGGCCGAAATACACTATAATTAATAATTTTGATATATTGAAAGCATGAATTTTAGTGTATTCTGGCCTTGTCCGCTGTCTATTCAGACCGAAACCACGTATTTGGAAACCGAGGCTTTATAGCTTGAAGAAAAAACTGCTCTAAACTTGCTCTAGAACGTGTCAGTTTACTTTCTTCACAAAATCATAGTAATAAAGGAAATCCTTATAGGTTAAATCTCACTCAATATCTAAATGGCAGTATTATAGGGAATATCCTCTCTGTACAATTGAACTACAATTGTAAATTTTAAAAATGTATGCAGAAATTCTTATCTTTGTAAAAATTGTACATTTAAAAAGTGGATGAATTTCACTATTTCAGTATAAAATTCATTCATTATTTATGTGGCCACAATTTTTCAAAGATTTAATTTGGTTAGAGTTATTTTAGCTTAGGTTAACTGTGTTACAGAAAAAAATTTATAGGAAAACGAGTTTTAAATTGGAAAATTTTGAGCCCAACTATTAAAATTATAAATACCGTGCATACAATATTATTTTGTTAACGTTAGAATTGAATGCTAATATACAGTTTTCATCAATATTAATAAATGCAAGTCCCTTAGATTTAGTTTTGAGATCAATAATGATTACTTATTTTTTATGTTTTTTTCTGGATATTGATGTAATGTACATTATTTTGATTGCAGTACCAAGTTATTGAATTTGCATCTAGCTTATTTTATCATTAAAATCAATAATTTTTGTCTACTTTAACGGTACTTGATTTGAGATTTTTATTTTAAATTAGTTTTAGTTAATTTTCTTGAACACTTAAGCTTTAAGCTTTTTCATGATTATAGTATCATATAGTAGTCTGAAGATTATGGGAAAATACGTTTTTTTGTTGCAATAAGGTCATGAAATTTCTCAAGTACAAAACTATCAAATGAGAGCTAAATACAGTTGTAGAATAAGATTTCAACTTGAAAATAATTGCCCTAAAAATCAAGTGTGAGTACAATTATTGTATATTCACCATTAAAAACTGACTGTAAGTCATTAAATTTACAATAAAACGTTAATATTAACGACGCATATCGTTATGGAACAAGAAATCCAAGAACCTAAAAAATCGTTTATTTCTTACTGAATCTTTTCTGAATCCTGTTGAAATCAGTTCTACCAACTTGCAAATAAGAGCTAATATTGTATTTATATACAATATTTTAAATATAATATTATATTAAATTTTATTCGTTGAAACGCGTTTGTTACACATCGTATTTCATGTGAAAACTGAGCCAATTATATGTTTTTTATTTAGAAAACAGAGATTTTTACAGGGAATATTCAAATGTACCATATACGAAATTACGATAACGGATAACTTATGTTTTATAGTTATATTGTAGCATTATTTGCCGAGGCTCTGGAATCATATTTTATGATATTCAAAAGTCGTTACAATGACTTATACCTAAATTATCTCTTTGAATAGATATTAATAATTTACATGAAACCTCTTCGAGTATTTCTAAGTATAACTCTCACAATGAAAGCGATTACTAAGAATTTGAGGATTAATAGCTTCAGTAAGCTGGTGCTTGGTAATCCATGTTTCCACCTGAAAAATATAAAATTATAAATAAAAATAGAACATATCTAAATAAAACATATCAAAAAGTTGGACAATATGGTAAATAGTGCCAAATAAAGTAGTTTACAGAGAACTTGAACCCATTACAGACACAATATGGAAGAAAAAAATATCTTTTAACTTTTCAAGTGAATTAAACGACTTGCAGTCAAATTTGACTGCAAGTCGTTGAATTCACTTGAAAAGTTAATATTAACAACGCAGTTCGTCATGGAACAAGAAATCCAGGATATCTTTTGTTGGTCACATTCTAGGGACACCAGAAACCCAATTATCAATAGAGAAACATTGGGATATGAAGCATCAAGTAATGTGGATTAGGGAGGTTAATGAGGATTTGAATGAAATGGAAATAACTCTGGATGATTTGAAAAACAAAGCCGAAAATCTAAAGAAACTTAAAGAAATAAAAACAAGATTCAAACCAAAAATGACTACCGGCAGACTGTACAAACAGTGTTTCGGAACCCACCTAAAACTGTAGGTTCAACTCATAGATCACTATCATCCAATTCATTACCCACGCACAGGTCCTTATGTGGGCTTCATCCTCAGAAAAATTTACAGATCAACTCGAAAGAAAAGATTAGAACGATTGAAAAAGTACTGGTCAATGCGGAAAGAACTTATTAAGGAGGACCGGAAATGATTGACCTAAGTGGTCCAATGCAAAATTATTAAATAAATATATAGATAGATAAATTCAATAGATAGTGAATCAAATCCTAATTTAAAAATAAATGTCTATCCAAGATTAATTTTTATCAAAACTTAATTTATCGAAATTTAATGGATACTATAATTACAATCATCACGCTTTGTTGACTGCTGATTTTAAATCACTGAATTCCTTTATTTGGAGTTATTACATCAAAGCTTACATAACAGAACCGTTTCATGCATCTATGCAACATATCCTTCAATAATATCAATATCAATAATAGCCGCGAGCCGTACCAGGTATCTGTTCAATCAGATAGAGATAAGCTGCGTTCTCATAGGTCCTGTTTGTAACGGTGACCGATTAGATTGGCCAGCAAAAAAGGCACTGTTCTCTGCTGTAAAATCACTTCGGAACCCACCTAAAACTGTAGGTCCAACTCATCAATCACCATCATCCAACTCATTACCCACGCACAGGTCTCAGACCTATGTGGGCTTCATCCTCAAAAAAAAAAATGATGAATTATTCAACTTTATCTAGCATTATTGTCAGTAAAAAAATGATTCACAAATTATTAAACAAATTTTTATTAAATTTATAATACAAAAATCGTTTTAAAATGGATTTAAAAGAAGTTTAACTGATAATAAAATCTTCAAAATTTATAAATTATGAGGCTTTATATGGAACTTTGTGTAGTAAGCTCTTCAGACTAAAATATAACGTTAAGGTCTGAAGAGTCACCTATAGTCGTATCGGCTATGGTACTATATACATACAATACCTATGGAACTGTTCTTAGCATTAACAATAGTTTACGAATGATAGAACAATCTTTTATTAGAAGTTAGTTTGAAGAAACTGACAATTTAACAAACTGATAAATATATAGAAACATAATTTATTAAATTATATAAACATAATATTTAATAATTTTAACAACAATTATTATAAATGAAAAGCTCTGAGGAATTCGAAATTAATATTTTTTTAAATAATTTTCAAATAAAGCAAAAATCATTTCAAACGATTTTCCTTGGTAAAAATTACCAATTTATAGTCTACATATAAACTGTACGGTGCCAACTTACTGAAGACTAAACTTCAGGGTGAATAATTGTCAACAACTTGAGTTGATAAAAATTATGTAGAGCTTGACTTACCCCTCTGCTGGTTTCCTGAGAACGGAGCTTCTTGGTAGCCAGTGTCTGTATCGGGTCCTGCAAATGTATAGTTTGTTCTGAGAAGTCTTCTAGATATATTTTGTCACTCATCAAATAATGTTTGTACATTTATTTGGTGTAATCTTAAAATTGTAAAAGAATAAGATAACTTATACATCATATTTTTACTGCTTTTCAAAACGCATTAAAATATTGCACATACGAGTCTATAGTCTGAAGAATTGTGCTTGAGAAATGAGGGAATTATGTTAGAAAAATGCCAAACTTGAAACGTAAATCGTAGCCGTAAAAGTTCCCACATGAAAGGAAAGACAGTGAGCAAGGATGAGTTCATGATTCAGGTAGGCATACCTAGTTGGGAGAACAGTCTGGCAACACATCTGAATAATAACTAAAATGCATAAATTGAAATAATTCAAATTCATAAATTAGCTATGGAAACTTTCTTTGTAGTGGCAAAGGTGATATTGTGGAAGATATTGTAGCGAATATGAGAATGAAAATAGAGAGAAAGAAGCACAGTGGTTCTCGGTGTTATCTGCTATGTAAATTTTTACTTCTAAGCAATTAATTACTCTGCTTTTGACACTTTTATGGTGTTTACTTGGTAATTTGTACAATGTTCTAGTTGTTTGATTAGAAGTTAATGGAGTCTTATCGAATATTGTGGAAAGTTCGAGTTTCCTTGATTGTTTATTTTAGAAATCGGTAAAAGTTGGTAGAGAAATCGAGAAATATCTCAATTATGGAAAATTATATAAATAGAGGGAGACTTCTGTAAGTTAGTTCAGTCTTGTTTGAAATTCGTCATGATAAACAAGTTGTGACAGTTCTATATATTGTGCCTATATAGTGATAATTCTTTCTCTGTACCTATAGAGATAATTCTTTTTCCTATTTAATTCATACCAGTGAGCTACTAAATAGTTTTTATTGTATTACGGACTAGTGCTACGTTAGTTAATTGTTCTTTTTCGACGTTTCCTTTCAAATATTATTGGACAGTTTATTGTACAGTGATTATTTAATTAGATCGGCCTTTTAACTTTTAGTGATTGATTTTTGTACAGTTTATTGAAATCTCTTTATTAGTTGAACAATATCGATTTATCTGTCTTTAATTGCTTATTTTTCAGTAAGACATTACTGTGTTGTGATTATTTGTGTAAATAAAGTGCGAGTGATAAATTTAAGTGTTGCCAGCGTTATTTTAGACATGGAACCCATAGCAATATCTATAATGCATCTAATAGACAAAGAGTAAATACGCTGTTCCAGGTGTTATGTTTATGATGATAAATAATGATGTGTAGACTTCAACAATTTGATACATTTATTGAAGCATTATTTCAAATACACATAGTATAGTTTTACATGTTATGTGGACACGTCAGTCCCCCTAGTTCTTGAGCCGCCATCCTCTGACACTGCCGCCAACTACCAAAACTGACCAATACTCCAGTTATCATAACATCTCCCTTTTTCAGGGAAGTGAAATAAGCTAAACAATTTGTCCATAATTAGTTAATCAATCAAATGCAAGCTCATATCAAAACATTCATATACAAACATAGAAAAATAATAAAGTAGCATAGAGCATTAAACTAACAACAAAACAAAATACAGAAAATTATAGTCATAAAAGAATAATCATATTAACATAGCCTTACAAGCAAAATATTTTATTCATAATCATTCAAATACCTAGGTTTCCTAACTTCTCTTCCTGATCTAGTAATATTAGGTTCCTTTGTCACCCTATTATCATCTATCTCAACTATTTCCTGATCATCACTAGCATTTTCTGGATTTATTAACTCTGTGTCAAAACCGCTCTCCTGGTCCTTTACAAATTTATTATTGGGTGATCCTCTGTAAATATTATATCTATTCCTATCAACAATTTTTCCATTTTGTAACATCACAGAATATGACCTTGGCCTACTGCCTTTACCAAGTAAATAACCTTCAGACATTTGATGTTTTTCATCTTTAACAAACACATTTTTAGTATGATCTAGACTGGGTAGTTCTTTTTGATGGGTCTTGTCATGATGAGATTTATACAAAAACTGATTTTTCTCTAAGGACTGCTTAACATTTTTGTAATCATTCACATGAGCTCTGGTTGGTAGAAACCCCCTTACTTGTCTTCCAAACATCAATTCATTTGGAGATTTATTCATCAAAGCTGTTACAGGAGTGTTACGGTATTCCAAAAGAGCAATGTATGGGTCTTTATTATCTAATCTGGCTTTATTCAACATTTTCTTTATAGTTTGTATGTGTCGCTCAACCATACCATTCGACCTTGCATAATATGGACTTGATGTTTCATGATCAAAATTCCATATTGTTCTAAATTCCTTGAATTTACTGGATACAAATTGTGGACCACCATCACTATACAGCATGTGTGGTATCCCAAACCTAGCAAACATAGACTTCAGTGCTACAATAACTTCATCAGTTGACATGTTATTCAGTTTTCTTATTTCTACAAATTTGCTGAAATAGTCAATTACAAGTAAATAATCGAAATTATTAAAATGAAAAATGTCTGCACCAACAACTATCCATGGTGCATCAGGAATCTCTCTTAGAATCATAGGCTCATGTCTATTATTATTTTGAAATTTTAAACAAGTTTGACAATTGGAAACCATATCTTCAATTTCCTTGTTCATGAATGGCCAAAACATTATGCCTCTAGCTCGAGCCTTACACTTTTCAATGCCAAGATGATTATAATGAATCATATTCAACATTTCCTTCTTCAATGATTTTGGAACTACCAATAAGTCATTTTTGAATAGTAACCCATGAGCACTGAATAAGCAATCTTTGATTGAATAATAGTACTTTAAATTATTTGGAACTTGCTCTTTCCTAGGCCACCCATTCAAAACAAAACCCAACACAACTGATAGCTCTGCATCATCTGCAGTGTTCTGTTTAAATCTTTCAAGCAAAGCTGGGGATATAGACAAATTTTGAATAATCATGCACACCTGCAATTCCACTTCTTCATCCACCTTATCATCTAAGTTCTGTGACTCTTCTTTAACATAAGACCTTGACAAAGCATCTGCCAGTAATAACTCTTTACCTGGCTTATAAGTAATATTTACATCATATTTTTGAAGCCTTAATCTCAATCTCTGTAATCTTAAAGGAGTTTCATTCAATGATTTCTGAAATATAAATTGCAAAGGTTTGTGGTCAGATTCAACCAGCACTGTCTTACCAAAAATGTATTGATGAAACCGTTCACAACCAAACACAATAGCCAATAACTCTTTTTCAATTTGAGCCCACTTTTTCTCACTATCAGTCAATGCTCGTGAACCATAGGCTACAGGAAGCCCATCTTGCAATAAAACTGCACCTAAACCAAAACTACTACTGTCTACTGATATTACTACCGGTTTCTGAACATCATAATATTTCAATACTGGAGTCTTGACTAATAAAGACTTCAGCTCCTTGAAATCGTTTTCCTGCTTATCACCCCAAATAAATTCCCTGTCTTTCTTTAACAGTTCCCTCAGTGAATTAGTAACTAGTGAAACATTTGGAATAAACTTACTCACATAGGTTACTATCCCAAGCATGGTTTGTAACTCTTTTTTGGTTTGTGGTGAGTTCATGTCAACAATGGCTTGAACTTTTTTAGGATCAGCTTTAAGACCCTCAGCACTAAAAACATGACCTACATAGTTCACTTCAGGTAATGAAAATTTGCATTTATCAGGATTAAATCTAACATTTCTCTCCAGAGCTCTAACTAATACATTGTTCAGTCTTTCATTATGTTGTTCAATTGTTTCACCCCATACAATTATGTCATCAATGTATATTTCCACACCTTCTAAACCCTCAAAAATTTGTGAGAAATTTCTATGGAACACTTCAGGAGCAGATGCAATTCCAAAAGGGAGGCGCAAATAGCAATACCTACCAAATGGGCCAGCATTAAATGTTGTTAACAACTGGCACTCTTCTGTCAATTTAATAGCATAGAATCCTTTATTTGCATCAAGAGTTGAAAACCATTTTGCATTCGGCATTTTACTAACTATTTCTTCAAATGTGGGAATTTTAAAACGTTCTCTAACAATACATTTATTCAAGTTTTGTGGGTCTAAACATAGTCTGAGAGAATCGTCAGGCTTTTTAACAACTACTAATGAGCTAACCCATTCAGTTGGCTCTGAGACTTTTCTGATAATCTTTGACTTTTCCATTCTGTCCAGCTCCTCCTTGACACCATCAAGTAAATTAAAAGCAATCTTCCTAGGAGCTTCTGCAACCGGTATACTATCTGCTCTAATTTTTATATTATATTCACAATCAATCTCACCAATTCCTTTAAATAAACAAGAAAATTCATTCAATAAACCTTCCCTACCAATTTTTTGTTTTGATATCTCCTGAACTGGGGTTACTCTAGCTAACAAGCCTAATTTTTGAATTGATGGTAATCCTAATATACAGCAAGCCTTTACTTTGACAACAAGAAAATTTATTTTTTGTTGAACACCTTGCACAAAGCAGTTCAAGCTAACTTCACCAATTGTTTCAATGGGTGAGCCACTGTAGTTTTTTATTCTTATTTTGGTGGGAGAAACAACAATTCTCAGCTTATTAAGTACCTCTACATTCAATATATTGACTTGAGACCCTGTATCTAGCTTACACAATATTTCAACATTATTAGCATAAATTTTTTCAAACCATTCACCTGAATTGACTAATCCTTTATTTGGCTTATTAATAGCACCCACAAATGCCTCTTCAAAAATAACTCCTACATCCTTCTCCCCCTCTATTTCAATTTCATTACAATTCCTCTTAGCTTTGCACATTCTAGCAAAGTGATTATATCTTTTGCATAAATTACACATTTTCTTGAAAGCTGGACACTTACCTCTAAAATGCTTATTACCACACCTATCACAAAGAAATGTGGAACCTTGGGAAGTGTTATTACTATACTTGGGCTTTTCATCAGGTCCCTTAGCAGGAATGGATATACTCTCCTTTTGTTGAGAGTTCCTCGATTTGGATGTAATACGATGAACAACCTGGTCTCCAGTGATTGTACTGGCATGCACCTCAGCGATTTCAGCAGCCCTGCATACGTTTACACATTTATTCAGGTCCAAATTTGGCTCCCGCAATAGTCTGTCCCGTACCTTGATATCCATAATGCCACAAATAATCCGATCCCGAATCAAACTATCACGCAGGTCGGCAAAATTACAGTCCTTACTCAATTTCCGCAAGTCCGTAACAAATGAGTCAAATGCTTCCCCTTCCTTTTGACATCTCGTGAAGAAAACATACCTATTGACAGTTTCATTTGTAGTGGGAACAAAATACTGTTCAAACTTATCCAATATCACCGTAAAGTCTTTCTTCTCATCAGCTGAAAGATCCAACGTATTATAAATTTCAATAGCCTCACCACCAATTACATGTAACAACAGAGCCACCTTTTGTTCAGCAGGCACTTTCGAGTCACTACCAATTCCAGAAGCATGAATGTAGATCTCAAATAGCTGTCGCCATCTCTTGAAATTTTCTCCTGTATCCCCCACAACTGACAAGGGGTCCGGAGGCTTTAAATGCTGCATCATAAACAAGACACAAAAGTCAGATAGACACTAAAGTCCTTCAAATGCAAGACTAATCGACGTAGCCAGTTTATAGGTTAGTCCACAACATTCCCACTCACGTAACTTACCACGAACAGGTCGAAATTCCGCAGCGCCATGTTATGTTTATGATGATAAATAATGATGTGTAGACTTCAACAATTTGATACATTTATTGAAGCATTATTTCAAATACACATAGTATAGTTTTACATGTTATGTGGACACGTCAGTCCCCCTAGTTCTTGAGCCGCCATCCTCTGACACTGCCGCCAACTACCAAAACTGACCAATACTCCAGTTATCATAACACCAGGTCCCGTTTATCAGAACTCAACATTTTCATTCCTACTTGTATAGGTTGTACAATAGACTGAACATTTTCATTAATCCCTTTTCTGACCGTTATAATCAATTAAAAAAAAGATGTGAAATATCATACCACTTAATTGATCAATAATTTATAATCGAGCTATACTCTACTAATCTCTACTTTCTATAGGTAATTCCTTTTTTTTTTTAATTTTTTTAATATTTTCATGGAGCTCATTATCTACCTAACGTAGCTTTTCATATATATTTTATGTTTCTTTATGGATGAATTCCATCTCTTCTAATACAGTTATTTGATCGTATTTGAAAGTATTGTATTATTTTCTCTTTTTCTGTTTTTTTAAATATTGTTACATTTCAATTATTGTATGTCAATAAGGCTCTTCATGGAGTATTCTGTGAGCTTTTACATGTGCTTAAATAAATAATAAGATCGAAAACCGTGAGAAACTAGTTTCAGTTCTTACACCATTATCAATCTCAATCAAACTCTACAGGAAAACTATGGAAAATGAATTGGATATCTCGATGGTATTTTGAGGGGATGGCATTTCCAGGAACAAAGTGAAACAGAAAAATAAAATAATAATGATTATTAAAACTAATAATAATTGAATCGAAACTAACAAAATTGTGTCTGCAAGCACTAGCTATACTATGAACACTTTGGCATACTATACAAGGATAGTCAATAATAAATTATCATTAGAAGAGATGCTCCAGTAGAGACAAAGCAGATATGAATTTGTATGCATGCATATTTGTTACACAAACCTAATGCTATTTTGTATTATTATTATGGACAATCTAATATTACAACTGGCACTGTATTTCAATTTAATATATTTAATACATAAATTATATATATAAATATAATAAATTTAATATATTTTAATATATTGTCTTTACTCACTTATATTTGAGATGCTAGAGAAATGCATTTCACTTCTGAAAAGAATCTTCGTCAGCCTCCTAAAGTGAAATGCATCCCTCTAGCATCTCCAATATAAGTGAGTAAAGACAATATATTAAATTGAAATACAGTGACAGTTGTGATATTAGATTGTTCATTAAGTATTTCGTCATGGAAAATATCACAGATTGTTATTATGGATATCAGAGTACTATTATATGGAACGCTTCACTCTTACCCGATTTTTTTTAATCATATGATACAATACTTATCAATTATATAGTTACTCATCCATGTATAAATATATTCTGTAGACTACTATTGTATTATTTAATTTGTTTTATACCACTGCGGGTCTCATCAGACCCAGTGGAAATTATCAACTTGTAAATAATGTCATGGATCAGAATTTGAGCGAGAAATTAAATAAAAAGAATAAGGTAACTTCATAAACAAAGTTAAGAAAATAAATTAGTTCAAGACAAAAAGCTTTAAAATATACCAAAGATTAATTATAGGCGAAAGACTACTCCATCCTCATAAATTATTGTTGCTCATCTTTATGTAATTAATGTATTGTTTATTTATGTGAGTCATAATTGACCAATTGTTTGTTTACTGTTTGGGCAACGTAACCCATAAATAAGAATATTAAAAACAGCAACAAGTGGGACAACCGCAAAACCCATAAAGTCAAGTTAATATAATTTGTTTGGAAGCACATTGACATCATAAATTATTAAAATGAAAACAATAGAAAGTAAAACTATGCAAATAAAATTAAAAGCACTCACCGAAATCATAACAGAATCATTAGCAATCAACTAGTCTTCTTATCACTCAATCCGATAGCAACAGGTTGTAGCACCATTAATTATTTTGTATTTCACGAATTTATTTATTTATATTTTGGCTCAGCTTAGAAGTATTTTTTGTAAAAATTAGTAATTTGGAAACATGACCAATATTTGTGAATTACGTTTCATGACGATCAGCTGTGATTCTGACGTCACTTGTTTTCGAGTCATATCTAACGCTTTTCCACCAATTAAATCGAAGGATTTGGGGAAAAGCTTCTAGAAGGTTCTATTAGAGGATGCTACCCTTCAAAAAATTGGTAGAACAGAGACTTCCGGAAGAACCAGCGGCCAAGACAGACCTAAACGTCCATTACCTGTTTTTTGTTAAGTGTGATGTACGTGTGAGCAAGATAAATCAGCATCAGATTAAATCAGAATTTTAAATAGTGAAATCTAAGTCAAAAATTTATCAAATCGCGACCAGTGTCAAACAACTTGCTACTTAGAGGGAGAAGGATTCATCATCCCCAATTTGAGGCATCAGCGGCGTCACATACACGAGGTCATAAATTCATCACCACCATAACCACAGTGAGTTGAAAGTTTAACACATGAGCTCATGTTAGTGCGTCGAGTTTAAAATAAGATATAAAAAAGGCTAGCCTATCAGCGAGTTAACTACAATACCTAGGTCAAATAGATTTATTAAATTATATTTAATTATTAAGTTTGTATATGCAAGGTCTCAAGCCTTCGTTTGCCACGCAAGCCCCTGAGCTCTATGCTCATCAGCTTTAAAAATTATTATTACAATATTAATAAAATTTCAATTTCTCAATTTATTAGTTTCAGTCAAAGTTTGTTGTTAAAATACAACAACCACTGATTTTCAATTTTGTTTATGCTTGTAACTTTTTGGGCGATAGCCAATATAACTGCCGATATTATTTTCATCTTTGCTTTCTCTCATTTATCTTCCTATCTTGACCGTCCTGTGCAGTGTTGCCTAGTCTGTCGACCTCAATACTGGAGCAGCAGGACTTGTGGTCGGATTAGTTGGAGGTAGCGAGGCAAGAGGAACATTAATAAAGTGGAGAGTATCTGGGAATAAGTAATTGGGACTTGTTGATTGTGAAAGTTACATCCAAGTCCTAAACCTGTTCCCATTATACCTCCCTTTACGGCAAGGCGTGCCCAAAAACACCTCAAGATCACCACATCAGCAGCAAGCATATCATCAGTGTGAAGTACTCTAAAAAAGGCTTCACAATAAATAAATAAATGCAATCATGCCGGGTTACCTGACAAACGACACCGGTTACCTGACTGCCAGGTGTGTGTGAAACAAGCCAAAGGGCTGCTATTGAATCAATTGCACTAAATAACTTACTAAACGACTGAAAACCCGGGTATAAATTAATTAATTTTCAATTTCTAATTTTCAGAAAGTAAAATTCTAATTTTCAAGCTTTGTTTGCTTGTACTCCTTAACAGTAATGCTCCAACTGATCCATTATACTATTATCTAGAATCTAGATGATTATGATATTTATGTTATTATTAGATGTGTTGTTGTTACTGCATAAAATTTATGTTCTAATATTTTCAAAGAATGTATTTTTCTTGTACCTGGGTATGAAGTGTAGGCTGCACCAGATAAATTGCTTGGATCAGCATCGTAGGTTGGAGCAAAAGCCGAATCAGCTCCTTGTTTGAATCTCTGATAAGCAAACCACGCACAGCCGGCCTGAAATAAAAAATAACAGTTATTAATAAGCCTCTATTGCAATAAGGTTTTAAAAAAATCATTTTCAATGACTATAGTCGAAATCGCTCATAGGATTCTAATTTTCTTCCAGATGATAATGATAATGTGTTGCTATTATTAGCACACACACTAGTCTATTAATTTATTTTAGCTCTCACTGTACGAAGTACATAGGGGGAGAGCATTATTCGTAGGCTCTTTCCGTCTGTCCATACCAGCAAACACATAAGACCATTGGTCTTATGGGTTCGTTGGTCCATACACATAAAACTTCAGATCAAAAACTACAGGGGCTACAGGTACCAAATTTTCAGGAGTTAGAAGGCACCTCATAAGAAGAAAAATAAATTTAAATTAAGTTATGATAAATTCAAATCTAGACAAGACGACTTCTCATTAAGTCTGTGCGCAGGGGTTTTAGTCATAATTTTTGTTTGAAGTTTCATGTATCGGATGTTATTGAGGTACTGGTATCAAAATGTTATCATTGACATGATAGTTTTTTCCATCAATTATTCTGTGAAATATAGGGCTTTCGGGGGACAATAATTGATCTTTCCTCTAATATCTTTCTAATTTTCTCCTCTAATTTTCTCTCTAAAATCTTTCCTTCTAATATATTCAACTTTTGGTAATTTTTTATAGCTAAATGATACCTTGAGAGTATAGAATAGCAGTTTTTATTTCAATGAAACTTTTTGTTTTTTCCATGTAGTTTTGAAAATCTTGTAAAATGTTGAAATTTTTTTTAAATTCTAAAAGACTGAATATTTTATTGGAATAAAATAAGTTATTCTATTCCTCAATGTTTCTTTTGGTTATAAAAATCACCAAAAGTAGAAAACAGCTTGTAAGGGAGATCAGGTGCCCTCAAAAACCGAAAAATTTCAAATTTAAATCCCTATATTTTAGAAAATAATTGATGAAAAAAAATTCTTTGCGGCAATCGTTAACTTTTCAATACTTGAATAACATCTAATACAAGAGATATCGAAAAGAAAATATAAGACTGTGTACAGCCTTAATTAATATACCTCTCTAGGATGAATTTTTTCTCTAGGACGGACAATCGATTTCATTAAGTTATACAGAAGGTCAACAGTAACTATCAGTTAATCTGTGAAAACCCTCATTAATAAGTGTATTCCTGACCTATGTATTGAAGAGCATCTATAAGACGGGATACTCACTGATGACGAGAGGGCATTGAAACATTTTATTTCATTTTCATTTATAATTGACCGAACGGAGTGAGGTCTTCCTTTTAAGACGATCGGAATTCTCTGTCTGTCTGTCCCACATTTACGGCTGAACGCGTGAACCGATTTCTTTGAAATTTGGCATGAATTTTCCTTTTAGTAATGCGCAGCGATGTATGTGTAAGGATAATTGTATTTAAAAGATAATTATAAGGATAAGAAGGAAAGGCAACCAAGCCTTCTTCTATAGGAACATATGATTTTTTTAAATGAGCTTCTCCATCATATGCAATTGGAATAAGATCCATAAATAGCCATCAGGCCTTAACATCTGAATATTCTGGTTGAGCTTTATTCATATCAATACAGTTATCATTCATATTAGTTTGTTTCATTTCTAAATGTCAATTAAGTATAACATACAAGTGATTAGTAAGTAAATTATACAGGATGTTTCGGAACTCTCTACCAATACTCCTAGGCAGTGTTTCTGAACCACTTACAAAAGTAAATATTGTAATAAAAATTTTCTAAAATCCCCAGTTACTCACACAGCCGCCATTTTGATTTTTTTCACTCATTATTTTTTTATTCGAACACATCTGAATGTATAATTTTTAAATTTTGAAAACAGCTTTATAACAATTAAAACAATCTTAAAAAAATCAATCAAAATTTTCCAACATCAAAAAACAAAATGGCGGCCATTTAAAATCTTTGAACAGGATTAAATTGATAATGGCTAATGATATCAAAATTTAACTAGAATAACGTTTTTTAGATATTTTTATTGCAAATCCAACGATACCTCATTTTCCAAGATTGGCCAATAATTAACAGAGATATGCTACTTTTTAGGGTGTGTGGTGGTTGAGAACGGGTTGCAGTTTTTCGCTTCCAACCACTAATAACCCTAAAACATAGCATATCTCTGTTAATTGTTGGTCAATCTTGGAAAATGAGGTATCGTTGAATTAGCAATAAAAATATCTAAAAAAACGTTATTCTAGTCAAATTTTGATATCATTAGCCATTATTAATTTAATCCCGTTCAAAGATTTAAGATGGCCGCCATTTTGTTTTTTGATGTTGGAAAATTTTGATTGATTTGTTTTAGATTGTTTCAATTGTTGAAAATCTGTATGCAAAATTTCAAAATTATACTTTCAGAGGTGTTCGAATAAAAAAATAATGAGTGAAAAAAACAAAATGGCGGCTGTGTGAGTAACTGGGGACTTTAGAAAAAAGTTATTACGATATTTACTTTTGTTAGTGGTCCAGAAACACTGCCTAGAAGTATTGGTAGAGAGTTCCGAAACACTCTGTATACAAATTTAATTACAGTAATATTGTTTTTTCGAATAGCTCTTTTAGTTAGCACGCTTAATCAGCTTCTTTGTCAATACTTCTTTCATTTTTCTAGAGTGACGTTCCTTGTCTTCCTGTGTCCACTCTCTCCCTTTTCTGCTGATAGCTATTTTCTTCTCCAGAAACTCTAAACTCTGTATTGTTTTACTGAATATTAGTCTGTTTTTTAATATCCCAGTGTCTATTGAATTGTCCAGTAGGTCATTGTCTATTTCTTTAAGCCATGTTATCTTATTCTTGTGAGTGTTGAGTAGCTCGAAGTTCTGTTTTGTTAATCTGGTGTTTTCCATTCTGTATGTGTCCATAGAACTGCAATCTTCTTTTCTTAATTGCGTCTGATATTGTTTTATAAGCTCACTCTTCAAACATCTGAAGTCTAATTTTTTGTGCAATCAGGTGTCTCGCAAATAGAAAACAGCCTTGTTGATGTGATACAGAGTGACCTTTTGTGAAAACAGACATGAAATAGACTACGCAAAATGAATCAAGGGTATCAAGGTCTGATGATTCTGTTCAATTTTGTGATGGTGATTATTATTAAGTACATCTAGTATGCTCCTCTGTACAAGCACCCTTATTCTTGGGCGAGTGAGGTCTACTGTTCACAGAACTACTAGTTATTTATTTCCGTATCTATTTAGCTGGATAATTTCAATTAAGAATATTTGTTGAATTTTCTTCTTACCCAAGTTAGAACTGAGAAGAATGAGAAACAAATGGCTGCCTGGATATTTCCTGTGCCGATATTTTCGGGTGGTGGGGGGGCGCTGCTCCATTGATTGGCCAAGTAACAGAAGCTGATGAAGTACAGGAACGACCAAAATCCTTGAAAATTGGAAACAGAATTTTATTTGTATTTAATAATATAATAATAATAATAATAATAATAATAATAATAATAATAATAATAATAATAATAGTAATAATATAATAATAATAATAATAATTGAACGCCTCTATTTGTACAATTAAATAATGCAATACAATATTACAGAAATAGGCTTTTTATGTGCAAAAATACTGCTCAAAGCCTTTGTTTGTTGTAACTGTCATAATATAATAAATATTGTCATTTCCGGATAAAAGCCGGGCTACAACCATTTTTAAAGTCGTCCCCTATTTTTCATAATTATTGAAATTTGTAATTTTTTTACCAGACCTATTCCGTTACAGAGCTGAAGAAAATCCACGAATTTATTGAGGGCAAATTAAAAGTAGCAGGGTGAAGTTATTTTTGATGATATGTTACAATTCATTAAATTTAATTAAAGAGTATCAAATTTCAAGTAAAATTTATAGTATAAAAAGGAATTTTGTGTTTTCTTATAATCAATAGAAATTTGAATGTAATTTATTCATTTAAGGTAAGACGAAATTAATTATGAGAAAAAGCAGCCAGCTTTTGTAATAAAATGAAGAAACATTTATATTGTAGCGAATATGGAGTTGGAGTGAGTGGAGAGAAAGAAGGCACAGTGGTTCTTGGCGTTATCTGCTATGTAAATGCTTACTTTTAAGCAATTAATTACACTGCTTTTGACACTTTTATAGTGTTTACTTGGAAATTAGTAGAATGTTCTAGTTGTTTGATTAGAGATTAATGGAGTCTTATCGAATATTGTAGAAAGTTCCAGTTTCCTTGATTTATTTATTCAGAAGATGATAGAAAAATGTAGAAATTGCTCGATTGTTGAAAAACCTATGGCGAATGCATTTGTAGATTAGTTCAGTTGTCTTTGAAAATTCGTCGTGTGTCAGTTCTATATTATGTCTATATATAGTGATAATTCTTTCTCAGTGACTATAGAGATAATTCTTTTTCCTGTTTAATTCATACCAGTGAGCTGCTAAATAGTTTTTGTTGTATTACGGACTAGTGCTACGTAAGTTAAGTGTTCTTTTTCGACGTTTCTTTTTGAATATTATTGGACAGTTTATTGTACAGTTATTAATTAATATTAGATCGGCCTTTTAACTTTTAGTGATTGATTTTTGTACAGTTTATTGAAAACTCATTATCAGTTGAACAATATCGTGTTATCTGTTTTTAATTGCTTATTTTTCTGTAAGACATTACTGAACAGTGAGTGTTGTGATTATTTGTGTAAATAAAGTGCGAGTGATAAATTTAAGTGTTGCCAGCGTTATTTTAGACATAGAACTCGTAACAATATCATATTCACAATTTTGACTCTGAAAATACATTTCAATGCATTTTTAATGACGTAAAACATTGTTAAATTATAAAATTTTCAAAAACTTGAAAATTTGAATACATTTTCAAATTTTGTTGCAGCTATTCAAGTTAGATAAAAAGGGTCCAAAATATTCAAATTTTTAAAAAGAACTGAAGTTTTCCATGGATTTTGTAGAAAAATTTATATTTATTATACTATAAAAAATATTGTCGTATGTAGCTGGTCCACAATAAGGCAAAGTAATAAATTTATTATATATGATATAACAAATATAAATATTTCCACTCTCATAAAATATTTCTTGAAAAATCAAAAAACCAAATGTCCGTCCGAAATAGTATTAGTATTATACATTCCTATTTACAGTGGCTTTGTTTCCTGCATCCTTGGGTTCGAATCTCATTCAGCCATGGATGTTTCTCATCATTCACCCATTAACCTCATTACCCACGCACAAGTCTCCAGACTCATGTGGGCATCATCCGCAAGAAACAAAAAAAAAATCCTGTATAAATTGTTGATAGATTCGTCTTCTATTATCTGTAACTCGAAGTGTCTCAAACTTTTTGTTGAATTTAAGTTTTTCTTGCTTTCAGATACTAATATTATTCAATTCGTAATCGAATACTTGGAATTTAGAAAACTTTCAATTATACCGGGTATTTTTATAAAAGAATCTGTGATTTTATCATGACTATATTATACCTGATGAACAATCTAATAATACTATATTTCTATTTACAGTGGCAGGCTGACGTTAGAACTCCGATATATACTTTTTTATTTTATGAACACACCCGGTATTATAATTCATCTGTTATAAATTTAACAGCTTGTTAGTATGGTCTGATAGTACGCGTCTATCTCTTTGCTGTGATTTCAGAGAATGTACAGAATAAGTTTTATATTTTTTATTATTTTAATGGGGTGTCATTTTTCAAGTTTTATTAATTTGTTAATTCACGCTCTGTTTAAGTCTTTTTTTTATCTTCGGGTATTTTTATTAAGGGGTTTTTAGGAGTTCAAGAAGACTGAACAATTTTTGGTTGCTGATTATTTTATCTAATATTAAAACTGACACTGTATTTCACTTTTAAATAATGTCAGGCTGACGAAGCTTCTTTTCAGAAGTGAAATGCATTCCTCAAGCATCTCCAATATATGTTAGTAAAACATTATTCAAAAGTGAAATACAGTGTCAGTTTTAATATTAGATTGTTCATTAAGTATTTCGTCATGGAAAACATCACAGATTTTATATTAACAGATTGGATTAAACTTACTTTCTAGGTAGTAGTTCTAATAAAACATAGCCTACCAGAGTATCCGAGATCGAGTAGAACGTAGTGTTTTCTGGTTTTAACCGAAGACATCTGTTCGAAAAGGTATTCGCCGGCGAGGAATCCGACAGAGGCGAGAAAAGCGAGTAGCGCTACTCCCTCGCCGTAGTGACAGGCACTGGCGTCGCCATTAAACAGGCACACCTCTGTCTTCTCTGTCTCGTCGTACATCCATCCTTGCGAACTTATACAGGCGAACACTATTATTGCGAACAGCTGCAAAAACCAGATAGAAATCATGTTAAGGATGTTCGCAGGGTATTTGGTCATAATTTTTTTTCCAAAGTTTCATGTATTGGTTGTTATATGAGAGCTTTGAAATGATATCTGTTGCATATTGGATTGTTTAGCCTCCGGATACCAGTTAATATTAATAAAGGTTTAAATACCTGAGTTTTGGTATCCAATAATTATTTTTCACTACCGGTTTCAACCCTACCATGGGGTCATCATCAGGTGGTTACAGATGTTATTTTATCATCGCCGATTCGGCGATTCTGTTAGCTGTTGATGTGTCAAAAAGTTTTTTAATTCATTATTTTGTGAAATAGGTGGGTTCAAAGTTGAAATTTTTCGGTTTCGGGGGCAATTGATCTCACCTGCAAGCAGTGGCGTAGCCAGGGGGGGCCATGGGGCCCGGGCCCCCCCCCCCCGAAATTTCAGAAATAAAAAATTCTCAAATAACTAATAGATAAGGACTTATTAAAGCCGAAGGGTTCTATCTGTTTTGTTGTATTATAACGAACAGATTACAGAAACACTGTTTGTGTAATGGAATATAGCTACAGTTATAGTCAGATTAATGCATTTTTCAAATTTTTCCTCAATAGTTACTCATATAGAAACTTGTTAGGTGCTCAAATGGATAATTTTGATTTAAAATGAGCTACAAAATCGAATAAAACATGTTAGAAAACTGTGACTACAATATTTATTTATTACATTAAATAAAATGCAATTTTCAAGTTTGAAGTGGATTAACTCTGTTAATTATTGATAAATCACCTTTTTGAATAAACTCATCTTGTAGAAAATTTAGTTTTGAAGTTAAAATTCAGTATAACCCACTAGCCTGAACGCACCCAAAGTTCATAAAATCGGGATTTTATAAATGAAAACACACAAATAAATGCAAGTTCTATGCAAGCATGTAAAATCAGTGTGCTATGATAAAAAAAATTCCGATTTCATGAACTTTGGGTTGGGTGCGTTTTAGGCTAATGAAATAAATTATATGAAGCTTATAATAATTAGTATTAATTTTGAGATTCAGTACATAAGTTAAGTATGATTAGTTCCAATTCAAGGGTTTTGACTCAAAATAGTCACAGATATCGGTATATCAAACGTTATCATTTCAAACCTGGCCACCTAGGTTCTTGGGTAGTAGTTTTTCAAAACTTTCTTTTGAACTTTAGAGCCCAACAAGTTGTCTAGATTAGCTTTTCACACTACTAAATTTAAAAAAAATCCGGACCCTCCTATACCCCAGATCCCCCCCCCCCAAAATTTGATCCTGGCTAGCCACTGCCCACACCCCCCCTTGGTGAGCCCCCCCCCCCCCCCCCCCCGAAATCTAATCCTGGCTACGCCACTGCCTGCAAGTGATTTTAAACTTTTGATAAATTTTCTGCAAATAAAATACACCTTGAGAAATAAAACGACATATTTTTCACTCCGATCAAGCTCTTAGTTTCTTTCAAAATACATTTTTTAAATGTGTAAAAAATTCAATATTTCGAATAATATTTTGGAAAAGCTATTTATTAGATTGAAATTTAAAAAGTCAAAGAATAAAAAATGTTGTCAATTCCACTTCTGTTGTCAAGAAGTGGAATTGACAACATTTATTCTTTTATTATGGAGTTCCACAACATCAACCAAATTTCTACAAATAAATTTAAAAAGTCATTTTATTCATCAACGTGTCTTTTAGTTATGAAAAATTTATCAAGAGTTAAAAATCACTCGTAGGTTTGTCATCGTCACTTATAACGATTGTAAGGCTCTTGAAGGCCTCAGGAGCCTCTATAATAAAAAATATCTTATCTTAGGTGAAATCATTGCCCCTCAAAACCGAAAAATTTTAACTTTGAACCCCCATATTTCACAAAATAATTGTAGAAAATTTTTTTCCTCAGAGCAATAGATAAGATTTCAAAGCTCTAATAATATTCAAAAACAAGAGACTTCGAAAAAAATTATGACCAAAAACCTTGCGCACAGGAGCGCACCTTAACTGCGCGCTCTGTATGTGACAGAAATGTATCCTTCTTAATATACACCTTTTTTTTAAAATGCGCACTAAAAATTATTAGGCCAGGCATTTGTACAGTGACGCATTACAAAAATAAAATAACAGACTTTTCACCATTAAGTGACAAGGAATGTGGGCATTTGCTAAAGTCTAAATACAGTATCCATTACTTAACTTTTCTCATTTATTTCTTTTCCTCTTTTCTTTAATCACTATCTCTTTTATCTTTATCTTTATAGCTCCTGTTATTTTTTTCTCATTGTATGGGCTTGTGTGTATGTTTCTTTATTATTTTTACTTACTTTTTCATTCTTTTTTCTGAGGATGAAGCCCACATAGGTGTGAGACCTGTGCGTGGGTAATGAGTTGGATGATGGTGATGATGAGTTGGACCTACAGTTTCAGGTGGGTTCCGAACCACCGGGAAGTGATTTTACAGCAGAGAACAGTGTCTTTTTTGCTGGCCAATCTAATCGGTCACCGTTACAAACAGGACCTACGAGAACGCAGCTTATCTCTCTGATTGATTAGATACCTGCTACGGCTCGCAGCTGCCACTTCCCTACAAATTCCATCACTTTCTTCTATTTCACAGTTCCCTGTTTCTTTTTTTATTTATTTATTTTATCAATCGTTGTTCGTACCTAAGTCTACTATACTCTTGCTCTGCTTCTACTCTCGACCCTAAAGCAGTCCCCTCATATCCATATAGGCGATTCCTATCTATCAGCTCTGGTATTTCTCTGTACTTTAAGTGATTATTTTTATCCTTTACTTCAATCCTTTATCCTTTACTTTAGGGAAGTGATAGCCGCGAGCCGTAGCAGGTATCTGTTCAATCAGAAAGATAAGCTGCGTTCTCGTAGGTCCTGTTCGTAACGGTGACCGATTAGATTGGCCAGCAAAAAAGACACTGTTCTCTGCTGTAAAATCATTTCCCGGTGGTTCGGAACCCACCTGAAACTGTAGGTCCAACTCATCAATCACCATCATCCAACTCATTACCCACGCACAGGTCTCAGACCTATGTGGGCTTCATCCTCAAAAAAAAAAAAAAAATCAGATAGGGTATCAATCAGATCAGGTATCTGTTCAATCAGATAGATAAGCTGCGTTCTCGTTGGTCCTGTTTGTAACGGTGACCGATTAGATTG
The DNA here is from genome assembly GCA_948455865.1 of Conomelus anceps. Classification (NCBI taxonomy): domain Eukaryota; kingdom Metazoa; phylum Arthropoda; class Insecta; order Hemiptera; family Delphacidae; genus Conomelus; species Conomelus anceps. The sequence continues at coordinate 5,491,008 of OX418225.1, forward strand.
GCCAGCAAAAAAGACACTGTTCTCTGCTGTAAAATCATTTCCCGGTGGTCCGGAACCCACCTGAAACTGTAGGTCCAACTCATCAATCACCATCATCCAACTAATTACCCACGCACAGGTCTCAGACCTATGTGGGCTTCATCCTCAGAAAAAAGTGATTATTTTTTCTCTTCTTATACTATTCTTAGCTCCAGTATCCAGCTCATTATTTTTTATTAACTTTTCAAGGAACAAGAAATTAACTTTTCTGGAACAAGAAATCCAGGAACATTATTTTTTATTAAGTGTATGAATGTACTTGTATTTTTTATTCCACAATGTAAGTTATAACTGCTTATATTTTAAAAATAATTTGACCCCCTTGGATTTGCGCTTGCCAAGTACTTCATAAAAAGTTTAGGTTTCAGTTTCAGTGTATTTAAAGGTGGAGGTCATGACCCCCACCCCGAAACTGAACCCCTTCAATTCGCTCAAAATATGGTTTTAGAGTGATAATTGGCGGGCCGCTTAGCGCAGTTGGTTGGGGCGTCGCAACTTCAGCTTGCTGTCGTTTAAGTGGTCGTGGGTTCGAATCCCGCTCCACCGTCAGGCATTTATGGGTAATCATTCACCTCATTACCCACGCACAAGTCTCGGACTCATGTGGGCATCATCAGCAATAAAAAAAATTCAATTCTTTCAGGGTAGCACACCTAACACGCCCTTTATTAAGGGCGGAGTTAGGACTCAAGGCCCTCTCTTCCACTCAGCACATAATGTTTAAGGGAAAATGTCAATAAGTTGGAAAATACAAAAAATCATATTCTGTATTTTAAAAACTATTTATGAAAGATTTATTAAAAAAAAAGAGATATTACTCATAAATTACAAATAACTTTGAAATAAAAATGGCTGTTTAAATTTCAACATGATTTTTATCCATACTTTTCGATTGGGAAATAATATTATTCAATAAATTTAAATTATAAAATGGTACTATCAATGACAATATTCAAATAATATTAACATTTGGTAATAATTTTATAAACCTTTATTAGTTTAATTATTATTTGATAATTTTATTAGACATGTACAATAGCATTTTAATCCTTGTATTCTCATCTAACATCCAAAACTACACTTTATCACTAAATCCAAACCACTCTTAAAAATGTTTTAAATTCAAAAGCATTAATTTTTAGAGCTTGAGGCATAATGAAGGTATTTTAGACTACATTAGAATCATTTTCTATTTGAATACTCATGTCCTAAGAATTCCTACCTTATAAAAGAAACCCTAAATTCTCAGATTTACTAGTCAATTGAAAAGAACTAAATATTACTCTCAAATACAAAATGACTATTAGCATTGTATCTGCTAGAATAGGTCTGTCAATGTAGAACGCTCTTGACCAGCTCTGTATGAAAATCAATATTCACTGTTGTAAAATATCTCCGACATTCAGGTTTCCTTACAAGAGCTCTCATTCAAAAAAATAGAAACAATTCTTACCAAGCACACTCCTCTCAGAATAACTTGAGGTCTTTGCACAAATGTGAAAGGATCAAAAGGGGCTCCAGCCTTCCCACCCCCGTAGGCTCCTCCAGCATCCATTATCAGGTCTCGCGAAAATAATTCCTCCCCAAAATAGACTCGAAGCCTTTTCGCGAAGCTACTCCGCTACAATGTCTCAAGTTAAAGAAATGTAGTCAACTGATACAATTGATTGAAAATTCATTGAAAAATTAGCTATCTTTCAAGCCCCACTAATGAAATCTACCTATTGAAAATATCGAACATCAGGACTGCCAACTTGACAAACTTCATACCCTTATCAGGGGTAATCAATGTTTCGACTATTCTGTATGAATAAACTTATCTTATAAAATATTTTGATTAATGAAGAATAAGTTGTGTACCGTATGTACTCTACAAATAAATAAGCCTATTATTACTAGAATGGATTATATAATCAATACAACATTTTTATGGGAGCTGCGCATGTTGTAATAGTTCACACACCCCAATGGCGCTATATTCAACCTCTTATCGATTCTCTTTGTGACAACCCTCGTCTATACGAGCTGACTTCTCATCTCCTGGTCGGGATCTTAACAAACCATCTCAAAATATTAGAATCTCTGATTCAGAATTGAAATGTATTTCTCTTTGATCGAATTTTCATTCCTGGAACTCAGAAACCTTATTGCTTCCCCTTAAATGTAATCGGTTTGATTAATTTCAGAGTGGCCCAGAGAGTCAACCTTTGTTTCAAAATTTGGAGCTCCCAGCTTTGGAATAGTTGATCGCTTTTGAAAACTTATTTTTCTGAGCTGAAGTTGGCGGTCAAAAATAATTTATAATATTTTGAAAACGGTTTATATAATGTTTCAGCATAGCGTTGGTATTTTATCTACTCGCTATTTTTGACAAGGTGATGCGCATGTGCAAAACTGACGTCATCAAGAATAGCAACCGGTAACAAATACCAGACGGTATGCTAAAATAATTACAACTATTATTAAAACAATAAGCTATTTCAATAAGTTAACACAGCTTGGCAATATCATATAACCTGGTTAACTCAGGTATGGTATTTTCAGGTTCCATGGGCATTTTCCCCTTCAGGCCAAAATCTACTAGGAGAATAGTTTCCTATAATTATACTGTATATTAAAATGGCTTCATCTCTAAAACTATTCTTACAAATAATTTTCAACCAATGTTATCCATGCATTTTTGGTTGTGCTTCTTCTGCATCTCCTCTTCCTACACATTCTAATCCTCCTCCTCCTTCTTTTTCTCCATCTTTCAGTTTTCTGCTTCTTTTTCTTCTCCTCCTCCTTCTTCTTTCTCTTCTTATTCTCCTTCTTCTGCTCTTTCCCTTCTCCTTCATTTTTCTCCTCATTCTTCTCCCTATCCTCCTTCAATTCCTTCACCAGTTTCGTCGACAGATGACAGCAAGTATATTCTCTTGCAGCGCAGTTGGTTATAGCGCTTGTCTGTGATTAGATAAGACTTTGGCTGGCGTCGTTTCCTGCAGCCTTAGGTTCAAATATCATTCAGTCATGGATGTTTCTCATCATTTACCCGTTCACCTCATTACCAATGCACACGTCTCCAGATTCATGTGGGTATCATCCGTAATAAAAAAATCATCGGATCTATTGGTCTACTAACGGTAGGAGATGTATACATGAGATGTACTTTCCACATCAGTGTTTTTTCATAGTTTAATTTAACAATTAATATAATTATACAATTTATATATTCTCAACATATTTAATAATATAGGGTCGGCAATCATTTTCCAGTCTCTCACTTCTCATGTTATTTCCCTTTTCCCCTAATTTTATTGAACCCTTGGCTTTGACCTTGACGGAGTCAGCTGTTCTCAGTTCTTATTATCAGTCAGCTGTTTCCATCAACTAGGTCACTTTACTTCGTTACTACGTTTGTGTATTCGTGTATTGAATATTGTGTCACTGCTATTTTCAAGTGTCTGTGTTGAGAATAAAAATGAGTTTTACTACAATACTAATCAGTAGTTTATCTAACGTGAACTTTAAACTTGATAAGTGACTATCGATTCTAATGTAGTCCATATTTTTGTGTAAAAAAAAATTCTCAGTAACTTATTCTTATTTTAGCTACGGTACTAGAATCTAAATGAAAGATGTTAGGTTTCAGTTTTGCATAAGTCTCATGTTTTGCTAATGTAATAGTGTAATGGAAGAGACCTATTCATTATTGGTAAGTAACCAATAACCTGTATTTTGTAATGCTATTTTCCATGTTAACCCAATCGTTTCATTGAAAAGTAACCTCAATTTATTACCGTATTATTAAACATGTTCATAAATATCTACTGTTATGTTTTGTGAGACATATCTACTGTAGTGCAGAACAGTTGCTTAAGATTACAAGCTACTCCTGAGTGAACATTACATTCAAACATAATTTTCAATTTCAAACATTCCAGTGAAACTTAGTTCTCCTTTAATAATTTTTCAGACTGGTTTAATCTATGTTTTCAATTTGATCGTCGGTACCGGAGCCTTGACTCTTCCAGCGGCTGTGTTGAAAGCAGGATGGATTGTTGGAATAGCAATGCTAAGCTTTCTGGCAGTTGTCAGGTTAGTATCTAACGAATTTTGAACCTCACATTAATAATTTATAAGTTAAACATATCAGTTATCGGTTGTTTAAGGACAACATGGTCTTTATTTGCCAATATTCATGTTTCAACATTATCTAAGATTATTAAAGTGAATGTCGAAATTTATCCAATTGGGTGGTGTGAATAACATTGAGTCAGCTGACTTTATCTCATATTATTGACTTGCGTTTGAGGTTCTTGTTATTTGATATAAATAAGAATTGAGTCAATCACAGATTTTTCCCACGCTTTCCTACCGGACTGCCGTCGACTTGACAGTCGACTCCAGTCACTCAACAGAGTCCACTCAACTTTATTTACATCACCCATTCTCACCATTTGCAACGGAGAAAACCTTCAGGATTTATATTAGTACTTGTTTTTTCAACTCATGCTCATAATGATTCTCATATCGGCCACCCAATGTTATAGTAACGGGCAATTGCTCAAAAAAAAAGAACCCTTGAGGAGACGACTATATGCCTATTCAAACCGCCGGTAGATCTCAGCCTAATAAATCCGTAATTTCTCATCGTTTCTCAAAATTGATATGTTTGTAGAAAGACTATTTTCTGTTAATCAGCTGTTGAGAAACTTGCAGCAGGTCTTATTTATATACTTTAGTGGTATAAGAGCAAGTGGTCGATAATTGGCAGGTTTTCACTAGTAATTGGGCTTCACGCACCATTTACCAACTAAATAATCTACTGAGTAGACTTGATTCAACTGCACACTTCCAAAGTTGAATTTATGGTACTTATTATAAAACACTAGTAATTTGGGTGATTTGAAATTGTAATCCTTTCAAATGGTAATCTCATTCGTTTTTATTTTTTGTATTTCTCTAGTTACATCACACTGACGTTTGTTGTAGAGGCTATGGCTACAGCAAATGCTATCACCCAGTGGTACAAGATGAAACGTTTGAAGAGAGTAAGCCATAATTTATGCATGGTGGTAAATATTTCGTTTTTTTTCAAGTTCCTTTTTCTTTCCAAATTTCCAATACAATGTAGAACTTTGCACCTTTTCAGATTGCATGTTATCTCTAGTTTTATCTTGAAGTTAATCTAAAGCTGTGTATTTACACGTGAGAAAGGTGGCAAAGCAGTGAGTTGTCAAAATTGTAACTATTTGTATGTAAAACGTGCTATGAAGAACTGATCTTTTGAGTCATCTCAATCACAACTGTCAGTCTGCAACTAGCACCGAAGAAGGACTACATAGTTCGAAACCAGTGGCGTAACTATGGGGGGGGGATTAGAGGGATAAATCCCCCCCCCCCCAAGGCACTTTTTTGGAATTTTTACTAGCCCTGAGAGACAATCATTTTTTACAAGAGTTAAAAAAGGTGTATTGAATCGCTAAAAATGTGGTTTTAGAGGGATTATTTTCAAAAACACTTCCGGGGATGTACCCCGGACTCCCTTCTGAATTAACAACCTATATGTAGTCTCAAATTGCTATTAGAAAACCCCTCCTTCTCTTTAAAAAAAACCACATTTTCAAGTACGTTACTACACGGAACCACAATCAGATGAGGCCGGGGATTAAAAATAGCAGAGTATACTTTCAAGTATAAAGCCTAAAAGCCTTAAAGTTTGGAAACTTGAACAATTCATTTTTAGAACGAGAGTTTGGATCTCCTACTGAGAATGATGCAAAAACTGGATGAAAATCACAATTTTTGAGACGCAATTTGGTTTAGAATAAAGTAATTAGAATGGATGAATTTGTGTCTAGAATCGCTTAAAATGTGGTTATAAATTGATTATTTTCCAAACATTTCCCGGGGGAGAACCCCCGAACCCCCTTTTGAATAAACTATCTACTTCTCCTCTTATTGTGTACCTGGAGCCTACACCCCTCCATTACATCATTGTTTCCTCCCCACCCCCACCCCAGTTACGTCACTGTTCGAAAAACGTTCGTCATTACTCAAAAAATGAGTTCTGCATAACACGTTTTACATACGAATAGTGGAAAAGCATGTATTGTAGTTGTTATTGCCAATAAATCATTATTCTACTATTCTTCAGCTTTCAAAAAAGAAAAAAATTCAATTGTAATATTCAATTAAATTTTCTCAATTGAAGGGCTCAGAGGAATAACGCACATAGTCCAAAATTTTCAAAATTGAGATTTTCATTGCAACAGTTGGCTATCATGCAGCTCTATTGCCATGCAAAATCTTACAGAGGTATATTGAACACAGTCCGAAATATAAACGAATAAAAAATAACACACAGAGTAGTAACGCACAAAGTACATTGCTTCCCACATAATAAGGAACAAGGTCCACTCAGCTGTTCACAAGGTTATAGTAGTTGGTGTCTGCTGTCTGCTGCATTAAAGCAGAATTCACCTGATATTCTGAGGGTTTGTGTTAGTCTGTGTTCACAGTTGTTAAATTATTCTTTACTAAGTTTGTATCAAGCAGTATCAAGTTTCATTATTTGAGAAAAACTGTAATTACTGAACAAAACAGCTCCATGAATAGAAAAATTACAAAGTATTGTTTTATTTCAGGTTGGGATGAAATAAAAATGACAGATACTTTGGAATCAGACTAGATACTTTTGACAGATAGATGGATACGAAAATTGAACACAAGTTTTTATTATAAGGATATATTAAAAAAGTTTTTATGAATATTTTCAGCTTTCCTTAGGAAAAATGAACAGAGTCCATGTAGCATTTTATGGGGAAAAAAAAATAGAGAGGAGACAATTTTTGAATGATCAAATTCTTCTCCACAGCACTCATTAACAACATTATGAAAAATAAAATAAAAAATAAAATGGTTGATTCAACTTTTATATTAACTTTATTAGGCCCTATATGAGATCAAACTTAAAAAATCGTCTCCTGTAAAATTTGCTTTTTGTGACTACGGTATGTGCATTATTCCTCTAAGCCCTTCAATTGTTTTGCTTTCAAATTATCGTCTACAATATGTTATAAAATGTCTGCAATGTTGTGATTTTTTAATTTATTTTTATTATCAATTAATCTAATCTTATACTTATACTTATTTACAGCTGTACAATTTGCTTTAATCTAAGGTTATTAGATAACTGCATTTATTTACAAACCTTGGGTTTAATCTGCATGCGTTTGAAAAATAAAATTTTTGAATAAATAACTGAATAAACTTCTAACCATCAAATACTTTTTTACGTATTGCAGATAAACCAAGATATTGACGACGACGATGATGCTGATGATGATGTTGGTAGAATCGTTGATGATGATGATGATGATGATGATGATAATGAATCCTTGCTTTCAACCGAAGAAGCACCCTTGTGCGCTACAGGTATGTTATCCTCTTTTATCAAAATTAACCCTCACCTCGACTAATTTGATATAGTAATTATGTGTATAAGATAGTATAATAAATTGTTGATCTGACTTGTCTTATACTCCTTAACTGGAGTCTCCAATACGTAATCTACAAAAAAATCTATTTAAATTATGATTTTTACTCACTTATACTAATTTAATCCTTCCACTTTTAAAGATCATCACATTAAAATTTCTGATCATAATTTAAATAGAAATACAGTTTCAGTTTTGATATTAGATTGTTTAATTATACCTTACACCTCATACTACTGTATATTGTATAGCCGAGTGCCGTAGCAGGTATCTGTTCAATCAGGGATAAGCTACGAAACTCCTGGGCGCTTTTTGTAAGGGTGACCGATTGGATTGGCCAGCAAAAAAGACTGTTCTCTGCTGTAAAATCACTTCCCGGTGGTTCGGAACCCACCTAAAACTGTAGGTCCAATTCATCAATCACCTACATCCAATTCATTACCCTCGCACAGGTCTCAGACCTTTGTGGGCTTCATGCTCCGAAAAAAAATAGTATATTTTTAAGTATATTTTAAATAAGTAAGTTACCTTCATAGTTTCCCAGTTCCAAGTTCCCCTAGTACCTCCGAGTTTCAAAAATTGAATATTTTCTACAAAATTCTCCTTTTTTTCATTCCAGGAACGCTTCGGGATTTTCCTCCTATGCCTGTCTCATTCTTTACGATTGATGAAAAGGTGGAAATGGTAGGTTTTGAAATTGTTTCTTATTGCTTGTTTCAATACTTTTTTCATGTAGATCTCATATTAAGATTGCAATTTGATCTATGGTATTTTTATTAATCGATTTGGAAATGTTTTCACAAACTTAGTATTGGTAAATTTATAAATATTTTTTTAATTGTTGGAATAGGTATTATATAGAGAATACTTTTCGTAACTTACTGCAAGTCGTTAAATTTACAACAAAAAGTTAATATTAACAACGCAGATCGTTATGGAACAAGAAATCCAAGAATTTAATACTTTTTTTGGGGGGGATCTTTCACTAAACGTAATACTGGTGTACCACCATAACCCATTAATGTTTTACAACTTTGTTGTTAATAAATTATTATGTTATTATGGACCATTTTCACCATTATTTTGTGAATTAAATAACACTAATTTAACCTAGTTCAATTATTCTATTACAATAAATAGCTACTTGCTGTTATCTGTCGACGAAACTCTCAAAGCTGGAGGATAAGAGATTGAAGGAGGTGGAGAGGAAGAAGAATGAGGTGAAAGATGAAAAATGAGAAGGGGAAAGAAAAGAAGGAAGAAAGAGATGGAAGAGAAGGATGAAAGAGATTGAAGAGAAGGAGAATAAAAAAAGAAGGAGAATTAGAAGAGGGATAAGAAAAAAGAGGCTATTAAATTGAATTTTTAGATAAGCTATTACACATTTTGGAATTCCAGATTTAATTTAATTGGACAACCTGCTAGTTGTTGTAATAACTTTCACAGTAATAATATTTCCCCTTGATATTTGAAAGAAAATGTGATAACCCTTTAAACACACACAGCTACCTCTATAATGTTGTAAAAAATGAAATATCTTATTATTCGTGTTCATTTGTGAATTTATAATTATTCATATGTGTGAATAAAAATGTTTGTTAAAGAGTTCGCTCAAAAAGTTCAGCTTTGAATTTAATAATAATTATTGTTATAAAATAGCATCTTACCCGATCTTGCCCGGCAATACAGCTTTGAGTTTTTTCTATTCTGGTAGATAACATAATATGGTAGTAGTCACAAAATAACGAAATTGGGAAGTGTGAGTGGAATACTACGCAGGTTTTGATACCATACAGTTTATCTGTTTAAAAAGAGAAGTTTACAATAAGTGTTTTTGGCACTAATCCGAATTTTTAGTATTTATTTATAAGTAAACTACCTTTTTTTAGCAACTTTGCAGCTCTTTACAAAACTGTCCCGCCTGCATAGTTTTGTATTTAGTTCTTTAGAATTTAGATTAATGTATCACAGGAAAAGCTCAATACACAATAAGTAAGTTCGCATGACGTTGGGTAATTAATTAGTAGCTGTAATATTGATACAGAGCTAATCTGTTGCTTTGGCTTAAAGACATATCGGCGTATCATCTATCATATTACCACCATTGTGTTATGTTATCAGTTCTATGAGCTTCCTGCATCTAAACATTTTGAACCAGTTATAACTGAAATTTGAACATTAATTTTAAAAGTCTGAAAATAAAAAATCAGGCTCTGAGGTGCACTGAATCGAAATTAGAGGAAGCTTTTTTCGAATTACTGTTCCAAATCGTTGCCGTTTTTGTGAAATCCGTAAGACACACACACTCAATGATTTTGAACATTTGATTTGACACACACACACCTACTCACTCTTTCTCTCTCTCTCTCTCTTTTATTATATAGAAAATGCTAATTACTCACAATTTTCAGTTTGAAGGTTAATTCTTATCAATTTTTGATTGCAGGGACAAATGGCAAGATTGTTCTTTCCCAAAGTGGGTCAATTTCTTTTCTATTTGACCTTTTGCCTGTACTTATTCGGCGACTTGTCTATATATTCAGCTGCTATTAGTAAATCGCTTGTAGATGTTGTTTGGTAAGAAATATTTTCGTCACAAATTATAATTATTTCTAATTTACCGGTAGAAAAAATATGGAACTACAGTTGTGGTCTGACGAGTTGATCCCTGGTTTTTCGGTGCGGGAGCGGGCGGCGGTAGTAGGAAGCCAACTGCGCATGCTCTATTCATGCTTTACTCCTAATTTGAAAACTACGGCCAGAGACAAACAGGTTTTCTGCGTTACTAGCCTAGTTGAGTCTAGGGCTAATGTCATTGCAACCCACAGTAGCAGAGAGTTGGAGAAGAAGGGGAAGAATCGGCCAGGGATCAACTCGTCAGACCCCAACTGTACATTGACATGTATTTTTCTTTAATTAATAACTCTTCCTATGAAATCTTTGGACCCGTATTTATGAACCTACCTTGAGTTTTCCTTAACTCAAGGGAGACTTGAAAACCCTATTGAAGGCCTTTTTTCAAGTTTCACTTGAATTGAGGAAACCTTAAGGTTCAAAATACGGGCCTAAGGGCCGTATTTATGAACGTTCCTGCAGTGTCTCTTGACTTGAGGTACTCTTGAAATGTATATTGTATTTATATCGGCGTTTCGAGATTCCCTCAAGTCAAGAGTCCCTCGAGTCAAGATTCCCTCGAGTCAAGAGACACTGAAGGTAAGTTCATAAATATGGCCCCTATGCCCGGTTTCTGAGTTGTTCATTACGTTTAATGGATCATTAACCCATTGCTCCAGCATTGAGTTAATGGTCCATTAAGTTAATGAACAACTCAGAAGCCGGGCATTAGACTTCTTTGTGTTGGTGATGGTGATATTGCAGTAGACATCCATAAAGAACAATACTTGATGTCACAACCATATTATTTATTATGAAATGAGATATTAGTTTCGACTGTCACACCATTCTTAATCTCAATCAAACTAATATGCAAAGCAGGTTCATATTTACTCTACATGGACGAATACTCTTGTACATGATTATATTACTTCCGTGTTTCGGAGGACACATTGAACCCGTTGGTCCCGGATGCCTAAAGAACAGTCGTTAAGTCACGTCGAAGAGAATTTTTTCAGGTGCGACCTGATAACTCTGACACCAGACCTGAGCCAGCCAGGTCACCCGATATTATTATTATTTATTATTATTATTATTATTATTATTAGATGTAAAACTCCCAAAGTGAAAGACGCTGAGTAAAGATGGTACATTTTTTAGACTTGTTTTTGTTTTCCCACCAGCTTTTCATTTTTTGTGTGAATTCAACTTTTCTCCCTTCACTCCATTTTGTTGCAACTCTTGGAGGTTTTGTCTCCGGTATAACTTCCCATTTATAAAGTTTTATTCTGAAGTTTTTTCTATTGTAAATTTCTTTGTTGGTTATCTTGCCAGTACTTATTATTATTATTATTATTATTATTATTTTATAAACGAAGCCGAGGAGATTATTACTTGGCGAGTCACAGTAGCAGCTTATTGAAAAAACCCTAGTTATATTGGTAGAAAATTCTAGAACAAGCTTCCGCAGTTTTAAGAGTCCTGGAAGTATAGAAATATTAAAAAAAAACAATTGAAAAAAGATATTTAGTAGATAGAGCTTTTTACAGTGTATAAGAAATCCTTTCAGATCAAAATTAAGCCTCACCTCAACTAATTGATATAGTAATTATGGTAACTAGTGTATGATATTGTTGATCTGACTTGTCTTATACTCCTTAACCGGAGTCTTCAAGACGTAATCGTCAAACAAAAAATAAATAAAACTATTGGCTAATAGAATGGGAGCCTTTGATAGGCCGAACTACTCTACGTTCGAGGCCTGTCATTGGCTGAGTGCTGATACTACACACGCCCACTATTAACAGGTGGACAAATACTCTTTCTTCAAGATCATTGTTGCTTTTGCCAGATTATTGTTGATTCTATCAAATTTAATTCGATAAAAATTCCGTATTTCTCAATAGTGTTGTAAAGTTTCATGACAATTTTTTAGTAGCGAATTGTTTGTGTTACCTTGCATTCCCAGTTCAACTCTGCATAATTTTCAATGGTTTATTCATTTTTTCCAGCTCCATTTTGTAATCATTTTTCAATATTGTGATTTTAAAATTAATGTCAACAAAATGAAAATCCACCCTGTTGTTGATTACTATTCCATTCCTTTTAGATAATGTTTGAGTTCATGGGAGCCTTACCAGTAACCGGTAAATGTTACCGGTGGCGTATGATTGGTCTATTTAATTTTTATGCCGTTTATAAATTAGACCAATCAGACGCCACCAGTGACATTTACCGGTTACCGGTGAGGCTCCCATGAACTCGACCAATGTCGTTATGTATGAATGCATCACAAGTATGTGTAGATAGAGTATTATATAAAATATTATATAGTACTAAGTATTATAAAAGCTTACCTTTAAAATTCTCTTCTTTCTCTATTATTTATAAAATAATGTAATACTTTATTATTAAGTAATAAGCTGAAATGATATTACTTCTATTGCAGTAAGGCTGACCGCAATTCATCATTGCTGAAGGATAATGAATCGTGCTTCGACAACTCCAATATCACCCAAAAGACTGCTTATAAATTATTTCTTGTAAGTAGTATCAATCTCATATTATTTTAAAACTTTTCGGAGGATGAAGCCCAGATAGGTCTGAGACCTGTGCGTGGGTAATGAATTGGATGATGGTGATTGATGAGATGGACCTACAGTTTCAGGTGGGTTCCGAACCACCGGGAAGTGATTTTACAGCAGAGAACAGAGTCCATTTTGCTGACCAATCCAATCGGTCACCTTTACAAAGAGCGCCCAGGAGTTTCGTAGCTTATCTCTTGATTGAACAGATACCTGCTATGGCACTCGGCTATCACTTCCCAAAAGTATTCACTTCCCTTGAGTATCACTTGATACTCAACAGCTTTAAAGATGTATCAAATTAACACATTGTTTTCCTTTTCTTTTTCTTTTAAAGTAGAAATTCTCTTACGTAGGCATTTCATTTAAACTGTTTAAAATTTGTAATTTTAGGTTACATTAACATTAGCATGGTAATCGTTCACTTTATGGATTTATCCTCTTATCTGAAGAATGCAAAAGCAGAATAAATTAATTTCAACCTTCAAATTTAAAGATTTTTTGTTGAATCATGGTCAAATAATTTTTTATTAAATTGAATTATTCCAATTATATCATACTAGTGGCATTGATCAGGGAGTAAGGTTCGTCTATGCTAGTGGTTTGCCCGTGCTTTGCAACGGAGTTTTCAAATTAAACACGTGAAATATGGATTTCAACCGCCAATGACAATACAATTCCAAAAAAAGGGAATTAGGAGCTGCAATATTGATGTGGAACAAATGTGTTGCTTCGGCTTGTGACTTGAAGCTTTTTTGTATCATATTGACGCTTATGTATCAGCTGTTCTATGAGCTTCCTGCATCTTGACACATTTTAAAACAGTAATAGTGCCTATAATTGAAATTTGAATATTAATTTTGAAAAATAAAAAATCGGGCTTCGAGGTGCACTGAATCGAGTTTAGAGTAAGCTCTGTGCCAAATTTAGTGCTACAAGTCGTTGCTGGTTTTGTTTATTCCGTTAGGCTGACATCACACACACCCACTCTCTCTTTTGTATTTTATAATATTTGAAAATGGAGCATAAAGCCATGCTCATTCTCAATACTTGTATCATAATGTAATAATTATTGTTGCATGATACGCAATGCTGTTTTTCAAAGAGTGATTGCATTAATTGTAGTTCTTATAATAAAATAAAGTACTTCTTGGCTATAAAATAAGTTTATTGTTAGAATCACTGTTTAAAATTTTCCCCATTAATATTTCAGAGTGCCTTTCTTGTTATATTTGGACCATTCGTTTTCTTCAACGTACAAAAGACAAAGTATCTTCAAATTCTCACGTCTCTAATAAGATGGCTAGGTATGTATTCACACTAAATACTGCTAAAATAAGTACAAGTGTATAAAATCTTTTTTCTTCTACACAAGAAATGAAATAGTGATACTTCTAATAGTTTCACTCTTTGTTTAATCAGTATTTGATTACACAGTTTCTGCTCCATTAAATAATAGCATTACGTTTCTACGGTTGCAGTTCGATATCCCATCCAGTGAAATAGTCACAGGAGTTACCGGATGGAAGAATCGATACTGTATCGACACTTCGATACACGAACCATTTGATACACAATTGCAATCGATGGTATCTAGTATCGATATTGTCAAGTATCGAAACTTGCGACTATCTGACTGGATGGGATATCGTACTGCAGCCGTTTCTACTTCATAAATGTAGTATTTCTGACATCTTGAATTCAATCATGGTGTAATACGTGTATTGTTGTAAGTAAATATTGAAAATAAACTTAACTAGAGGATTCAACACTAATTTATTCGTGTGATGTCCATTTCGCATTGTTGGAATGCTTCCTCAGACACGGCTGGAGGCCTTCTGAATCAGGTTTGAAAACTGGTGTAATGGTTGTGGGTAAGTATTAGTATATTTTCCAAGTATTATTCAGTAGGCCTCCAGCCGTGTCTGAGAAAGCATTCCATCAATGCGAAACGGCCATTACACGAATAAGCAAGTGTTGAATTTATTATTTTGAATATGTGTTTGAAAATGTGTTCTGGAACTACATCATATATATTTTTGTACATTGTCATAATTTGCAGAATTTTTTGTCGTTCTGGAAAAATGTTAATTTCATTTGGACAACGCTTACTCTTCATGCCATTTTCTAAAAGAATATTTTTTATTTTTATGTTTATAATTTATAAAAAAATTTGATTAGACTCGTCTCCCGCACAAAGGTTCTCTAAAAGTGAGAGTCTTAGGACCTTATTAATGAACGTTCCTTCAGTGTCTCTTGACTCAAGGATCTCTGGACTCAAGGATCTCTTGACTCATGGATCTCTTGACTCAAGGATCTTTTGACTCATGGATCTCTTGACTCAAGGATCTCTTGACTTAAGGACCTCTTGACTCAAAAATCTCTTGAAATGTAATGTATTTATATAGGAATTTCAAGAGTCCCTCAAGTTAAGAGAATCTGAAGAAGCATTCTTTAATATGGAACGTTCATAATAGTAGTTTATGCAACGATTTTATTTTGACCCTTATTAAAGCACGAATTAGATGTAAGTTATAACACGAGCGAATGCGAGTGTTATAAATATCTCACGAGTGCTTTAATGGCCAAATAAAATCGTTGCATACACTATTTTATCTACGACCACTAGTATACATTTAATTAAAACAATTTCATTTTACCTGTGACTGTCAGAGATACCTAACCTTTCATCTCAAATACAAGAAGTTATAGTAGATTGTTAGGTTAGCAGCTTAGGTTAGAAGTTTGATCAAATCAGCTGATAGTTTCACAATATTGAATTACGATATTGATTCCATCAAAAATGCTTCTGATTGGTCCAGAACCCGTGTTATAATGTAGAACCTGTACTATAATGAGCTCTTTGTACAACGGGTTTCAAAAAGCATTTCGAAAAGACAGCTGTTTTGGCATCAATTGTGAAACTGTAATGTATACATTATGACATGGTCGTAGATAAATTAATTATTGTATAATTCAGGATTTGTTCTGCACTTTCTGTATCTGTAGATCTATTTGTAACAAAATTGTATACTTATTTAATTTTGAAATAAATTTGAATTAGCAAGGCCCTTATTTATGAACTCACTTTGAGGCTTCCTCCACACAAGGAATACTTAAATACCCTTTTGGGTTATTACTTTCCCTTGAGCTAAGGAGACCTTGAGGTAGATTAATAAATCTGTGGGTAGATGACATAAGCAGATAAGTCATATTTTTTGTCAAATTAAGATATTAATTTGGGTGTGTTCAGAAAAAATTATATCTACAAGATGGTGGAATCAGATAATTTATTTATTGAAAATACAAATGTTTGAGGGCACTAGGAAATATTCCATTTTTGCCCTCATGACACAATCATATTTATTACAACAACCAAGCTAAATTTAAATATGTTTTCCTACAACTGCTCGTAAAGTAGTTCTTTACGTACTGAAAACTAATTGTAAAATACCTCTACTGCTCAGCAAACGGTAAAGTCATTTACGCTCGCCAGCTGTTTTCTTTACGCTTCTGTTTTGATTTTGATGTCTTCTCATTGGTGGATCACTGATTCCGTGAAATTCACATAACCTCAAAAATGGCGTACGCTAACCAAATCCGCTCATGGTCTGTGATGTTACAAACTACAAGCTTTTATTGTGTTGGAATCCAGAACTGCAGTTTTAGGAAAAATATTGTATGCAATTCGCGCGTGAAGCTTCTTTATCGCTCTCGCAAAATTACTGCGCTCCGCGTCGCGCAGTAAATGTTTTGGCCCGAGCGATAAAGTCGCGCTTCACGCTCTTAATACATAAATAACTATTTTAGAAACGATCTAAAAGTGCAACTAACTTATCACAACACTAATACAATGAGAAATTTTTTTAGAATGAATACTTATAGAAAACTTACTAAAATACTGATGATAAAACTAAGGTGGCTTATCATGATTTGCCATCTTTTAAATGAATTAAGACAGTTGATAAAACATGATATCTTCGACAACATTCCGAAAAATTGCCATTAAGTATTGAGTCAGTATTTATAATGTTTATAGTCAAATATTAGCAGCGTAGATTGTTTAGGATCATGTAAGAAAAAAGTAAGATCTCATTTTTCCAACAGCATGGCTCAAGCGGCGAGATGGAACTACCCGCAAGGGTCCCCTCACCAATACAAGCCATACAGATTTACTCTACTTTTACCTTATTTGACAATACATGACAAAAACATGACTTATCGGCTTATGTCACCTACCCACAGAAAAGCGGACCATGTTGTCAAGTTTAAAGCTTCACTCTTCTCTAATACTATATGTAACTTGTTTTTCAATCATTACCACTGTTTCAATTCTTCTACATTACCGTCATCAACTTGTTTTCTCCCATATTTTTCCAGCGTTCACCTCAATGATAGCTCTAGCCATCCGCCGGTTACTATCGACGACTGAGCCGCACGGCAACCCGCAACCGGCGCGTGTAACCGGCGTGCCGGTTCTATTCGGCGCCTGCATCTACTCGTTTATGTGCCACCATTCGCTACCCGGCCTGTTGACGCCGGTTGCCAACAAAAGCCGGCTAAAACGTGGCTTAGCTGCCAACTACTTCCTCATTCTGATCTTCTATTTGACGCTAGTGTTGACCGGGATTTTCGCCTTTCCAGAAATTCAGCAACTCTATACTCTGAATTTTAGGCCTGAGCCCGGTGATCCCGGTTACTTGAGAGTTGTTGACTACTTTTTGGCTCTGTTCCCCGTTTTTACGCTATCGACTAGTTTTCCTGTGATCGCTGTTACGCTGAGAAGTAACCTTCAGGTGAGTTAGCTTATATACCACCTATACCTATAAATATGGGTTTATCGATTCGAAATATCGATATAGGAAACTATATCGATTCTAAATGTATTGTGTTACTTTTATCTATTTTGTTATCTTACTTTAGTTAAATAAAAATGTAATATTGCAATAGTAAACATTAATGTTGTAAAGTAGGCAGATTTTGGGAACCCCGATAAATATTCATAGGTATAAACTTTCTGTGCAGAACTGTCCTTTTTTGAGTCGCGGCGGACGCGTTTCGAACTACTGCAGACTGCAACCAAGCGCCGAAGAAGAACCAAATAGTTCGAAACGCGTCCGCCGCGTCTCAAAAAAGGTCAGTTGTTCTGCTCAGCAAGTTTATACCTATGAATAGTTCTACTGCAGTTCATGAATGATGGATAATCACAGCAATAATCCGTTAAATAATAATACCTGTTGCTCTCCATTGAAAGAAATAAATTACTATATTCTATAATAAATATAAATATTGACCTATTTATAAAATGTTATTCGAAAGTCGTCTTCTTATTCTTCTTTTCCCTTATCATCATCTTCTTTTCCTTTTTCTCCTCCCATCGTCTTTTTTTCTCTCATCTTTTTTCTTCTTAATTCTCTTCTCCCATCCTTTTCCTCTTTGTTCTCTTCTTCTTCTTTTGCCTCTTCGTTCTCTTCTTCCTCATTTTCTTCCTTTCCTCTCTCTTTTTTCATCTTTTTCATTTTCTTTTTCTCCCATCTTTTTCTTCTCGTTATCTTCTTTTTCCTCTTCGTTCTCTTCTTTTTCTTCTTCGTACTATTCTTTTTCTTCTTATATTTATTTTCTTCTTTTCTCTCATATTGTCTTTTTTCTTCCCTCATCTTCTTCTTTTTCTTCCCTCATCTTTTTCTTCTGCTTTTTCTTACCTTCCCTCATCTTTTTCTTCTGCTTTTTCTTACCTCATCTTCTTCTTTCTCTTCCCACATCTTCATCATCTTCTTATTTTTCTTCCCTCTTCTTTGTCTTCTTCTTTTCTTCCCTCATCATCTTCTTCTTCTTTTTCTTCCCTCATCTTCATCAATTTCTCCTTCTCCCATCTTCTTCTTCTCTCACATCTCCTCCATCAGCATCACTTTATTCTTCTTCTTTTTCTTCCCTGATGATCATCATCTTCATTTTCACCTTCTCCCATCTTCTTATTTTTCTTCCTCTTCATATTTTTCTTTCTCTTCCTCTATTTTCTTCTTCTTTTTCTTCCTTAATCTTCTTTTTCCCCTCAGTCTTCATCCTCCTTCTCAATCTCCTTCTCCTTTTTCTCCTCCTTTCTCCTTACTCAATCTTCTTATTTCTCATCACTAATTGAGGCCTTGTCTTTGAAAAGGAGATAAGTGCCAAAAAGTTAATTTCACAGGAGAAGCAACTCCTTTTTAAAGAAAATCTAGATCGAGATACCACTGGCGCTATCTTTTGACAATTCTTACAACTATCAGATACAATATTTGGAGTAACCTCCTTTTCAATGCTATTGGCATTGGCATTTACTACCTTTTCATACAAAAATCGCATTTTTGACAATTTTTGCACCTACATCCTTTTCTAAGTCAGGGCCTCAATTGTATTACTTACTTATTTGATAACTGTTCAGTCGGGTCCTTGTTTACTTCGTTGTATCAGTTTATTGTGTTCAACATTGTATGATATGATCAATTGACCTTGAACTGGAAATTTGTCTCTCATTTTGTGATTGCAGGCTCTGCTATCTCCTAGCAGTCCCTATTGTGTCCGCCAAATCGTAGTACCTGCACTAGGCGTGATCTCTCCCGTTCTACTAGCTATGGTAGTAGATGACGTTAACACTTTGGTAAGCTTGAACTTTATATTCTAAGAAGAATTAATATCATTTTTCCCAATATTTATTGTTTTGTTCTACAGTGTTATTTATTATAAATTATTTTCGTATTTTACTGATTTAGGTACCATTCAAATTTTAGTGAAATTTAGGGGAAGTGATAGCCGCGAGCCGTGGCAGATATCTGTTCAGTCACATAAGATAAGCTACGAACGCCAGGGCATTTTTTTTCCTGAGGATGAAGCCCACATAGGTCTGAGACCTGTGCGTGGGTAATGAGTTGGATGATGGTGATTGATGAGCTGGACCTACAGTTTTAGGTGGGTTCCCAACCACCGGGAAGTGATTTTACAGCAGAGAACAGTGTCTTTTTTGCTGGCCAATCTAATCGGTCACCGTTACAAACAGGACCTACGAGAACGCAGCTTATATCTCTGATTGAACAGATACCTGATCTGATTGATACCCTATCTGATTTTTTTTTTTTTAGGATGAAGCCCACATAGGTCTGAGACCTGTGCGTGGGTAATGAGTTGGATGATGGTGATTGATGAGTTGGACTTACAGTTTTAGGTGGGTTCCCAACCACCGGGAAGTGATTTTACAGCAGAGAACAGTGTCTTTTTTGCTGGCCAATCTAATCGGTCACCGTTACAAACAGGACCTACGAGAACGCAGCTTATCTCTCTGATTGAACAGATGCCTGCTACGGCTCGCGGCTATCACTTCCCTAAGGCCTTCTTTGTAAGGGTTGCCGATTGAATTAGCCAGTAAAATAAACTATGTCAACTGCTGTAAAATTGCTTCGCTGGTTCGGAACCCACCTCAAGCTGTAGATCCATCATCCAACTCTCATTACCCACGCACAGGTTTCAGACCTATGTGGGCGTTATCCTCCGAAAAAATCGTCATTTATGTGACCTTTAAAAGGTTGATAACTAAAATTTACTTTTCAAGGTTTTTATTTTCTATAAACATACAATTGGTAGGGAAGTGATAGTCGTGAGCCGTAGCAGGTATCTGTTCAATCAGATTTAGATTTGCAACGCTCTCCTAGGCACACTTTGTAAGGGTGACCTATTGGTCAGCAAAAAAGACACTGTTCTCTGCTGTAAAATCACTTCCCGGTGGTTCGGAACCCACCTAAAACTGTAGGTCCAGCTCATCAATCACAATCATCCAATTCATTACCCACGCACTGGATCAGACCTATGTGGGCTTCATCCTCAAAAAAATTCAACATTTTATTTTCCCCCTTTTTATTCTTTTGGAGTGTTGCTGTTTCTCTTTTGCTCCCCTTCTCCCCTTCTCCTACCTGATTATTCTCTGTAAAAACTTATATTAGGGTGCTTGTACAGTGGAGCTTCAATACTGGAGCTTAGAGCATAGCTGCAAAATTAAACGCATGCTGTGGAATGGTGGTGTATGAGTGTAAAACTAATTGGATTGTTGGGCTATGCAGAAACCTTTGTAATATTCTTCAACTTTTTTATTGAAAATGAACCAACTGTTCAATATTTCGATTTTTGCTAGCCAAAACTAGCCTAGATCCTATAGTGGCAATCTGTTTTAGATCATAATTATTTTTTCCTACAGTGACCCAAAAAAGTGCCTATTTTTGCACTTGCACTAACAGGTAGCAATGCGGGAAAGTAAATTCCAGTGCGACAAATTACTTTTCAGCACTCCAGATTTGCAACCTAACAACACAAAATAGTGAGCATGTAATACGCAGGTTCCCTATTCTGCATTCAAAAATAGATTGGCTACTCTGCTTCAGCAACGAAATAGTAGTTGTAGTTGTTGTTGAAATCGATTTGATTCTAAGATAGGTTATATGAGGAATTTTCAGGTTATGAGGTATGTCCTGTTTTGTTCTGTTTAAATTACTTTTTACGTTACTGTAGGGCAAATTTAATGTGTAATTCGAGTGCAAAGTATTGTTTCTGCACTCGAGAAACTTTTTTCTCTCGGTGCAGAAAAACCCCATTTTGCACTCTAGTTACACAAATAGCTATTATATCGATCCCAAACTCCAAAATGTATAGAGATTTCACTTGGTCTATGAGGAACCTGTT
The DNA here is from genome assembly GCA_948455865.1 of Conomelus anceps. Classification (NCBI taxonomy): domain Eukaryota; kingdom Metazoa; phylum Arthropoda; class Insecta; order Hemiptera; family Delphacidae; genus Conomelus; species Conomelus anceps. The sequence goes on from OX418225.1 coordinate 5,512,429, forward strand.
TACCGATTTTCAAGAGTGAAATCTTCCTTTTAGCTCAGATGTACAATGGCACGTTTTTAATAAGGCCCTGTTGGGTCCTTAATAAGTCGAATGCAGTTCGATATCCCATCCAGTGAAATAGTCGCAGGAGTTTGGATCGTGGATGGAAGTATCGATACTGTATTGACACTTTGATACACAATTGCAATCGATGGTATCTGGTATCAATATTGTCAAGTATTGAAACTCCTGCGACTATTTCACTTGATGGGATATCGAACTGTAACCGACATAAACCATTTGGTACACAATTGAAATCTATGGTATCTGGTATCGATATTGTCAAGTATCGAAACTCCTGTGACTATTTCACTTGATGGGATATCGAACTGTAACCGACATGAACCATTTGATACACAATTGAAATCGATGGTATTTAGTATCAATATTGTCAAGTATTGAAACTCCTGCGACTATTTCACTGGATGGGATATCGAACTGCAACCGAATATTTTTCTAATGTCAATAACTTTGGGCTGACTCCTTTAAATTTTTTCACAAATTTTTCCAGGTTGGTTTCACAGGATCCTATGCTGGAACTGGAATCCAGTATCTGATTCCAACTTTCCTCCTTATATCGGCCAAGTCGGCTGTACCTCCAGAACTAGCTCGCTTCAGAAATCCATATGCATCCCCATTTAGATCTACAATTTGGTTGGTCTTAGTCATTTGCTGGTCAATAGTTTGTATAACATTTGTATCGATTAATTTGATAAAATACTAAACTAGTTTTAGTTTCTACTCAGTGTGATACAATTGAACAGGTATTGGAATAGAAATAATTTGACTGATAATATTCCTAGTCTGATAAAACTGCACAGATAACGAAATAATGTGACTGATAATTGAATACGGTTATATTTAGAATGACGTAATAAGAGATTTTAAGTCTACTAGTCTCGGTGCTTAGAAATAAATAAGTAGAATCATTATTTGTTGTATAATTTGTAGGTTCAAATATTTTAATAAGATGACTATTTTCTTCGCCATGGGAACTTGAATATAGAAATCTATATGGCATTGTAAATAGTAGGTTGCATTTCTATTGGGGTTTCACTTATTTACCCATCATTTGTTGTATAATTTTCAAGTTCGTATATATTAATAATATGATAAAGACTCTTCTTTCCCATTGAACTTGAATATTTCTGTTTAACAAAAACATTTTCTTTAGATTAAAATTTTAGGTAGAACCTGCTCAATGAAATATAGCTGGAGTATTTTAACTGTGCAAAGGTAGCATAATAATTAGTCTTAATTGAGGTCTGGAATGAAGGGTTTAACAAAAGACCAGCTTTATTCATTTAATTTAAAAAATAATCTAATCTATTCTGCATTTGTAAATCGTAGGTTGCATTTCTGTTGGGTTTTCACTTCTTTATCTATTATTTGTTGCATAATTTCTAAGTTTGTATATTCTAATATGACGAGGACTCCCACCTTCTCCATTGATAATCTAGTATAGAAATGCTTTCGGTATTGTAAATCCTTATCTAAGTGGCATTTCAATTGGGGTTTCAATTTTTTATGTATAATTTGTTTTATAATTCAAGTTTGTTTATTTTAATATTATTTAATTCAATTCTGTTGACATGGTTATATTCAATCATTTTCTATTGAGTTTTCACTTTTTTCCATTTATCTTGAGTAATTTAATTTGTTGATTATTAAGTTTGATATATTTTTAAGACTGTTTATTTTTGTAAGGAGGGGAGGTATATTCTCCCTTGTACTTATTAAAAAAATCAAAATCCGTTGCTACTAGCCGATACACTATTTCCCTATGCCCCATTTTTCCTGTATGAGACAGCTATTTAGAAGATGAAGGGCTGTAAAAAACTATAAAAAATATGTGATTCAGAACGCTCAGTGGCGCACCCAGGCTTAAGCTTGGGGGGAAGGGTTAATCTTGCAAAAAATGTTCAGCAAAATCTCAGATCACCCTTGTGGAAGACCCCCCCCCCCCCCCCCAATCCAAAAGTCTGGGTGCGCCCCTGACGACGCTCACTTATCTAAGTTATAATATAAATGCGATTCGAATTTTAATTGGATATTAGTTCTATGTAGACATTGTTTGAAATAGAAATCACCCATCTTGCTTAAACATTTTTTTATTTTGTGGGACCGGACTCTTCAATAATGGTTTAGTTCATGGGAGCCTTACCGTTTACCGGTAAATGGAATTTTACTAAAAACTAAGGCATCTGATTGGTCTATTCAAATTTTTGAACGTCTATGAATTGAATAGAGCAATCAGACGGCTTAGTTTCCCGTAAAATTCCATTTACCGGTAAATGGTAATGCTCCCATGAACTCGACCATGATTTCGGAATGGATTTTGTGGGGAAAATGAGAAGTAACGAGTACAAAAAGGAATAAGGAAGTAAAAATGGAGTAGAATGAAGAAAGTGTTTACAGAGGAAATAATTTTTTATACAGATAAGGAATATCTTTATACAGATAAATAATTATAGGAAATAATTTCCTCAAAAGTAAATGTTGTAAAAGAGGAATAATACAATAATAATATCGACCAGGGCAATTTTTTATTTATACTGTGTAGCCTTATAAATTTCTGAATATAATTATTAGAATTATGGAGTATAATATCCAGGGTAATAATGTGTAATTTAGTAATTCCATTTCAGCATTCCTGATTTTACAATTTTAACTAGAAGTGTAGGAATATGGAAGTTTGAGTGTTTGCTCGCTGTAAAAGTAAATTCTATGTTTTCCAATAATTTATTGTTCTATTTTTCTATTGTTGGTAAATTTACAAATGAAATTATGTACTGTTGCAACCTTTTTTTAATTTTACCATATTTAAGAAGCTTGTTGAGAATATATTTTTTATAAAAATACTCCAGCTCTTTTGTATTTGTTTTATGAATGCGATATAAATTTATATTTTCATTATTACTATAGTCAGGTAACCAAATCAGTTGGTGGCTAGCAATAATATAGTGAAGTGAAATAATTTTCTTTGCTATATGATGCCAGAGGGAACAGGTTACCTACTTTTTCAAGGAGGAGGCTTCCACTATACAGTGAACCCACAGAGAATAGAATTAGTTTTTTTCTAATTGTATGCTCTGTACGTAACCCTCGTTCATTTCTGTCCACCTCGCAAAAACTAGAACTTACGCTCCCCCAAATCGGGTTTTTGATGGATTGGTAACTGAGAAGTTTTTTTTTCAAATTGCCGAACATGGTGTTGAAAATGAATTGCTACGATTCGGAAACGTTTCAGCCTACGTGAGTAAATATTTATTATTTATTCTCTATTAAAATTGACTCAGTCGTCAAAAAATCTCTATATATAAAAATGAATGTCTGTCTGTATGTATGTATGTTCCCTATAGACTCCAAAACTACTTGACAGATCGGCATGAAACTTTGGGAATATGTTGTGTGAATATTGGGGATGGTTTCTGACCATAAATTTCAATAGGGGAGCTAATAATTATTATTAATTAAACCATTTTATAGACCTAACCTACTGAACTTGCCAGCCAAACAGCTTAAAGGAACAGCTGATATAAGTCAACAGTTTTTAATCATATGGCAAGTCCCTTAGTGGTGTTATTTACGCTGTCTTTGAACAGCAAAAGACTTTGCACTTTGCATGTAGGCTACCGTGCAGTTGGAGCCTTGCAATATGTAGGAAACATACGACTGGGTATGATGAAATGTAATTATGCCAGGTTGATGACATCTGTTAACCAATGCAGCTAGAAATTTGAAATGCAGCCTCAGCGGGAGGTGGCGAATAATAAAATAAAAAACCTAGCTTCTACCCTTATAGTCATAGGAGGTTTAAATTTGAAATGCTTCTTCATTCAGAGGTGGTGATTAAGAAAACAACGAAGCCTCTATGATCAGCTGGAAGAGCCCTAGGACTAACTTCTTTCCTAATTTTAAATGTAACCTCAGCGGGAGGTGGCGAATGATAAAATCAAGGAGAATTTTCATGAGAATGCAGCAACGCGCGTTGGGCCAGCTAGTTTTTTATAAAATATAGCCATATGAAACAGTCCAACCGGGGTTTCTCAGTTATCCAGTGTAACAAAAAATAATTCGTGTATTTTTTTGTCTTTTGTTGCATGCTAAATGAAAGTTTTTTGGAAGGATTTGCAATGATAGTCAGATTGTAAGCTAAAATTGTTCTAGCTGTGTCCAATCATTTGTAAAAAAAACTCCGTCAAAATTGATAAAGAGTACAGGTATGAGGTGAGTATGCTGATAAAATAGACAGCTTCTTTCGATGGAAAGATGCAGCTAAAAATTGGTATTCAGTTATTTTCCAATAGCAATAATTTAATATTGCTAAATTAGGGGAGATGAGCGCTTCAAAGTTCAGGTAAGAGATGTGGGGTAAATGCGAATTTAATTTGGTAATATAAATAATTTTACAAGAATACGACAAAATTTCCATATAGGCTTTGATCTCTTGTCAACTTTTTTCACAGTAAAAATTGAAATTTGTTATCTGGTATATTGTTTTGTGTTAAGTTGCATAGTGGTTTAAGTGGTCGTGGGTTCGAATCCCGCTCCACCGTCAGGTATTTATGTGTAATCATTCATCTCATTACCCACGCACAAGTCTCGGACTCATGTGGGCATCATCAGCAATAACAATATAAAAATATATTCACTTTTTTAGGACCTAAAGCTAAAAATTTTGAGCTCCCTTGCTTTCAAGTTTAATCATATTTTGAAAATGGCGCTACGGAAGCTTTCATATCAACCGTATATCGTATTTGAATGCTTTCTTTATCGTCATATAAATTACCTCATAAATAGCAGGAAAGAATTATTTTTATGTTATATCTGATTTTAAAATTCATAAAATATTGGAAATAAACTATAAATTTGTGTATTAGTAAACATAAATTATTCTTTTTATACAGTACTGCACTCTAGCGGCGTCACACGTAGCCATATGACGCAGCTGAAGCTGCTCTGCTTCTGAAAGTTGAAAGAAAACAAAGATGGATGACATAAAGTACAATGTTTTGTTTGTGTCAGTATGTTTATTGTGTTTCATTTCTTGACTCTAATGGTTCTTTTCAAACAACTAGTTTTATAAGACAATGAATAATCCTCACAACTCTGACAGCTTCAATTTAAACGGTGAGTCTGAGTGTAATTTTTGTCGTAATCTAACCTTTCACTTGTTTAGCCTACTTTTTGGTTATCAACATATTTTACTTGATTGGCCCTCTATGAATTGGAAATACGCTTCATTTTAAAGAACTCGTTTAATTTTCAAAGATAATTTATTCATCAAGTATCTCCCTCAACTTATTATCTTTTGATTAAGGTCTGATATTTGGTTGGCTTGATTTATCAGCAATGATTAATTAGCTGCTCAGCGAATAAAGGCATCATCCTTTTTATAAAGTTTACATGAAACTTCGGTAAACATTGTGATCGTACCTTGTATATTCTATTTTCTTCTCATTAATTGTATGTTGAATCCTTATGCGTTTGATTCTGACCAGTTTATGATCGTTGTGAAATGTTCATTCAACTGAACTTCAGAGCAATATATTTGAACTCTCTTACCTTTAAATTGATTCTAAGTTGATTTAATTATATATTTTCTAATAGATTGTTCATTTAACTATTCCTCTAACCCACTTGTGCCCATACCTTGATTTACTTCCTTGTTTGTTGAACTAACTTATCTTCAAGAACAACCACAAATACGTTATAGTTACACTATTAGATGTCTTTCAATGTGTGTTACTTGTTAAGAATACTTTAATGGTGTAAACCTATTAGAAATTTTTTATTTTGTGATGGTTGTTACCTTTGTTGGGAGCTATTTTTACGCAATGGGGTTGGACGTAAATTGTTTGGAATTGTCAGCTCTTCCGTATTTCCTATAAGTTATTACTTTAAATCATTTTACAGTTTTTGTCTCAGCTGGTCTACGAAATATAAGGTGTTTGAATTCCGGTTCCACCTAGACTAATAAATGTATTGATGTTATGATACTAGGTTGTCAGTTATCTGAACCAGTCTTTTCAAGCATTGTTTACTTGAAAAAGGATTTGTTTTTTAGCAGTTCTTTCAGTATGTGGCTCTAGTACCAGTACCACTCAAATCTCATCCAATTCAAGTTTATTTCTTATTAATCATTTTTAAATGTGAATCAAATTTTTACATGTCAGAATCCCTTCATTGAATTCAGTCTGGAAGTTCATGAAATTTCCAAATAAATAGCTATTTATGCATGAAGTACCGACTATTATAAAAAAGTTTTTTTTTTATTGTGTTATGTATGATTTATAACAATAACTGAATTTTTTCATTCATTGAAGTTGCGAGTTTGCATACATTCTAATTTGAATTAATCATTCCCTGTATACGTAGGTATAGTTAATGTATGATTCTAAGAATTCATGCGGTGTGTACTGTTTCCTGTCTTTCATAAGATAATTATGTCTCAATCATGTTCTTATACTTTAGTTAATTTTATCATGCTCTTAGATAAATGAATTATCTAAAAATGAATAAGTGAATTATCATAGTTAATTATGAAGTACACAGTCTTTCTCTTTTCATTTTATGCTTTTGTGCAATTATTGTTCTTCTGTTGAATTTGTTTATTTTGTGTTATCTAATAGTAGTTTTTTTATTTGCAGATTTATCACCTGAGCAACAGAAGATGCTCATCGAAATTCGAAGACGTAAGACAGAGCTTCTGCTCGAAATACAGGTTAGTAGTCCAAGTTGAAATTTTGAAAACTAATTTCTATTTTCTATACTTGAATGGAATATTTCTCAGGTTCTATTCTTAGAAATTTTAGTATTGATTGAATTATTGGTAAGTTTTAAAATTCAATTTTTTTATTTGCATATATTCTTCTGTGTGATAGAAAACAAATATAACAAATATTTTGTACTGTCAAAAAAAACTAATGAAAGATTTCACGTTGAGCTTGGTTGTAATTTTGCTGAAGCTTACTTGGCCAAACTTTCTATAGCTTCTTTTTTATTTAGCAGAAGCTGCAATACATCTACATATTAATGTATTAGATTATTGCAAAACATTACTACATCTTGAAAATGGCGTGATTCATGAATCTTCGATATCATAAAGGACTTGTGTGTTACACTTTGACCTCGTTATTTATGAAGATGGTTAGATTCCCGGCATTGACTAAATATTTGTTTGTGATGGTTTCATCGATTTGTTAAGGCAGTTGTCAATGTCTGCAGTAGCGGATGTCTTGGGCATGATTTAAAGCATTAAAAAGGAATTTCGAAATTAATTATATTATGACTCTGATTTCAGCAAGAGTTGTACTTATAAATTATCTTGTTGCTAATGACATTTTTAAAATCAGTTTTCTGTTTGAATCGAATTCAGTTTGATTTGGTCTTCTCGTGTTATCTTGATGAATCTGGATATCTGCTAACGTTTTGATTGAATTTCAGTCATTCTGTTGACGATGACTTCAGTGTCGATTTTGTCTCACCTGTCGTTTGTCTCAGATATCGACGGCTCTGCGGACTTGAGCTGGGTTTTCCTAGCTCCGTACTTTTGCGGAGCGTAATGTGCACCTGTGTTGCCAAACACAAACTAAACAATTGTGGGGCATTTGGCTCAAAAATACCGCATGCAACAATTGAACGTACGGTAATCATCGTACGTAGCAATTAAATTGAGCCAAATCTCCGACAATTCATTAGCTTGTGTCTGACAACACAGTGCGCTTCACAAAAAGCGCCGAGCTAGGAAACCCCAGTTTCAGTAGAGGTGGTACAGTATCAATCTCAGGGGCCTTTTACTTTATAATTTAGAAACAGGTTTTATTATTACTCTTTTTTTCATTCGATTCAAATTCGAATGGAAGTCTTTACTTCAGATTGTAGTCTTTATAGTCTTTACTTCTACTTGTAGATTGTAATTTGTATATTATTATGCAAGATAGATGGCATTTTTACTTCTACTTGTAGATTGTAATTTGTATATTATTATGCAAGATAGATGGCATTTTTTGCCATCGGACACTAACGGTCATTGACAACATTGACAAATGAAAATGCCATAAAAAACAACATTAATTACTAAAAGTTAGAGAAAAAAATCTTGCAAAGAGTAGAAGGGCCTGTCTAGCAAAATTTCGAAAAGGGCCATTCTGAATTGAGTAGGAGAAAATGTCTGTCACTGATTCAGGGAACTCGTTAAAAATCTTAATTCCCAACACCAAATGGGAATTCTGGACTCTATGACGACCTGGGGACTTCAAGTTCTCTCCTTCCAAGAGTTTCATATCCATGAAATTTACTTCTTGTGCAGAACATACTCCTATATTATGTACTGGGCAACATGTTTTGGACTCTTGCCTGTTGCTTCTTTGCATTGACCGTAATTTTGTTTAAATGAATAAAAATAGACGAATAAAAAACTTGGTAGTTGAATCAATCCAGTGTTTAGTGCAAGCTAGGTTCAGGCCGGATTGTTTAATGGAGTTCTCATAAATATAGTGGGATGTGATGGAGTTCTCATAATAATGGGAAGTGATAGCCACGAGCCGTAGCTGGTATCTGTTCAATCAGAGAGATAAGCTGCGTTCTCGTTGGTCCCGTTCGTAACGGTGACCGATTAGATTGGCCAGCAAAAAAGACACTGTTCTCTGCTGTAAAATCACTTCCCGGTGGTTCGGAACCCACCTAAAACTGTAGGTCCAACTCATCAATCACCATCATCCAACTCATTACCCACGCACAGGTCTCAGACCTATGTGGGCTTCATCCTCAAAAAAAAAAAAAAAAAAAAAAAATACAATAAATTTGTACATTTAATCAACTTTAAGCTTCCTTTTGTAGACAGTCTATGGGAACGTTTCTAGCTGCAAATGCTGAGCTTATGGGAGTTCTATTTTCTGCTGAGTAGGCCGCTAATTCAACGTGAATAAGTTTCCCATTTCTCATACTTCTCTTCCGCCATTCATTATTTTTTCTTTCTCAATCTTTTCATTGATCGATCTGTTTCGTACTCTTGAATACGAAGTATAGTAAGAAATAGAATGCTGTTAGATGATACTGTTGTAATGCTATGCTTTGTTATAGTCGTTGGTCAGAGTTCATTTTGGATGATTAAGGATTTTTTGAAATAGGATATACAGTACCGTGCTGTGCATCGAACCATCGATATTCCCTGCTTTACTTATTGTAATTGTTTGAAATAGTACGATGGTTTTCTTTTAGTAATTTTGATACAATATCTGCTCTTCAATGATATTTCCTGCTTTAAGTCAATTTTGATAATCTTGAAATAATTAGAGGTTAATGAATTTAATTACATCTCAGTTTGCTGAATTAAATCTTGTCCCACAAGTTTTATAATACAATTTCTTGTTGCAATTTTTCAATTACATAATGACCACTCATCCTAACGTCAACAAAACCCGACCCCTGGTGGCAGGCTGGTGAAGCTTCTCTTCAGAAGAGAAATGCATTCCTCCAGTTTGAGTGGATGAAAATCATAATTTGAATAGAAATAGTATCAGTTTTGATATTAGAATAGCATGTTGTATTTTCAAATTCATTCCCGTGTTTTATTTCAATTTTCTTGAGACTATTTGTTACTTGATCAAGTTTAAAGTTGAGAGAGTCGCCTTAGCGTAGTTGGTTAGGACACCTAATTCAAACTGACTGCCACTCCATCGGTCGCTGGTTCGATTCTCGTTCTGCCTGGCATTTATGCTCTACATTCATCTCATTTTTAATAAGTTAGGATTGAACAAATTTGATTATTACGTTCAAGACTAGTTAGCAATAGTATTCACAAAAATCAAATCATTACACACGCACAAGTTTCAGGCAGAAAGCTTCATCAGCAAAAAAGAAACAGTTCCAGACTGAATACAATAAGTATTGTATTAATATACTGCTTATTCATTTTTCTTAAGGGCCCAAACGAACTCTCGTCACTTCTAAGGTATAGAGTTTTGTTTAAAACGTGTGATTTACATTCGTGCTGTATAGCAATAAGTTTCTCCATCTGGACCATCTCAACACTGCACCTTAACTTCGCACTCCCAGGTTTAAATAAAGGCAGTTATTCAATTCAATTCATTTCAACACTGCATATTTTGTTCCTTTTGTAATATTTTTGAAAATTAGAGTCAATAATGCATCTTTCATCGAGTAGGTAAGGATGCTTTCACAGTGGAGTATCACTCTATGATAATCACCATAGCAAATTGAAATATATGCTGTGGAATTGTAATGTATGTTCACGCTTCTTTAGTCTGTCATACACCATTCCACAACTTAGATTGATTTTTCGATTGTGATTATCATAGAGTATATTTTTCACTGTGCACTAAGCACTCAGAGTCAAATTTCTATTTTAAACTTCGATTTGTTGGTTGACTCGCTCAAAAATACTCATGCAATATTGAGAACCCCACCAATTAAAAAAAAATTATTTTGAGCCGGTGCTGCTCTTTGAAGTTGTGTAAAGTAGTGTAAAGTGCTCCTATTCTAATGGTACGAATTGATTACGAACATGTTTTTGAACGTATCAAAATAAAGAAGTAGAATGAAGTGTTTGAAGTAGTGTAAATACACCTGTGTATAATTATTTGTACTCATTCATTATCAGCTCCTGGGAAATGCATGTTACTACAACAGTAGTTCATTGACACTTATCACATATTCAAGAAGTATGCTGTTGAATCGATTTATGTTAATAAGTCTATGTGGGTTATTGCATCCAGGCTGTAGTAATTTAAAAACATACTTCAATATGGAGGGCACGTGATTGTGCAATTGAAAATTTTATTTGGTTCCGTCCAATAGAAAATTCTGTTTATTCAGGCAGGGGTGAAATTTCAAAGTTTGGTTTTTGAAAAGTCACTGCAATTTCTTAATTTCTATACAACCATCCATCATCTACTTATAAAAACAATACATTATTATTTATTCACTTCTGTTGCTCTGCATTCACATCATCGGTCGAGATTCTGCTCCATATTTTGTTGATTATTGATTTAATTCATTTATCGCATGTTTACGAAACGGGACCCCGACAAACCATCCCAACGACAAAGCATACCAACGACAACCTGGTCCAGATTTTCTGGACCAGGTTGTCGTGTGCACGCACCGACAACCTGTACCACTCTGGAATGTGGACCAGTTTGTCGGTGGGACAGGTTGTCGTTCGTTGACCAAAACTGATTTGACCAGTTTGTCGTCTACGCGCAGCGTCAACCTGTACCACTCTGGAATGTGGACAAGTTTGTCGGTGGGACAGTTTGTCGGTGGGACAGTTTGTCGTTCACTGAAGAAATGTTCAATATATTTATCTGGCCAAGCTATCGATATACCAACATATCGAACTACCTATTCTTTAATAATCGGTATGTTGGAGATATCGATTCTTCAATAATTGATGTATTGGGGAAATCGATATTACAAGGAGTATTCATAAAATAAGTTTCCCTATCCAATAAAAAACTTAAAACAAATCTGAACACCTTCAAAACTATTGATTATAATTCTGTATATCATTTTTCAACATAGTTACCATCCCTTTTCAAGCACTCTTCATATCTATTCGGTAGCTTTTTTAGCCCAGCTGCATACCATTTTGCCGCCATTGGTTTAAACCAAGTAGTGTTAACGCTTTTCGCTGCTCGTCATTGCACGTCATTCAGTAAGCGAGGCATCTACCTCACACAAACCTTTGACAGCTGAAGCTCTTCATAATGCTGTACACAGATGTACGGCTTAATTCAATGTTTGGTGGCAATTGATGCATGATTTCGAATGTGATACTGTGATGCGCTTGTCGGATTCAACAATGGCTTGCACAGCAGTAATGCAGTAGGTCGCCGAGGTCGGCCACTTGGCTCATCATCGTGCACATTATCCCATCCTTCCAAAAAAATTACTCGCCAAAGATCAACCATTTGTAGGCTACAGACAATCAGACATGACATTTTCACCATATACATCACAAATTCACAAATCTGACTGTAAATTGCAGTGGCAGTCAAATTTCTTGCAGTCAAGAAACTCGTAAAAGCTAAAACATTCTCAAACATCATAGAATTTTTTTTTCAATTCAAAACTACTCATGTATGCTCGCTCTAAGGCCGCTGTTATACGATCACTTATAGGTTCAGAGAATTAGGATCATAGATAGGTCTAATCTTTAATTTATTTACTTTTTAGAAGTTAGTTCAAAGTTACTGACAATTGAACAAACTGACAAATTTACTAATAGCTGATGGAAATCGATGAATGCTACTGTACAAAAATATCAGTCACCACCGGGAATCGAACCACGGACCTCCCAATTGCCGGTCGGGCGCCTTAACCACTAGACCATGGAGACCTTTCTGCATATGTTGTCAATATCCGCCATTGCAGAAGTCTTCAGTATAAACTGATAGCAATTAAAGGAATTCGAAATTAATAAATTCTGTTTAAGTAAATTTGTCAGTTTGTTCAATTGTCAGTAACTTCGAACTAACTTGTGAGATACGAGCCGATATGGCCAAGTTAAAAATGAATGCTGCTATGCAGAAAGGTCTCCATGGTCTAGTGGTTAAGGCGCCCGACCGGCAATTTGGAGTCCGTGGTTCGATTCCCGGTGGTGACTGATATTTTTGTACAGTAGCATTCATCGATTTCCATCAGCTATTAAATACTGTTGTCAATATCCGCCATTGCGGAAGTCTTCAGTATAAACTGATTACTTTTTAGCTCGCAATATTTTATGAAGCATTTCTATTTTATTCAATAATAGTGAACAAACAATTTAGTTACATACTGAAAGATCACAGTGATTTAACACGTGAAATATTTCATCTCAACACATACTATGGAGCAAGGAGCTTTCGCACATAATTATGAAATTGGTTATTATAGGAACTAGAGGAAGTTGTGTATTGAAAAATATAGCTTATTGTAGACTCTTCTGTAATATAATTGTCCAGTTAGGCCTAGTTTTATTGTGTGCGATGTGCACTGAATAATGAGAGTATCCTATAGCCGGTATTCAACCATAAAATATCTTATAAAGGTTCTTTTAGTTCTTTGACTGTAAATTGCCATATTTAAAAGGCCATACACATAAACTTATAAAGTGTAAAATGCCATATTTTATAAAGTACGTATTTACTTCTTCAAAGTATTCTAATCCATGACATTTAATAGTTTGGCATTACATGAAGTATACTGAAGAACTTTGAGGTTAGATATGTTTATATATTTTATCAAATTTTTTATAGTGGAATATAATCCCAAGGTCACCATCACACAATTATAAAAGGGTCTAGTATTATAAATTGGTCTCGTCTTATATTTATTGTTCTGCAATTTTTTTTGAGTATTTTATTTATTCAATACAAGTAATTCATTTTATGAAATTTAATAATTTGTCATTATATTTTATAAAATAAATTGAAAAATTACTGAATATGGGGTTAGATCTGGGAAGACCTACGATCCCTGGCCCCTATGGGGTTAGATTTCGCTGTGATGGCGACCTTAGGCTTATTACTGTCAAAGATATTCTTGTAAGAGCCTTTATAATGGAAGATATTTTACAACATAATTTACTATGTTATAGTGGAATACCGGCCTTGTACACAAAAGTTTAGAATTATCATTCTGATAGAAATAGCTTCCGGGCTTCTCTGACAAAAATGATGACCAAGAAAAAAATGTTCCTCTTAAGTGCCGCATTATTATCCAGAAAGGAGTGGTCTACTTACAATATTGTATCAAAACTTGAATTATATTAATGTAATGAATGTTATAATCTCGTGCATCAAGTTCTATCATGCTGCATTTACGTACACAAGAAAAGTTTCAACACATAATATGTGTTTGTGTTCTTTGTAAGGCTGTTCTAATTAATTGATAGAGAGTTTTGCATAGCGCTCAGAAGGCTTTACAGTATCACGACGTTACTGGTGATTTAAGCCGTTCTTCGCATGCTCTACTCTCTAATAACAGCTTGTGGTATACTTTGCCATTGCCGTACAAGATCACACGGTAAAGGGTAGTCACAAATAAAAAACAAAATAAATGTATTTAACAGATTTTTAATCATAATATGATAACATACATTAATAAATAAATGAGAAATAATGAAAGACCCCTTCAATATTCAACTTAAAAACAACTACAAAACCCATTGTAACATTGAACTAACTAAGGTATTTAACATCACTTTAACCACAGATTAAGAAATTGTAACTAAGGTAAACCAGTTCAAATCAACAAATTGGTTGAAATAAATTTAGTAAAAGTTATAATACAAAAAATGAAAATATGGCAATACAGTTGAACATAGACTAAATGCTTTATTCTATAAATAGTCCATCAATAAAATTGATATTAAATACCAGTACTAGTTTTTCCGGTTTTATAATTACGAATTTTGTGTCAGAGAGAATAAATAATATATTATGGCAAGAGGTATTATTTGTGTCTGACACCACCAATGAGTTTATTATAATCATTCAAGTCTCCTCTATGGAATACATATCAATATTATACATTTAAGTCAGCAAAAAATTGATTTATATGTTACCGGCTATAGAATGCCTAAACATTTTAGGCAAAGTATGAAATAAAATGAGTTTGCTAGTTCTTCACATGCACAGTGTAGGACGTCTAGACATTGAATATAATGCCTAGGCATTCTATAGACGAGTACTCACAGTTCTGCGGCAAAGTATACAGAGTGAACAGCATTGCTTGGTAAAAGGAGCGTATTTAAGGTGGGGGAGTGGTCTTTGAGTCCGGCGCCCGAGTCCCAAGAAATAACTTCAAAATCTACCACAAAATTAACATGTTTTGAAAATTTAGTTGGATCACAATTTCTTAAGTCTAGAATCACAACACCAAAAAATAAGACCAAGTGAAATTCGGTATTCAGGTTTGATAAAACCCTAGATGCGTGATAAGCAAGAATTTCAAAATTTTCCATTAAAAGTTTATTTTAAAAAGTTAAATTTGCTATCTTGACCTTTTGAGGCCCTGGACGCGTAGGTGCTCCGAAAGGGTTTCAAAACACCACGAAATAGGTCCGAAGGTAACGATTTTTCTTTACATGTGGAAGTCGCATTTTTATTTATCTTAAGACAATCATTATAACAACGCAGTAAAGCCTGGTTCACATTTTTTGCAAGTAGACCTTGCAAGTACAAGTCGGGTGTAGGTGATGACAAGTCAATGTACTTATTATCAAATTCTTAACAGTATGTACCCCTTTGCAAGTAGAGTAGTTTGCAAGTACACTAGCAAAGTCTAGCAAGTAATAATATTGGCAAAGCAAATATAAACGCAAACTATGGAATCATATCAATGAAACTCAAGGCTTACACATGACGATAAAAATAATCTGAATAAATAAAAATAAATAATAATATAAAAAATAGTCTGAAAGTGTAGTTTTTCTCGTATTCTTTTTGGTCAAGGCAAAACTAATATGGTTTGAACCTTGCTTGAAAATGACGACTTGTTACGAAATTAAAAAATATCGATATAATTAAATATGGTCGATATATCGAAATGTCGACCTTGGATGATGGAATATCGATGTATTGAAGGCAACTTTCAACAATCGATATTTAGGATATATCGATGATCAATTTTGTCGTTTACGCGACGCGTCAAACTGAACCACTCAGGTGGACCAGCTTGTCGGTGGGACAGGTTGTCGTTCGTTGACCAAAACTAATTTGGACCAGTTCGTCGTTTGCATGCAGCGTCAAACTGTACCACTCAGATGGAATGTGGACCAGCTTGTCGGTGGGATGGTTTGTCGTTGGGACAGTTTGTCGGCAGTGTGCAAATTGAAATGGACCAGTTTGTCGGTGGGACAGTTTGTTATCGTCCCTACGAAACAAGTTTCTATGAAAAATGTGAAAAATTGCTACTTTCAATAGTAATTTGGATTGAATTGTGGATTAACACGCTATGCCGTTCCCTATAAATTCCATTTACGGCATAGCTAAGATGCCAACAGGTTAATTTGGCACGTTTCTTAACCACCGTATCAAATTTAGGCAACGCGAGAACGGTGCGAGCTTCCTGCCGATACATTTGATACGTGCTATAACCTTTGTATCAAATGCTAGCAACGCAAGAACGATGTGAGCTTCCTCTCGGTAAAGCTGATACGTTCTATTATCCTTTGTATTAAATGTAGGCAACGCAAGCGCAGCGTGAGCTTCCTCGCTGTAGTGCGACCTTCTCGATGAATATTGTCTTCCTTCTGGCATGGCCAGTTTTTCAGCCGTCAACTAAACTTTCAGTAGTACCAGAGATCGGCTGTTGCATAGTGATAATCTGGTTTCTGCTCCTTATCAGTGTTATCGCGTGTTATCAATGCCGGAAGCTGAGAATGGCAGTGATCGAATATATAGATTTTAATTTCGGCTTCTAGATGCCTTTGTGGTGTAGTTTTGTGTGATTTTATAAGTGTTGTGTGCATTTGTGATACGATTTTGTTGTGGAAATTACGGCGTGGTTTATGTTGGATGTCTTCCAGTTCGTTTGGGTTTGTTTATATCACTTGGCACTGAATTATTTATCATTTATGTCTTGCATAGTAATCTTCGTAAGGAGATTTTTTTGTTTATTCGAAAATCTTATATAAATTTTTTACGTATGCAATAATTTTAGGGAGACTGCAGGAAGTATGTATTTTTTGTTTGCAGGCTCATTTGTCTTGCATAATAATCTTAATGATTTTGATTACATATATATACAATAAGTTTAACTTGAATACAGGAAGTATTGATTACTTCTGTCTTGAATAGTAATCTTTGAAAGACAATTTTTATGTTTATTCGAGAATTTCATGCAGAATTCATACACAGATTTTTGCTACTAGATTGCAGGAATGTGTGAAATGAGTAGAGGTTTCTACATTTTGTTATAGTTCGTGATCTTGTTTTATGTCTTGAATTGTAATCTTTGTAAGACAATTCTTATGCTCTTTTGATTAAGTAGTTTACATACATGATGTTTTCTACTACAGAAATGCATTAGAGGTCTAATATTTTGTTATAGTTTATGTTATCCTGTTTTATGTCATGTCCTGCACAATAATCTTTGTCACGGAATTCTTATATTTACTGTATTTGACAATTCTAAGTATTTTACTCACATCACAATCTGTTTCAATACAGCACAGGAATTTATGAAATGAAAAGGGGTTCTATATTTTGTTATAGTACGTGTCATCTTGTTTAATTTACAAAAATACTACCGATTTCAAATTAGCTTTATCTAGTTACGTTTGACTTCGAAAATAACCGTTGATAAACTCTTCGCTTTTTGTTTTAAAGAATGTATGAACAAAGAATAACAACGTTAACTTTTCATTTAAAACATTCATTATGATCCAAATATAATAGGAATTTGATCGGAAATACAGTAATAACAATTTTGCAATAATTAATTATGATTTATTGTTTTGTTCTTAGTTTTCGCTTGTCTAGATTTTTTGATATTATTATAATATTCTAGTATTGCTCTAATTACCTAATTTGTTGATAGGTCTATGTTTTTATCAACACTTTCTTAGTAATGGCGAAGGTGATATTGTGGAAGGTGTCCATAATGAAAAATAAGACGAAATTGTCACAACCACATTTATTAAAACTTCGAGAAACTAGTTTCGGTTGTTACACCATTATCAATCTCAATCAAACTGAAAAACTGAAGTACAGAGAAGCCTTATATATACTATAGATGAAATGATACTATTGGCTAAGAGGGAAAGAGGCTGACCATAATCGGACGTTGTGATTGGTTGTCAAGTCACGCCCCCTGGTGGGAGGAGTAACAAGCAAAAATACGAGTCAAATCAATAACTAAACAATGTGAACATCAAGAAAGTAACAAAAAATCAATTAACCGTTTCAAGGAACTACTTTCTATTAAAATGATCTTGATTGGATCGGTTTATTGATGTTTGAAAAGTTTAAAGTATTTTTTTAAAGCATTACTGAATACCATTTGCTAATAATAGTATTTATTTTAATAATTTTGATTTTTATATTAATAATTTGATAAATTAAAACAAAGCTGTCACTAAAGAAACTTGAAGAAATAAAAACTAGGTTCAAACCAAAAATAGACAACCAACAGACTGTACAAAGGATATATTTACAGATGATAAACGACGAAGAAGATCAGAACGAATGAAAAAGTGCTGGACAATGCGGAAAGAGAACTTATCAAGGAAGAAATGAAATTAAATTTATTTATAACACTGACATACAAAACACAATAATACATAATGGACAAAAATAATACAACAATAAACTGACAATAATGCAATTAAATCAAATTATCAAAAAGAATGCAATAGATGAACAATGTAATAAAATCAATCCATCATTATTCCCTACCATTGCATATTATGTAAATGAACTTAATAATAAACTATAAATAATTATGTATAACCTATTTATTAAGCCCAGGAAATGATTGACTTCAGTGGCCCAATGAGGCCGTAAAAGCAAAATAAATAAATATCGTATTTTCTATTAATATTTTAAATAAAAAGGATGTACTGGACTTTCAGCTAGATGTTTTTGAATCCATTTAACTCAATCAAGTTTATTTTCAAATATTCATAAATAAGCATATTAAACCGGTAGGCGAGTGCAGAATCCAAATCTTAGTAGTTTAGGTCATAAGGAAACTAGTTAATTAGAAAATTTTGCTAGGGTATTATTTAAAAATAATTTGGAAAAATAAATTTTTACCAATGAAAATGAAGAAAAATTATCAATAAATAAATTTAAAACAATTTTTGAAACAATCATAATTTTAATTATAGCGATTTCAAACTTAATTAATTCATTTGAATGTTAGAGAAGACTTAACTCCGCTTAATAACGATTTTTTTTTATTTTTAATTATAATTTTCTCTTGAACTAATAACATATTATTCTAGCTTTTTGCTAATTTAATTGGTAAATTTGGTAGGTTGATGAATAAATTGAAACAGTATGATGTGGCAAATTAATTCTACAAAAACTGGTTTACTCTTAGTCATACATCCTAAGTAATTTGATTTTCTTTCAAGTTACGATCTAAAGTGATTAGGAGATGAACTCGAAGAGAGGTTCTATCACAGAAAAACACCGCAGATAAATCTATTTGAACGTATTGGCAGAGTTCCAACGTCATTGGCTGCTGGGATGATGATCCTACTGGGGTCCTTCTTGTAGTTGTTAGTGCGCTGTATAGCAATATCTTCCTTAAGTTGGCGGAGCTGTATTTATATTTTCTGATTAGGACAGCCTATTTTGAGGCTTGGATTTTGGTTGAGAAATGACATTGCAAAGACTTCCTGGACTAATATTAAATGGGGTGTATTCAGTGCTGTAAAGCTTCGGTTTCCTATAACGCGGATTTTGACTCAATGGACAGCGGACAGGGCCGCATACACTACAAAATATAAACTCGATTGGCTTTCGAAATATAGTAGTGTATGTGGCCCTGTTCGCTGTCCCTTTAGTCCAAATACGCGTTCTAGGAAACCGAGGCATAACCTGATCACAACATTAAACTGTTTAGGTATTTCTTCTTTTCCGGTAGTTCGAATTTCATCAAAAGGCGTCGTGTTTTTAATAAAAATAATTTATTTATGATTATTTCTTTCATTGTTCGATTGTTGCTATGTCTTACTTGAATTAAGTCACGTTAGATGCCCTGAATTTATTCAGGTGCGACTTGACAACTCGACCTGACATTTGAATATTTGTACTCACTCTTGGCCAAACGTTTTCGAGTCAAGGAGACTCATCTTCAAGGCGTCCTAGATCGGTGATGTTGGTTTTTTGGTTGGAAGAATTGTGGTTTTTGTATGATGTGATCAAACAGCTTGTGTGATTAAAAATGAAATAATTGTTCATTGAGGATGTTTTATTTATTGTGTGTCATGTGCGACCTGATGGACCTGAGCCAGCCAGGTCACATGATATTATTATTACTTGAATTTGCCAACCGCGGTGGTGTAAAAAGTAATTTTTCCTACAACTGCTCGTAAAGTAGTTCTTTACGTACTGAAAACGAATTGTAAAATACCTCTTTACTGCTCTGCAAGCGGTAAAGTACTTTACGCTCGCCAGCTGTTTTCTTTACGCTTCTGTTTTGATTTTGATGCCTTCTCATTGGTGGATCACGGAATCCGTGAAATTCACATAACCTCAACAATGGCGAACGCTAACCAAATCCGCGCATGGTCTGTGATGTTACAAACTACAAGCTTTTATTGTGTTGGAATCCAGAACTGCAGTTGTAGGAAAAATATTGTATTTAACTCGCGCGTGAAGCTTCTTTATCGCTCTCACAAAATTACTGCGCTCCACTATGCGTCGCGCAGTAAATGTTTTGGCTCGAGCGATAAAGTCGCGCTTCACGCTCTTAATACATAAATAACTATTTTAAACGAAATACTTTTTTTATTAATTACATTACGGCTATTGGGGGAATTCATTCACCAACATATACTTATTGAACTTGGACTTCTCATTATTTAATGATTTTTTATATTTTGTGGATGAACTTATTGAATCACGGCTTATAATTTGAAATAATAGTTCATATAAGTTACTGTTAGGAGAATGTTGTTCTTCCAATTTTATACATTATTTTCAATGTATCAATCAGTGTTGAAGCTAAAAACAAAATACATGATGAAAAGTTGAAAAATATGTTTTCTCTGCTCAAGTGAAAAACATGAGAAGGCAATATAGAGACCACTTATTACAAAGTATCAATCCACCAGTAGGTGTTTTTCTCAAATCACTTTACAAATACATTTTAAATAACATACGTTAGGTAATTAAACTTTATTATTTAAATTTAAATAATTTTATTTCTCAATAAACAACAACGGTACAACAATCTTCAACATACACAAGTACATAAGAAATACATTGTGATATTCATTGAGAAAGTAGGCACTTTATAAATTTTATTAAAACTCAGGTGATAAAACTCATAGGGATGATGCGGAAAAATGAGGTGATACAGACTAGCATGAATTCCCTCTTATTACCAGTAGATTTTATTCCATTCTGATGATTCAATATCTATCAACTATCGTATTAAATATAAATTTATATATGTTTGTAAAATAACTTGCATAAATAACATAAGACATCTAATAAAATTGTCGCAAAACTTAGTTTCTAGAAGTGATTGTTTATAAAATATAAATAAACCTAAATGATTAATCGTGTTTACTGCTGATAATTTTATACAACTTTTCCTTAATTCTCATTGATGATTCAAGCATTGTTCCCTCTAGAAACAACATAATTAACAGGAATTGTATTCCAAAACATAAACCTGTCAGATCTGTCAATAGTTCTGAAGTTGATGGCGTGACAAATTGTTATTAGGTTATCATTACTTTTATGGCGTAATTTTATGACATTTATCAGTCCCAATGGATAGTTTATTGCAATTTTGAACCGCCAATGGAGAAGGGATAGCCGTGAACCGTAGCAGGTATCTGTTCAATCAGATTTGATAAGCAATGCTCTCCTGGGCTCTCTCTGTAAGGGTGACCGATTGTGTTGGCCAGCAAAAAATACTTTTCTGCTGTAAAATCAATTCCTAATTTATGATTTACAGTAACTCACATACTGTAAATCGGTTCGAAACCCACCTAAAATTTTAGGTCCACCATGTTTCCAATAGCAATAACATGGCTCAAGGGCCGAGGTGGATCTCCCCACCAATAAAAGCCATACGCTTTTACTTTTCTTACCGCCAATAAAATAAAATTGACAAAGACGTCCTCTGAATTGAGTTCTTCTTGAAAATATTAACGAAGCAACAGTGTAATTGAATGTTTGAGAAGTATTCTATCAATCTATCGTTCAATAAACATTGTGTTATGCAATATTGAACGAGTCACCATTTATTATAATTTTGTAATCGAACAATTGATTGTTTGAGAACCAATAATTGATATCTGATAAGTCACATGCTGTGGAAATCCCAACCACTTGTATAACTTGTTAGTCTACTTGTAGAAGTGGAACTACTTGAAGTTCAAGGTTTAATTGTAGGTTTAATTTGGAGGTTTCTTAATTTTTTAATATAGAATTTGTATCAGAAATTATCTACTTGAAAAGAACTCATTGAATAGCGTTAGCGTTAGTCTACTGGTAGTAGTGGAATTACTTGAAGCTCAACGTTTAATTATAAAATATAATATATTAACAAGATCATATTATAATTTTGGAGGATTCTTATATGAGTTTTTGACCGTTTTTTAAATATAGAATTTGTATTAAAAATTATCTACTTCAAAATAACTGACTAACATAATAATTGACTCTATTCTCTGCTGTAAAATCACTTCCCGGTGGCTCGGAACCCATCTAAAACTGTAGGTCCAACTCATCAATCATCCAACTTATTACCCACGCACAGGTCTCAGACCTATGTGGGCTTCATCCTTATAAAAAAAACTCATTTAATAGCGTTAGTCTACTGGTAGTAGTGGAATTACTTTAAGCTCAAGGTGTAATAATAAAATGTAATATATTTTTAATTAACAAGATCACATATTATGTATGATCTTGTAGGTTTCTTAGATGAGTTTTTGACCGTTTCTAAAATATAGAATTTAAAATTTATCTACAAGATGGCGCATGATATGATCCAATATCTATTTTGTTAGTTATTAGTTTGATATGTTAGTTAGTTGGTAATTAATGATATGTTTTATGTAGGCATATGTGACAGCTCTTCTTGGAAATTATATTAGTTCCTTTGTGGCTGCATGATTCCTTTGTCAAAAAAATTTGTTTCAAGATGGCCGACAAAGGAAACACCTAAGGCTGTACGCAGGGTTTTTATGATAGTTATTTTTTCGGAGTTTCTTGTGTTGGATATTATTAGGGCTTTGAAATGTTATCTACTGCTTTTAGGAAAAAAATTTTCTTCAATTATTTTGTGAAATATTGGGGTTCAAAGTTGAAAATTTTCGATTTTTGGGGGCAATCGATCACTTTTAAAAGTTATTTTAAACTTGATAAATTTTCTACTATTAAAAGACACCTTGAGGAATAAAATGTCATTTATTTTCTATTTCAATCTAACAAATAGTTTTTTCAAATTAATTTTTTACAGATTAAAAAAAATTATTTTGAAAAAACTAACTGCTCGATTAGAGAAAAAAAATATGTTATTTTATTCCTTGGGTTGTCTTTCAATTGTAGGAAATTTATCAAGATTTTAAAAACTCGTAGAAATGATCAATTGTCCCCAAAAACCCAAAATTTTTAACTTTGAACCCTCATATTTCACAGAATAATTGAAGAAAAAGGTTTTACTCACAGCAATAGATAACATTTTGAATTCCTAATAATATACAATACAAGGAACTTCGAAAAACAATTATGACCAAAACCCGTGCTCACATCCTTAATATTTTATGACATTAGCTAATTCGATTAGCACTGTAATTTTGTACGGTTACAAGTGCAATAAATTGTTCACAATAAATTTGTTGCACAAATCGCCTAGAATTGTTTGTGAAGTTCTGCTACCGCTTTTTTGATGACTTGGGTTTGTCTTGTCTTGAGCTCTAGAACTTTATTTATAAAAAGCATCACAGATTTCAGTCTCTTTTCAACAGAAAGTCTTCCTTTGTCGGTTGTCTTGGAACGAATGTTTGGATGAGGGAAAACTGGAAAACTACTTTCCATGAAATGCTGTCAAGTATGACGTATGACTACATAAAACACACCAATAATTACCAACCAAAAAAATTAATAACAAAATAAATGTTGGATCATATCGTGCGCCACTCTGTACCTTAATACCTCGTATAACTCACTGAATAGCGTTTGACTCTAATTTGAACACTGATGATGAACGTTTCACGGTTGGGTGCAAACATGAATGATAGTGTCAAATTCCAATTAATTAATTAGTTGATTGGAATTTCATCTATTTGTAATCTTAAATTGATGGAAATAGACATAAGAATCATTTTAAAAAATCCTAGACACTTGAACTTGAAGCTATTCATTGTTTTTGAGACCTTTATGAGTAATAGACAAACAATCCATTGTATTCTTAAACTTGACACTACTCATTTTTTGAGGACCTTTATGATTCAATTTTTTTTATTTGTTGAATCATATCGTTAAATTGCTCATAAATTTAAGAATGAAAGTGAATAGCCGATTGTAAACAGGGAAGTGATAGGTATGAGCCATAGCGGGGTTCTGTTCAGTCAGATAAAGATAAGCAACGCTCTCCTGGGCCCTCTTTGAAAGGGTAACCGATTCGATCAGCCGGCAAAAAAGATTCTGTTCTCTGCTGTAAAATTACTTCCCGTTGGCTCAGAACCCACTTAAAACTGTAGGTCCAACTCATCAATCACCATTATCCAACTCATTACCCAAGCACAGGTCTCAGACCTATGTGGGCTTTATCCGAAAAAAATTGACAGACCTTTTTTCTCGTAAATAAATATTGATGTAAGTAGAAATTTAATTCATCAGAGTGTATTCTGGATATTCTTGTACTTTAGCTATTCCTTTATGATGCTCTTAGTATGAATCAATAATGTTACTTTTTATGACTACTTTATTAGCTTTTAACTTACATTTTTAATGTTAATGTCAGGTTTTGACCTGTCCAAATTTGATGACCAATACATAGGCCACTAGGTATTAGTTCAAAATGAAGTTGATGAAAATAGACTTACAAATTTCATCAAAGTGTATCCTTAGCTTTCTTGAACCTGAATCTACTGTTTCTGACGTTTTTGAATGATTTGTATAAATAAATATAACATCTATTTTCCCCCATTTTATGACCAATAGTATGTGTACATCCTATACATACAAGGTCCTAGGTAAAAGTAATTTTGAAACAAAATTCATTAACTAGTGTCTTAAATATTATTGTACTTGAAGCTAATTTTTTGGAAGCACCCACCCAATATAGTACAGGGCGTTCACACGAGCAACTTTTTGCGGCGCTACAGTTGCTCCACTAACGTGCGTTGTGGAGCAGTTGAAGTGTGACGTTAGCGCAGCAGTGGCACGTCTGCTGCTCCACTACGCGCTACAGCTTGTGACCAAAACCATTTTTATAGTATTTTTATTATTACTGGCAGGCTCGCTTCGCTCGCCTCACCCGACTAGCCAGGGGCTGCACCCCCTAGACCATAGGAGAGAGGGATTTATTTAGTATCGAGCTGGGCAGGCTCATTGAAATTGAAATACTTTATTCTCCAAAATTAGCATAACAACAATAATTACAATTGGAAAATACAATATATTGGAGGCTCCTCTTATGGGCACATGCCTGTGAGAGAGGAGCGAGTTGTATAATAGCATTATTACAAACTAGCTTACAATGTTAAAAGCTACAAAATACAATGCTAAATAATATAATAAGTTAGTTTGTTGATATACTTTATGAGGAGAAGGATAAATAATATAAAAAATAAAACTTAATCTAGAGAGAGGAACTTGTTAAAAGAAATATCCTACAAAAGAGAAGAAAGTGAAAAGCACGGTGAGACCGATGAACATGCCCGATGGTTACCGAGTCAATAACTGTAAAGTTTGTATATTTAGTTTTTAGTTTCAAGAATAATTGTAAATTAAAATCATAGCAAACGTCATGTTGAAATGAAAAATACGCCACTAAAAATACAAATAAAAATACAGTAAATCAGAAGTAAAATGTCACAAAATTTATTGTATTACCATGATTAGTATTGCTCCATTAAAAAACAAATAGGCCTATCATAAATGAACATAATTATATAAAACTGTGGGTAAAAAATTAATGTAATAAATCAGGGATTACCCTCGAAATTTAGAGACAATGTTGCTTTCATTGTACTCCTTCACTGATTAATAGCTATGGTTTAATTTTTTTCTGTTTTTATAGATTTTATTTTGTCTCATTTTTTGCTAAAGCAGTTTGTATCTCGGTAAAAATAATTTTTTTTGGCTATGGCTAAGTTATTCAGGCCGATTAGGAAGGACAGGAGAGTGAGAATAATCGAAAGTGATATTTCGAATCCCAAAGTGGTTGAAACGGAAAAAATAGTGATATTAGTATATTTATGATCATAATCAACTTTTTTTAAATTTTATGGCCAATAATACATACTAGGAACTGCAGTAGTTGAAATCGATGTTTCTGTACTTTTTTGGCACAACTCAACTCTTAATTCACTTGAATTTTCTTTCTTCTGCTTTTTCTTCCAAGTTTTTTTATTGGGGTTCGTCAATTTCCCTTTCAATCGTCCTTCCCAATCCATAATCACCTTTCTCACCATCTTCTTGTTGAAACAAAGCAGTATTACATAATAATCGAAATACATCCCGTTATTTTACGACGTACAGTTCCCTTCTAAAGATACCTGGATAGAAAGTTAGGCCCAACACTTTTTACAACGTACACTTATATTTTACAATTTAATTGTTTCGTCGTTTCATAATACATAATACGCATCTATCTAATAAATTAGAGCGGCTGTAGATGGATAAAAAGAGGTTATTACAGTCTGACTTTCCAAGCTGTAAACTTACTAAACTGTGAGTTTCCTGCACCGCTTTTAAACGAACGGCGGCCAGTATATTTAAATGATGGCAATTTGAATGTCATTGACTAGCTGTAGTCTATTACTATAGCTATAGTACAACATATAGATGTAGTATATAGAGCATATAGGATTGAAACACGCTGAAAATCCTTTGTTATTCTGATTGGTGCCAATGGAGAGTCAGGTTAGGTTTTTACTGCAATCGTTTACCTTTTATATCCAGGTAGCATTCCAATGTAATTATCAATTACATACGTCACACTTCTGATGCGGGAATGACTCATGCGGGGAAGTTTTATTATTGTATTTAAGTTTTTTTTAATTTCTTCATTTTTTTGTGATCTGATGCATACAGGAAAGTCGGGATCAAATTGGATTTGTCAATAATGTTTTGTTTGCTGATTGCAAAGTGGAAGGAGCTGGCTTGCTATGCCAATATTGATTTTATGTCTCGCACCAAACATCGACTTTGATTGATTTGAAAACAAATTAAGCGCTTGGAATGGGAGTCTCAGGAAAGGGGGTTTACAATTTTTCTTGCTGTTGGTCTTAGTTAATGAATAATTAGGAAAAAATGTTAAATATCCTATATAAAAAAGTAAATGCGTATGGTTTTATTGGTGGGGAGACCGTTACGGTTAGTTCCACCTCGCCGCTTGATCTATATTATTGGAAACATGGATCTACAATTTTAGGTGGGTTCCGAACCACCGGGAAGTGATTCTACAGCCGAGATTATTTATTATTTCATTTAATCAAAATATTCCATTGAATTTTTTTATTATTTACAACTTGTTAGTCTTGAGTAAAACGGAAAAAATGAACAGATTTTGTTCCTTCAAGAGATTTTTTATTATTTCATTAAATTATTTTATTATTTACAACTTGAAAGTCTTGAGTGAAATTTAACTAATAGGTTCTTTATAATTTGGAAGAATATTTTTGACGATCTTTCAAACTGTAGTAGGCCTGCTATTCTACAAATAATATTAGTTGTAAATAGCTGTAGTACCAATACATCTTATGAATGAATATTTTTTTAACAATAAATTTCAACCTTCCAACGTCGTGACTCGTCTTGAAATTCATCATTTATAGGCCCAATTTTTATGGGTTCTACAAATGAAAGTAGTAAATCCTTTCAATATGGTATTAGGCCAGTTGGTTACATGAAAAAGTTAGAGGCTATTAAAAGGGGAGCTGGAGCAGGTAGCTTATTTCAAATAGATGTAGGCTATATAGTGTACAAAAATAGATATAAATTGCTGATTTTATAGTTTGGTGCGTCTTTCGGTGGGATTTATTGGCTCGTTGGGCACATTGACACAAATCACTCTGGTGGTATGGGATGACAAGAAAGAGGAGATAGAGAAGGAGAAGATGATGAAAGAGGAGGGGGAGGTGGAGAAAAATAAGTAGCAGATAGTGATGGAGAAAAGGGAGGAGAAGATGGAGAAAAAGGAGGAGGAGGCGGAGAAAAATAAAGAGATGAAGTAGAAGGAGGAGATGAGAGGGAAAGAAAGAGATGAAGGAGGAGGAGGAGATGGGAGAGAAAGAAAGAGATGGAGGAGGAGGAGGAGATGGGAGAAAAAGGAAGTGATGAAGGAGGAGTAGGAGGAGATGGGAGAGAAAGAAAGAGATCAAGGAGGAGGAGGAGATGGGAGAAAAAGGAAGAGATGAAGGAGGAGGAGATGGGAGAGAAAGGAAGTGATGAAGAAGGAGGAGGAGGAGGAGAAGGAGGAGATGAGAGAAAAAGGAAGAGATGAAGAAGAAGAAGAAGGAGGAGGAGGAGGAGGAGATGGAAGAAAACGGAAGATAAGAAGGAGGAGATGGGAGAAAAAGGACAAGATGGAGGAGGAGGAGATGGAAGAAAAAGGAGAAGATGGAAGAGATGAAGAAGAAGGAGGAGGAGGAGGAGATGGAGATAGAAGAAAAAGAAGAG
The DNA here is from genome assembly GCA_948455865.1 of Conomelus anceps. Lineage (NCBI taxonomy): Eukaryota > Metazoa > Arthropoda > Insecta > Hemiptera > Delphacidae > Conomelus > Conomelus anceps. The sequence goes on from OX418225.1 coordinate 5,541,021, forward strand.
ATGGAGAAGAAGGAGGAGGAGGAGATGGAAGAAAAGGGAAGCGATGAAGAATAAGGAGGAGGAGATTAATGAAAAAGGAAGAGATGAAGAAGAAGGAGGAGGATGAGGAGAAAATTTAGTAGGAAATGATGGGGAAGAGAAGAAGTGGAGAGAATACGGAGGAGATGAAGGATAGAAGTAGATGAAAGAGAAGAATAGAAATAAATACATATTAAATAAGATAATGGGAAAGAAGATGAAGATAGAAAATGAAAGAGGAATAATTGAAGAATGAAGAGGAGGAAAATTGCCTGCGAAATTACAGAAAAGCTGACACTGCACAAAAGTTGGCGGGCCGCTTAGCGCAGTTGGTTGGGGCGTCGCAACCTCAGCTTGCTGTCGTTTAAGTGGTCGTGGGTTCGAATCCCGCTCCACCGGCAGGCATCTGTGTGTAATCATTCACCTCATTACCCACGCACAAGTCTCGGACTCATGTGGGCATCATCAGCTCAAAAAAAAAGAATCTGTTATAGAGAAGAGTGTTGAAAGCACTGAGCTAGAATACTATACTAGATTGTATTAAGCTCAATGGTTAGAAGTAGAGGAAGAAACAGGACGAAGACAATATAAAGAGAAGGGTAAAAGATGAAAATGACTGAGAAGAAGCGAAAACTGGATGAATGTACGTTGTTGGGGGGGGGGGGGGGGGCTATGGGGAGTGAAATTTAGTGACATCGAAGTTGAAAGTACAGAGCTCGATCAAGTTGTAGAGGATTTATCGCCGGGACAGAGATGGCTATTAAAAGTACACACACAGTAGCTTGGCGGGTGATGTCCCTGTTAAAAATAAATTTTCGGTAGCTACTATTGGTTTAGGGAAGGGTAGTATCGTTCGGGGGGGGGGGGGAGGGTTCACACAGCCGCTAACAAGTCAGTTTCCGTTGTAGGTAGCGGGGTGGGGAAGGGAATAGATCTTTTTCTATGGCTGAAAGTAATAAAAATGCGGGGCTAACAATCTTCTTTATTGAGCATTCGGTGGGAGGGGCAGCGTTGACAATTTATTCTTTTTAGCTCAATTCTTCTTCTGTTCTTTTTAGGACAGTTTTCGATTAATATTTTAATTTGTTCTTTGTGGCAGTGGCTTTGTGGTGTGGTTTTAATCTACGGAAATTTGAATGCCAGAGGGTTGATTACAGTGAACTGGTGTTTGTGTATGGATGAGATGGCCGGTTTAAATGTTAACGATTGTGGTTCAATGTCGGTGTGTTGGGCTTCGATAATCCGTACCTCTGGTTGTCTGAAACCCTCAGTAATTCGAATTATCACTTATAACTTATTTGAAATGTCCATTCAACCCTCAAAAAATAACTCACTTTTTTATCAACACAATTTTTTTTGGAGGATGAAGCCGACACAGACCTGTGCCTAGTTAGACCTACAGTTTCAGGTGGGCTCCAAAATATATGTATACAAATATAAATACCCTACTAATGCCCGGTTTCTGAGTTGTTCATTAACTCAATGCTAGAGCAATGGGTTAATGATCCATTAAACTTAATGAACAACTCAGAAATCGGGCATTAATTGAATATTTTACTTATTAAGAAATTGAGGATCACATGTGAGGCATGATGTGTAGAGATTCACTAATTACAATTACAATTTTCAGCTTCAATAGGTTGAAGACTATACAATGCTAGTCTTCTATTAGTCATTGTTGTTTCAAGTTTGTTCCTATTGGTTGATGTTTGTAATTGCTCTCGGTTTTCAATTCAAGGTACTGTATTCTTAAAATCGCACATTTAAAACCTCAAAGATTGGATTCAGTTTGAATTTGAATTTTCAAAAAATAGTTACTGGTCGGAAACATTAATATTAATTTTTTCACTTCAACAATTTGTAGCCATTTTACTTGCATTGTTGATTTTTGTTATTTTTTAATTGATCTGCGTTGCATTTATACAACATTCGTACAAAATTTAAAACCTCATGGTTGGATTCAGTTTGAATTTGAAATAGTTTTCAATATTATTTGTAGACTCTCCAGGTTCCATGTATTTGATTTGAAGAAAATCAAGAGTTAACCAAAGTTTCCATGTTTTCTTAGACAAATATTTATCAAAGTGAATACCGCATATTTTAATACATTGGCCTTGGACTTGGAACTATGTGTGTAGTTGATTCAGCTAAATCGGTTTGTTATGATCCTATAAATAATAGTTTATTTAATTTGTCGATGGTCGAGGAGTTCAACGTAATAATCTTTATAACATTAACTGTTTTTTTTTTTGCTTTTTTTTGAGGATGAAGCCCACATAAATTTGAGATTTCTACGTGGGTAATGAATTTGGATGATGGTGATTTGGATAAGGTGGATCTACAGTTTTAGGTGGGTTCCGAGCCACCGGGAAGTGATTTTCAGCAGAGAACAAAGTATTTTTTGCTGGCCAATCCAATCGGTCACCCTTACAAAGAGGGCCCTGTAGTTTGTAGCTAATCTCTTGTTTGTATTCTTCTTAAGATTTGAGATTAGATTGTTGCAGTGTCAATGTCTTTTTATTTTATATTTTAAATAGATAAATGTAATGTCTACTTTTGATCTCACCTAAGAGTCATTTTAAACTTTTGATAAATTTTCCATAACTAAAAGACACCTTGACGAATAAATGACATATTTTTTATTTCAGTCCAACAAATAGTTATTCCAAAATAATTTTTTGAAAAATTGAGATTTAAAAAAATTTATTTTGAAAAACTAAATGCTTGATTGGAGTAAAAAATATGTGATTTTATTCTTTGAGGTGTCTTTCAGTTACAGAAAATTTATCAAAAGTTTAAAATCACTCATAGGTGAGAATAGTGAGATCAATTGCCCCCAAAAACCGAAAAATTTCAATTTTGAACCCCAATATTTCACAAAATAATTGATGAGAAAAACTTTTTCCAACAGCAATAGATAACATTTCCAAGCCCTAATAACATCCAATACAATAAACTTCGGGAAAAATGTTATCAAAAACCCTGCGCACAGCCTGAGTTGAACTATTGTAATAATATCTGATATGGAGGAAAATCATATTTAGACTTTTGCTATAACAAGCTATAATATAATCATGAGATCAGGGGTATATGTGCAGGACATAAATATAATTAGGGCGGAGTTAGGACTGTTGGTCCTCTCTAACACTCATCCCTAGTGAGTGAGAGCGCAGCGACCTTATAGCAAAGTGAACGAGCTGTACATAAGCGGCGGGCCGCATAGCGCAGTTGGTTGGGGCGTCGCAAATTCAGCTTGCTGTCGTTTAAGCGGTTGTGGGTTCGAATCCCGCTCCTCCATCTGGCATCTATATGTTAATAATTCACCTCATTACCCACGCACAAGTCTCGGACTCATGTGGGCATCATCAACAATAAAAAATAAGCCTATTAAGAATAATACACATTTTTGTCAATTTCATCGCTGCTATTTTGGGTATGTAGCTACTGAACTTGGGTTTAGAGCAGGGTTGACAAACTTTCGTTTCGTTTTATGACGTTGTGCTGTGGGGGGGGGGGGGGTGTTCCTTTAGGAACATTAATTTCGGTAAAATTACGAAAAATGGTCGTCGCACTCAGGGGAGATTTTAGGGGAGTTGTGTCACGCTAAGTCCACCACACGACACGAGTGGTTTTGTCGTCCAGTCCTTCCTCCCGTTACGTGCCCTCCTGTGCACTTAGTAGCTCGTGTGCTTTGTTTCTAAGCTAGCTCGCACGCCCTTCGCACCGGCTGTCATGCCTAATTAAAGTGGCTCGTGTACCTAAAGGGTTCTGAATTTTGGGTGGGGGGTTGTGGTTTCAGGGGGGGGGGGTTGATTTTTCGATCACGTCAAAACGCGTGGCTGCTACACCGTAGAGTGTAGTTCAGGGTAACGCCCTTTTAAGCGGACTGACTATTTCTTCACTCTCACCCACTATCTCTCTTTTATTTAACTCTCCCATTTACTCTCTATCTCTTTTTCTCTCACTCAATCCTCACACACATACACTCTCTCTCCTCTCTTTCCACAATATTTGAGGGATAGGGTTTTCTCTACTAGCAAACATTTATTCACTGCAACGTGAATTCTTCCTTCAGATTACAAATCTACAAACAGTCATGTACAATCAGTCCTTCACTGCAACTGCCTCAAGACTTTGGAACCAATTACTATTGAATGTTGTATTTTCATCTTCTCATAGAAAATTTATATACAGACTTTTCAATTTTCTGAATGACGAGCTATAATTTTTTAAGGCCAATTCAATTTTGCAATAATAGTTTTTGTATAGAAGTTCTTTTATTTTGTTTTTGTTCCATGTATTTGTTTTATTTTATTTTATTTTTATTGTTATTTTTATCTGCATTTGTATATTTAATATGTATCTCCACCATAGGCGACAAACCTAGTGGCAATTAACAAATAAATATCTATCTATCTCTTATCCACTCTCTATCTCTCTCTCTTTTATTCACTCTCCATTTCTCTCTCACTCAATCCCTCTCACTCACACACTCGCTCTTTCATTTACTCTCTGTCTCCCTCACACTGACACACACGCATTTAACAGGTTAAGTAGTGTAAAAATGGCCTCAATGGCCAAGACTTCGCAACTTTGTGTAATTCTTCTCTCAGATCGAAGCTCTCACTCTTTTATTACCTATCGCATCAGAAATGTTGTTGTACAATTCATTTTGAATTTGAATTTGAATTTTATTTCATCGACATTTAAAATCTACAAAATACATAACACTTTTCCAGGATAGACAGTGAATTACAAAATACATAATGAAAAGATGTGGAAAAAACATATATATACCTTTTATATAATATATCAATCATTTTATAAATAAATTTGAAAACTATCCATTGATGAAATAATATGAGCTCTCATAGACCTAACTGGTCTGTATTGTGAGTCTAAGGCCCGAATTTATGAACGTGACGTACGTTGATCTAAGCACGAGTTATCTAAGACCGAGTTGTAAAGTTACATTGAACGTGGTCACAAGCTAACCTAAAATTGTGTCGTATCATCAGGCACTAATAAACATAAAATAACATACATGAAAAGATGAAGATACTGTACTACATGTAAATTTACAGTTACTGTTAAGTAATTATAACCACACTAATATATTTTAAGTTATAATTTTCTGTTTTTCGAATTTGAAAAATGATATCATTTGAAGCAGTGTAGTACACGCTACCTGCCAGCAGACCAACGAACTTCATCCATTCTTCTTTAGAAAGAGAATCCTATCCTAGTGCCAAAAAAAATGTAAGGTTAGAACTATAAAATAAGTAGAAATAATTTCAAAAAGTCAAATATACAGTGAATTACATTGCAATGGTGCAAAAATTGAATATGATGATTTTAATATTTTATTATGAGCCGATGCTATACTAAAAAATGAAATCAAAATATGATGCAACACAACAATCTAAGAACGGCTTCAAGACAGCTCTGTACCTAGCTTGGCTAAGAACGGATTTGAGACTCCAATTATAAGCACGTCTTGGCTTTTAAGTTAAGAAGATGTTTAAGAAAGGTTCATGAATACGAACTTTATTCTAAGCTTTTTTTATACTAGGTGAGTTTACTAGCTGAAAAGTGAGGTTATAAGCCGACCCAGTTGTCCCTGCAACATTTACGTAGGCCTAGTGTAAATTCTTATATTAGTGTAAATTAGAGTTGTTTAATGTAAATTATTAATGTCAAATTATTTATCAGGAGTCGGATCTTTGTTGTGGGAGCTGGGTTGGCTTTTAGGGTTCCAGCTGCTCGCTGGCTTGAACCTGTTAGTGTAAGTAAGCCTTATTGCCGCTAAGTCTGACTTAACCGATCTGACTCAAGTCGATCTTTGATAAGTCACGTTCATAAATACGGGCCAAAGAGTCCAGTACATTGACAACAATTTATGCTACTTTTCTTATTATATATATTTTTTCTATTCAAATTCAAGCACATGCGTTCACACACAACCACAGACATGTCAACCACAGAGATGTAACTAAAATTGTAAAAGTGTTATATGCAATTAACAAGATAATGATTTCAGAGACAGGGTAAAGGAGATGGAATTAACACAACCAGAATAAATTATAGACCTATGACAAAGAAATCTGCGTATACAAACATATTAAAAAGAAAAATTCGCATACTTACATATTAGTATGACAGGAAGATAAGTGAATGGAGAGAAATGTAATCAAGTGTACAAGAACAGTCTTGATAGAATACAAAAAGCAAACAAAGCCACACATATACACACGGAATAAAATAAGAAAACTATTCTGCATAAATTGATTTAAGTAGCATTTCGCACTGTTCATCACTCAAGGCCAACAACCACTCAGTTATGATCATTAAAACATATATTGTTGTATTAATCATTATATTGTATATTTCAACCATTTAACCTTAAACCTTTCCAGAAGCACTACCGTACATCACTGTAACTATGGGATTTGAGAGTTGCTAATCTTAATAATGCTGTAATTATTCATATACATAGCAAATTTGTGCAAATAAAGTCATCTGAATTTTTCTCATTTAAACCCTCTTTCACTCTCTGACTCACTCCCTCTATTAACATTCTCAATCACTCCCCCTCTCACACACTCACTCACTCCCTCACAACCCCTCTCTTCTGTCGGATACTTTTGGTCGAAGTTGATTTGAAAGGGGTGAGCTGTGTCTGTGTGAGTCATAACAAATTTCAAACCCATTAATGAATGCTCATCTGTCAGGTAGCTTTCTTTAGATTTGAAATAGTAGCTGGGTATTATTATATTTTGTACAGGTAGACAGCTATTTTCAGAACTTCTATCTTTTTACTACTACTTCTTCTTTTTCTTCTTCTTCTTCCTACACCACCACCACCTCTTCCTCCTCTCTTCCTCCTCTCCTCCTCCTCTCCTCCTCCTCTTCATCCTCCTCTTCTTCATCCTTTCCATTCTCCTTCGTCATCTTCGATTTCTTCTTCTTCTTGTTCTCCCCCTTCGCCTCTTTGACATCCTCCTTCTCTCCCTCCTTATTGTCCTTCTCGCTTCTTCTTTTTTTTCTCGCATCTTCTTCTCCTCCATCTTCTTCTTTTTCTATATTTTCTACGTACGAGTAAATTTAGTTTGTCCGTTGGTGGTTTTTCTATTTGCGGAATCTGTGTAAAAAATAGTGCTAGCATTTAATAATAGATAGTGATTTCTCATTGAGTCTATTTATGAGGTCCAATTTGTTTCTGTATTAATGGTCCTCGATAAAATGTTTCCACATTAATCTTCTTCCCTTTAGGGTTGAATGGTAGAGAGGACCAAGCGCCCTAACTCCGCCCTTCATATAGGCAATCAATCAATACCTTTCCAGTTCCCTTGTACGTTATTTCGTATTTCTTTACATTCAATTTTAGCCCATCAACGTGAATAGATTAATTTAGCATTTGTTGTTGGCAGAACTGTGAAAGTTACCTGACAGATGACATTTTGTATGAAATTGGAAATTTTTAGTCAATCAAAAACGTTTTAATGTTGTAACCTAGAAAGAAGTTGAGATTTATTCACAAACTGCGTTGTAGAAAAGTAAATCTAGAACATTTTATGTGATAAATGATGAAGCGTCGTGTCATTTTTCCGTGGTAGGTGGTCGAACGCCTCCAGCGCTGTACTTTGCAAGTGATGAACTTTTAAAATATGAGCAGAAATTAATGAGGCGACACTGCAGACATGTGTTAGCTCTATTAGCAGTCTCGAGAAGGGCTTTGGGTGAGTGCCGAAATGACAGACACTCTCCAGACTGTTCACAGAGCAAGTAGTGTTGAGCTTTGGGATGGGGAGAACCTAAATTACAGGCTCTGCAGACTGTACACATGACAGATCCTGCGCATATTTTTGAAATAAATCCAAGTACTGTGTAGTCAGAGCCATGCAGTCACGTATGTTTATAATATATATCTAATATCTAGCCTATATAGATATAGAATCAAATATAAGATGGAGACAATTTTATGGCGGCTAAAACAATGGCCAGGCCACACTGTAGCATAGAATAACCCATATCATTGCCAGCTAATCAAGTTATTGTCTCAAATGTGTATATATATATATTATTTTTTTGTATAGGCCTACTAACTACGGTTCGCATTTATTTACCATTCAGTTCGTGTTGGTCTCTTTCTTCCTTCTCCAATACTCTTCCATCCAGACACTCTGAGCAATTCGTCTTTCTTGGGACCAAGTTTCAATTTTTGGCTCCTCTGGAAAATCATTAACTTTTAAATTCTTTCTTAGGCCTGCCCTAAAAATCAGTTACTGTATTAAATTTATATTTATTATCAAATCTGTATTATGTAAAAACCTTCATTTTTGTACTGAAACAGGGTTCAAATAGAGCTGAAGTTTGCTAGTTGAAGGGTATTTTTAACAGAGTGACGTCATGACTTCTATTTTGCGAATTTGAGCGAGTTATGGGGCTACCTTGTTTCTATTAACCTTGATTTTTGAGAGGATTAGTATGATTGCCAATAGGATAGACACGTACTCTCCGCAGACTGTACTCAGAGCATATCTTGCACACATATTTTTAAGAGGATTACTATGAGTTCGGTACCAAAAGGACAGACCCTCCGCAGACTGTACTCAGAACAAATCCTGCGCGCATATTTTTGAGAGGATTAGTATGGTTCATTCTCATAACACTGGGACAGGGATGAACTTAGAAATGAAACTCATCGCACTGCTCTCTACGCAAATTGAGTTAGAAACTCAGGAGTTCAACTTTTTAATGTTTTACCGGCCCGGCTTAGGAGATATCCACTCATTTAATGAGGTTTTCAATAGAGAGCTAGAGGACTGTGGTTTCTATTCAAGCCAAGAATATAGAGAGTATTATAAAATCCTAAATTAATTTAGCCTGAATGGAAATATTAAATTTAATATTGGACAAATCCAGATGCCCCCATGATGGGAGATGCTTAAATATCTATCTATCTATCTATCTATGAGTACCAAAAAGGCAGACTCTCCGCAGACTGTACTCAGAGCATATCCTGCGCGCATATTTTGAGAGAGTACTAAACTATGAGTGCCAAAAGGACAGACCCTCCGCAGACTGTACTCAGAACTTCTCGCATATTTTCAAGTCCGAACGGAAATGGCTAAGATTAGCGGACCCGCCATGTGAAAACCGTTCGTTCGCTGCCTTGAAAAAGAAGATGCACTTATATAACCTTGTTGTTTTTGTTGTTGTTGTTGTTGTTGTTATTTCCCAGTGATAGGTCTAAATTCGGCAGGTCGGCTCACCGAAAACCGGTTGGTGAGAAATTTTATCTCAGCCTCCAGCTGCTGTCATTGTGACAGGACTTCTGTTTGCTGGTGATCAACACTGGTTCAACATTCGGTCGTCAGAGATAGAATCCTGTGTGTAATAACCTAGTTATATTTCCGGTGGTTCGGAACCCACCTAAAACTGTAGGTCCAACTCATCAATCACCATCATCCAACTCATTACCCACGCACAGGTCTCAGACCTATGTGGGCTTCATCCTCAGAAAAAAAAAATATATATATATTGGTAGGAAACTCTACAAAAAGCTACCGCAGGTTTTAGAGTCTTCAAAATAAAGAAATATTTAAAAAACATTTAGAAAATATTTAGGTGACAAGGCGTTTTATAATGTACAAGAGTTCCTTTCACATCAAAATTGAGCCTCACCTCAACTAATAATTGATATAGTAATTATGGTAACTAGTGTATAAGATTGTATAATTTATTGTTGATCTAACGTATATTATACTCTTTAATTGGAGTCTCCAAGACATACGGCCAGTTTCACGAAAGAAGATAGCCGCGAGCCGTAGCAGGTATCTGTTCAATCAGAGAGATAAGCTGCGTTCTCGTAGGTCCTGTTCGTAACGGTGACCAATTAGATTGGCCAGCAAAAAAGACACTGTTCTCTGCTGTAAAATCACTTCCCGGTGGTTCGGAACCCACCTAAAACTGTAGGTCCAACTCATCAATCACCGTCATCCAACTCATTACCCACGCACAGGTCTCAGACATATGTGGGCATCATCCTCCAAAATTTGGCCACCGTAAGATGACGTCATCTTAAAGAGCTCAATAGGGAAGTCGTTGCACTGGCTCCGTCAAATGACGTCGTCTTACGGTGGTCAAATTAAACTTTTTTTGGTGCAACTGTTCGATAATCTATAAAAAATAAACTGTTACTTGCTGTTATCTGTCGACGAAACTCTAATGATCAACTAGTAAAGCAATGACTTGAGTACTTTTTATGCAACATGACGATCTGGGGAGTAATAAGGGATTAAAGGAGGTGAAGAAGAATGAGGAGGAAAATGGAGAATAATAAGGGGAAAGAGAAGAAGGAAAAGGAGGAGGAGAAAAAGAAGAGAAAGTTGAGTGTGAAGAAAAAGAGGAGGAAGTAGGAGGAGGAGAAGTAGAGGGAGAAAACGTAAAAATAAATCTTAAATCATGAGAAGAAAAAGCAGAAAAAAGAGAAGTTGAAGAAGAATAAAGACAATTAAATTAGACTAAATTAAATTTATAGCCAGGTTATTTGACGTTTTTATTATTTCCTTGGGTGAGTTAACACATCCTAGGTCAAATTTTCCTCTCTAATAATTATTATTACTTCTATAAACTCGTTTTGTCATTTTAAATAAAATCCCCACAAAAAAGAAGAAAATCATAAATACCTAGGACCTGGGTGTTTATGACGATCATGCTCAGAAGTAAGATGCTAGTGGAGTCCATAAGAAATATTGTTATACACAGTTTATCATAATTTTACTATCCTTACAGAATTGTAATTGCAAAAAACAACTCAATCTTCTCATAATTCAATAAAATTGATAAATATCCAGTTTTTCATTAATACCTACCCACAGGTTATTTATCCGGCCCACTTCTCTAAATACAGATTCAATTGAATCAGGCAAACTGCTAGTTATTCGCATAAAAACCATTAAAGGCACGTGAGGCATGCGCTGTTGCATGCCTTGCACTGACCTTGCCTTGAAATGCAAGTTAAATGATTGATTATTGTAAAAGGCACGTTGAAAGGAGAGTTGCAAGAGATTTTGAAAGAAAAGTTGCACGAGTGTGGAAAGCTGTTGACATCACTGACTGTCAGACTGATACTAGGACTGCTGATCTTCTCTTTAATAAAGGTCATTTGATAACTTGTCTCAATCCTGGCTGGAAGGTGATATGTGTTTGCTTATTTCTTACCCAATGTTTTCACTTGAAAAACATGTTTATTTCGTCAAGGTTTCTTAATTTTCGTACTAAACTTGGTATAGCCCATAGGTAGGCCTAGTCTAATAGAAAGTGAAATATCAGTTTACTAACAGGTTACCCGATTCAATTGAATCTGCATTTCTAGAATGTTTAATAACCAATCTACAAAATTAATTTAACAGTCCGTTTTTTCTTAGTTCTCTATTTTTTTCCTTTTCCTTATACCTCTTCTCCTTATCCTCCTTCTTCATCTTCTTCTTCTCCCTCTTCTCCTCCTTCTACTTCTCCTTTTCCTTCTCCTTATCCCCCATCTCTTACTTTTCCTTCTATTCCGTTTCCTTCTCCTCCCCCTTTTTCTCTTTCGACCTCTTCTCCTTCTTTTCTTCTTCTCCTTTTCCTTCTCCCTCATCTCCTTCTCCCTCTTCTCCTTTCCTTCTTCTTCTTCTCCCTCTTCTCCTCCTTCTCATTTTTCTTCTCCATCTTCTCCTCCTCCTCCTTCTCCTTCTCCCTCTTCTCCTCCTTTTCCTTCTCCCTCTTCTCCTCCTTTTCCTTCTCCCTCTTCTCCTCCTTTTCCTTCTTCTTCTTCTCCCTCTTCTCCTCTTTTTTTATTATCCTCTTTTCCTCCTTCTACTTCTATTTTTCCTTCTCATTCTTCTCCTTCTCCCCCATCTCTTACTACTCCTTCTATTCCGTTTCCTTCTCCCTCTTCTTCTCTTTCGACCTCTTCTCCTTCTTTTCTTCTTCTCCTTTTCCTTCTCACTCATCTCCTTCTCCCTCTTCTCCTTTCCTTCTTCTTCTTCTCCCTCTTCTCCTCCTCATTTTTCTTCTCCATCTTCTCCTCCTTCTCCTTCTCCTTCTCCCTCTTCTCCTCCTTTTCCTTCTCCTTCTTCTTCTCCCTCTTCTCCTCTTTTTTTATTATCATCTTTTCCTCCTTCTACTTCTATTTTTCCTTCTCATTCTCCCCCATCTCTTACTTTTCCTTCTATTCCGTTTCCTTCTCCTCCCTCTTCTTCTCTTACGACCTCTTCTCCTTCTTTTCTTCTTCTCCTTTTCCTTCTCACTCATCTCCTTCTCCCTCTTCTCCTTTCCTTCTTCTTCTCCTTCTCCCTCTTCTCATTTTTCTTCTTCATTTTCTCCCCCTCCTCCTCCTTCTCCCTCTTCTCCTCCTTTTCCTTCTCCTTCTCCCTCTTCTCCTCCTTTTTATTCTCCTCTTTTCCTCCTTCTACTTCTATTTTTCCTTCTCATTCTCCCCCGTCTCTTACTTCTCCTTCTATTCCTTTTCCTTCTCGTTCACCCTCTTCTTCTCTTTCGACCTCTTCTCCTTCTTTTTTTCTTCTCCTTTTCCTTCTCCCTCATCTCCTTCTCCCTTTTCTCCTTTCCTTCTTCTTCTCTTCCTTCTCCTTTCCTTCTTCTCCTTCTCTGGAATATCCTTCATGGAATATCTCATTATCCTTCTCCTTCTTCTCCTCCTCCTTCTCTTCCTTCTCCTCCTTATTCTTCTTCTCCTGTTCTTCCTCCTTCTCCTTCTTATTCTTCTTCTCCTTTTCTCTCTCCCTCTCCTCCTTCTTCTCCTCTTCTTTCTCCTTCTCCTTTTCCTCCTCCTTTTTTTCTCCATCTCCTCCTCCTCCTCCTCCTCAAATCCACTCATCTTCTGCACCACTGTTTCGTCGACAGATATCAGCAAGTAGCTGTTTATTATATAGGATTTTCATTGGCTTGCCAATTCCCTGTTTTAAGGCTAACAAAATACATGGAATATTCACCAAAACCAGTTCTATCCTTTCATGCCATTTATCCAAAATCTCGTATAAATCTTTTATCATTAAAAAAACTTTATAAAAACTCTCATACTTTGCACAAACTGTCTTTATCTGAACATATTGCCTACAAGACTTGTTTGAGTCTAATAGTGCATTGATAAGAAATTCTAGTAATCTAGAAAGTTCTAACAAAGTAGAAGTAAATTCTTCATTTCTTATGCTAAATTCTTTCTAATCTATAATTCTAAATTTTTGCTGATCTATTCTAAATTCTTGATAATCTATTCTATTTTCTTGCTATTCTATTCTAAATTAAGTAAATTCCAGCAAATTTATTTAACCTTTTTTCTTCCCGTTGGCTGTCTAACTTCTTAATAACTTGAACTTGACTCAGTAGTAGACAGCATAGTTTCAAGTCCTTGAATTACTACGCAAATAGCCCAAGTGGAATTGGTAGAATGTTCAATTCGTATTCATTCGCTAATTACCTTTCTTGAATGTGACTTCTGTGCTTAAAATACTATAGTTTCTTAGCGTTAATAACTATTTACTTAGTTATTTTAAGATAGTCAGCTATCATTAACAAATTGGAATGAGTTATCATACAGCATACATCAAATTAGCTGTAATTAGGATGGAAAAAATTTGGAAAAGATTTAGGCTCATATTTATGAACCTACTTAAGGCTTCCTTAACTCGGATAAGACCGAAAAGCCTTAAGGAAGGGCGTTTCAAGTCTCCCTTGAGAGAAGGAAGTCTCAAGGTAGATTCATGAATGCTGTATGAACCTACTTCGAGGTTTCCTTATCTCAAGCCATCCTGTTTGATAAGCAAGCTTCCTACCTTCCCACCTTTTGAGTGAATGCTTTTTAAGTCTCCTGGTTCATAAATTTAATTGGGAAGTGATAATGAAGTGATTTTTGAATTGGGGAAGTGATAGCCGAGTGCCGTAGAAAGTATCTGTTCAATCAGAGATAAGCTACGAAACTCCTGGGTGCTCTTTGTAAGGGTGACCGATTTTGAATTGGCCAGCAGAAAAGACTGTGCTGTAAAATCACTTCCTGGTGGTTCGGAACCGACCTAAAACTGTAGGTCCAACTCATAAATCACCATCATCCAATTCATTACGCACGCACAGGTCTCAGACTTATGTGAGCTTCATCCTTTGAAAAAAATGAGCCAATATGGGGAATATGAGTAGGAATGATTACTTTAATGCTAAATAGAGGTAATTTTGTATGGCGTATATTGCGGCAATGGAAATGCTCTGTATTTGTGGAGGAATTAAATTCACATAATATGCTAGGCTTATTTCTAGGTAGATTATACTGAAAGATTTTATTGTAAGTATATACCGCGAAATTTACTGAGAAAGAATGATAGAATATCAGAATGTAGAGGGAATTTTGTAAGAAATAGACTGACAATGGAAATTTTCTGTAATTGGAGAGAAATCAAATTCAAATCTGCATAACTAATTGGTATCTCTTCGTAGATCATACCAGGAAAGATGTATTAGGTTTACCTCAAATTTACTGCAATAATTAGGGTATCTTATTAGCCCATACCTAATCAACTTCATTGTCAGCGTAAACCTATTCAACTTCATTATTAGAAATATACTTAATTACTACTGTCTTGAGTTTTTTTTTAATACTCTGCAATGATTTGGGTTGCCTTTAGAAACAGTTCAAATTCAAATTCAAATTCAAATTGTTTATTCAAAATATAATAATAGAACAATACATTATATACAATACATTTTGAATATACTCCCCACTTGGATGACTTGTCCGTGTGTGGGGAGGAGTCGGATAAGTCATGGGTACATTTCAATAATAACAATGTGGTATAAACATTATTAACAATGTGAATTAAGAAATGAGTAAGTATATGACTATTAATCAAAATATTTTAAATAGATAATAAAATTAACAATGTTATGATACTGATTATTATTCATTTGGAACAACTATATGTGACAGCATTTAGGGGGTTCATATTTTGAGTTTAGATGCAAACAATTGAAAAGAGAGAAGAAAAAAAAATGTGCAAGTGTAGAAGTTCATAATAATATTAAAATTAAAAATAGGGTGAGTTCAGCAGTGCGTTGGCAGCATCTGCACCAATGCGAAGCAGCCACCCGCTCACTCTTCGCTTGTAAACAGCAACACTGCAACCCTCATTCGGCCTTAATTCGGGGGGAATATTTCGGTACAGCCAGTGGGCCAAATGATATGAATTTGAGAGTTGAATGGAATTATTAAGCTGGGGAAATTGGATATTCGTATTTAATCTATTTCTAGTTATGTAATTATGTTGTATTTGTATGAAATTGAAGTTATTTTTCCTTATGAAGATTAAAAGATTTTTAATGTATAATTGTTTTATGTTCAATACTGGAAATTCCTGGAATAGTAAATTAGTAGGAAATCTGTGATTCTTGGCAAGTAAAGCTTTAATTAATGCTCTCTGGGAGACTGCAACAGGCCGCAGGATGTTAGGTTAGGTTATTATAGTATACCAAACCTATTCAACTTGATTATTAACCCAAACCTAGTCAACTTTATTCTCAGAAGTCTGTCTTTGGCTTATTAAATCATAGCAGATTGTTGTAATAGGTTCATAATTAAATAGTGAATATTTCAGGACAGAATAACTCGGTGGGAATTTGATTGTCTGTTTGCCCTTGGCGGTTTTAGTAGTTCTCACGCCACAAGTAGGGAACAGTTGTCGGTATGGAAAGAGATAGAAAAGAGAAACATAGAGAAGGAATGAAGAAAGAAGCAGATAGAATACGGGAGAAGTTAGAAAAGGATGGGAGATGCGTGGCAAAAATGTTTTTCTTAGTTTGGAACCAAACCTTGAAGCATCTGATTACAAACTATGCAATCTGCTTCCTCCCATGTTACTTGGCTTATTTTTTTTTATGAATTTGTATGATCTCGTGTTGTAACTCAATTCTGTTGGCATGTTGGATCTTCAACAATTTGATTTCTTAATTCACTAGCTGAACTTACTAGGGACACAACTGAAATTTGTATCAAATTAATTTTTTTTTTGGCTGTGATGTTCTCGGGAAACGGTGATGAATGAGTTGGAGCCAGTAATCAGTGGCGGATCCAGAAATTTATGAATTTGTATGATCTCGTGTTGTAACTCAATTCTGTTGGCATGTTGGATCTTCAACAATTTGATTTCTTAATTCACTAGCTGAACTTACTAGGGACACAACTGAAATTTGTATCAAATTAATTTTTTTTTTGGCTGTGATGTTCTCGGGAAACGGTGATGAATGAGTTGGAGTCAGTGATCAGTGGCGGATCCAGAAGTTTTTTTGGGGTGGCTGGTAGCTACTGATGATAGGGGTGGGTGGGGGGGGGGGTAGAGGTGTACTGAATAAGAATAGAAGTAGTATTGTAAAAGCTTTTGAATTTTTCATAATCAATCATACCCGAACTATAACTATTCATAATATTGGGAAATAAAAAATAGCTTTACTAATGCTTTGAACCGTATCAGCGATAAAATTAATTTAAATTTAAAGTATATTGGAAAATTTTGATTGAATTATGGCTGAATCTGGTGTGTTCAGCAGTTTGTCAAGGAACATAATATTATTCCGGTATTACGGTCATACTATTCAATTTTTAAGAATGCGAATTAATGTGGGAGCTTTAATTAGTTACAAAATTTTCAATTAACTAATGTTTCATATAGTTTTAATGGATAAAGTTTGTGTGAATTCCACACTGTAAAAAGATATGTTTTTCTGTAGTTTTTATCTGACGATTAGTTTTCCTCTTATTGAAATATGGGATCTTAGTTACTCCCACAGAAATTTTTGTATATTCTCTTTGAGAAATCAGTTAAAATGGTATTAGATCCATATTATATATAAGTAAACCCAATGCAAGCATTGTATCTGGAATTTTTTCACGATATAACCTATATCAGTTGCTGGTGATCTCTGGTTTGCTGACCACTGTGATAGAATGTTAAAAAAAACATTGGTTGATATGTTAATGTAGTTCCTCATTACTTTTCATTAAAAGAAAGTTGGTGCTGTTGTGATTCAATTACTGAAATTTTATGTCGCACTACTTTTTCTATTCAGCAAGTACTGTTTCTATTCAGCAAGTACAAAAATCTAAACACCGAGTTGATTGGTTGCAGCCAATGTACAGTAGAAACAATTAGTCTGGGCGCGTGGCTCTGGTTTCACTACTAGCCGTCCTGTAAAAGTTGACTAGTTGACCTTGAAGACATCTGCAGTGTCGCACGGACACATGTTTTTAGAAATGAGCGATAAAAACTCCCCTTGCCATGGCTGACTACCAAACGGCCGCGCGCCCAGACTAATTGTTTCTACTGTAAATGTAACTAAGACATCATACAGTATTAAAGCGGATTTCATATAATTGAAGACTTAGTAGTGGAATTAGGCCATTCTTGCTAATGAATGTTTTACGAGCTTCAAACTTATTATATTGGTAAAAAATAAACACTCTTCCAAAAAACTTTTTGGAGGTTTTGGGGGGGGGGGCTTCAGCCCGAAAGCCCCCGCTACGGATTTATCGTTATATCGTTAGTGATATATCGTTATTGGTTGAGTTCATGGGAGCCTTACCGTTTACCGGTAAATAGAATTTTAACGGAAACCAAGGCGTTCGATTCGTCTGAACTTCTTTGAATTTAAATAGGTCAATCGGCCACTTCGGTTTTAAGTAAAATTCCATTAACCAGTAAAAATTTTAGTGCTATTGTATCTAGCTAATTTTACTAGCATTCACAATTATTCAACTATAGGGTGTCAGTGTCAATAAAAGTATGGAAATTCGTATGAAATAGAATAAAATTCAGTAGAACGAAAACAAAATTTAGAATACGCGCTTGTTTGTAATTGTAAAAGTTTGTTGTGTTTCAGGCCATTAATTATTATTGAGTTTCAAAAGTAATTCAACTCTGTATATTCCGAACACTTGTAACTTATTGTTTCTAATTATTGTAGGGCTGTAGTTAGTTAATGATGTTCCAAACTTGGATAATTGTTGCAGAAATCTTTGCTTTTAGTAAAATAAGAACGGAAACTCTAGAAATGGAAGCGAAGTGAATTTGAAGAGCGTTGTGAACGTTTCCTGTGAACTTTTCTACTCGTTTTGGGCGACGAAAATCGATAGTTTCGAGTTTGCAGTGACAAACTTTTTCGTTCTATTTCTAAACCTTGGTTCTGATTATATACATATTTGGATTGTATAATATAGATATATATCCTATGTCAACGGATGACAGAGACTTATCTTGTTTCCGTTGAAAATTTGTCACTGCCAGATAATTTAGAGGAAGTTTGCATGATAGAAAATCATATTCTGAAAAAACTATCTGATGCTTCTATGAAAGTTTCCGTCAGAATTGATAGACATCCTACTACGGAGTTTATAGATTTTCCTAGATGAGTTTGCAATAATAATTTGCAATATAATTGGAATACTTTAAGTAATTATTAATTCATTTATTTATATACAGAATAACAAGAAAGTGAAGATGCAACAGACGAAGTCCAAAACTACTGTCTTCACAAATTTTGAATATGCTATATTGTCCAAAACATTAAGGCTGTGCGCAGGGTTTTTGGTCATAATTTTTTTTCGAAGTTCATTGAATTGGATATTATTAAGGTATTGAAATGCTAACTATTGCCATGAGAAATTATTTTTTTCATCAAATATTTTATGGAATATGGGAGTTCAAAGTTGAAATTTTTCGGTTTTGGGGGCAATTGAACTCACCTACAAGTTATTTTAAACATTGATAATTTTTTTATTACTGAAAGACACCTTGGGGAAAGGTTTGACACATTTTTTAATTAAAAAATTAAACTATTGGTTTTTTTTTCAAAATAATTTTTTGAAAAACTGAAAATTTGCGCATGTTTGAAAAAATTTATTTAGAGAAAACTAATTGTTTGATTGGAATGAAAAATATGTCATTTCATTCCTCAATGTGTCTTTCATTTTAAAAAAATTTATCAAAAGTTTAAAATAACTTGTAGCGGAGATCAATTGCCCCGAAAAACCGTAAAATTTCAACTTTGAACTCCCATATTTCATAAAATATAAGATGAAAAAAATTATGACCAAAAACCCTGCGCACAGCCTTAAGGTTTATTTACACTAAAAATTTATTCACTAAAAGAACCACTCCAAAAAATAAAATGATTCTTTTTCAAAGGTTAATAATTTGAAAGTTCACTCCAAATGGAACTCTAAAACAGTTAGTGTTTATGACATTAAATTTTGATAAAAACTAAACAAATTAATTGATATTTTAATATTAATCAATGTTTTACATGTAATGAGTACATCTTCGCCCAAAACTAGGCGTCTTTTTTAATTCATTAATTTCCTGCTCATAATCCGAAGACTGAATGACAAATGACCGTCATCTAACTTTCCCTTTGATTTTTCTGGCGTATATATTTCATTTATCATTATTATTATTATTATTTTTATTATTATAGCCTACGTAAAACTCCCTACATGAAAGACGCTGAGTAAAGATGGTTCATTTTTTGGACTTGTTTTATGGTTTGCCCACCAGCTTTTCATTTTTTGTGCGAATTCAGCTTTTCTCTCTTCACTCCATTTTGTTCCTACTCTTGGAGGTTTTGTCTCTGGTATAACTTCCCATTTATAAAGTTTTATTCTGAAGTTTTTTCCATTGTAAATATCTTTGTTAGTTATTTTGGCCAGTACTAGGTCTTTTTTAACAGTTCGTATCCATTCTCCTCCATTGACAAGATAGTGATGCTACATAGTTTTATTATTATTATTATTTATTATTATTATTATTAAACCGTATAGTTTCTCATCTTCACAATTCATCCTTTTTTTCAAGAGCATTCTTTTTATTGAGTATTTTTCATACTCATACTTGCTTATACTAATCTCTTGTCACAATTTCCTTTTATTTTTAAATAGCCCGCATCATGAAGACTGCGTTTACGTACTGTGTTTTTAACCACAGTTTCCTGCCAAATGACGTATTAGTTCCTTGTTTCCCTGATTGTATGAGTAGCGAGTGCAGGATAAAGTATTTGCGTCATCATTTTCCCTGTAATTTTAATTGTGAATCACTCCTTGATTTTGAATAATTTTTGCAACCATTCAACTCATGCTATGATAGTTGAAAAGTTGAACTATCGCAGTTGAGTTTCTGTGTAAAAGATTTGTTTATCCTTACAGAGAACTTGTTACAGAAAGGAATCTGTTGTTACGACTGCATTTCCATATCCTCCCCACCGAAATAATCGGCGATAGGTTAGGTTTAGCTTTGGGTTTAGTACAGATATTGATAATTTTGATATAGAAATTTTTAGTCGATTGTTTTAGGGGAGTAGATACGGAAGTGCAACCTCTGTTAATAGGAAGTAGCTTTGCAGAAGATACACCAATTTCACTCACATTAAAAATTCGTGATTTAGAAGTCTGTTAGATGGAAGTTTCACTGAAGTTGCAAAGTTGGATTGAAATTTGAACAAAGGGTTGAAAGTTGTAACAATCATTCAACAGAAATTGTTTCAGTTGAAAAATTCGATCAGCTGTTTTGAAAAATTGTAAATTTATGTTGAATATGTAGGCTACCTAATCTATCTTAAGTCAAATCAAAATTTATTGAATCTAAATAGAATGTCATGAAGTTTCACTGAAACTGTCACTGATGTTTCAAAGCGTTCTCGTAGGTCCTGTTTGTATCGGTGACCGATTAGATCGGCCAGCAAAAAAGACACTGTTCTCTGCTGTAAAATCACTTCCCGGTGGTTCGGAACCCACTTGAAACTGTAGGTCCAAATCATCAATCACCATCATCCAACTCATTACCAACGCACAGGTCTCAGACCTATGTGGGCTTCATCCTCCAAAAAAAAAAAACAAATTCATTTATTGCCAAAGACAAATAATTTACAATTTGTATAGGCCAAGTCCGAAAATGACATGCTTCATAAATATTACATATAAATTTTAATTTCAATTTAAACTCACACACAATAATAGATATATAGAAAAAATAAAGAAAAAACAACAAAATAAACATAAAACAACAAAAAGTTAGATTGAAAATAGAATAACAAATGGTTGACAAATTTGTTGAAAACTTCAATGAATACTTGACAAAAATTGTTAATGTATGACCAGTTTGAATGAGTATGTAGGCTACTTAAAAATATCTATAAAAACAAAACAAATATTTATTTAATTAAATACAATACCGGTGGTTCGGAACCCACCTAAAACTGTAGTTCAAACTCATCAATCACCATCATCCAACTCAAAACCCACGCACAGGTCTAAGACCTATGTGGGCTTCATCCTAAAAAAAAACAATTCTGTGTACTCTGCATACATTAATCAATACTAAATTGTTACTGCAAACGCCTTCTAGAAACTTTACTGTGTCGGGACTTGAAGACTAGTTCTTATTTCTTTATCTAATACATTAATAATTTCAATTTTTTACAAATCTTTAGGGAAAAAATACATCTGTAAAGACTAAGACTAGTCCCTGTCATAATTACCATTATGGGATTATGAGACTAGTTCTCATCTCTAATACATTAATAATTTCAAATTCTTTACAAATTTTTTGAAAAAAATCAATCGGTAAAGACTATTACCTGTCATAATTTACAATTAAATCCTTTGGTAGTCACCATTGTTTAGCTATTTAATATTATAAGTTCAATTCCATAAAAACATACCTACTATATCTATGTATTCATGTAGCTCCTAGCTAATGTTTAATGGGAATATTTAAAAAAATATAATACTGTAATTATTATTCATAAAAACATTCTCCAGCTATCACAGGGTTAAAAACAATCAGTTTATTGACCTCGGTTGTTGCTGTTTGTGTTTAGACTTGCAAATTGTATTATAATAAAGACACAACTCTGTCGACATATATAGCTTTGTATGATAGCCCTAATAGTTTTGAAATAATCAGTTGAGTAGAAAATCTTGTCTTGATACGATTTCACTTGTTCGTTGTCTTGTTGCATCCTGTTGTTTTTCCAAAGGACGCTGTTTAACAACAGGCCTTTGTTTAGTTGATCAAAGGCCCTTGTAGAGTTTATGATTTGTTTCTTCCTTTAAAACGATGTCTGTACTGACTTCACTATGTATTTTATGCTTATAGTAACATGAAAACTTCAGAGTTTTGGAATGATTCTTATTAATAATAATAATAGTAATAATGGTGTAATAATAATAATAATAATGATAATAGGCTAATAGTAATAATAGTATAATAATAATAGGCTAATAGTAATAATAATTTTTAAAAAGTAAAAACAAATCGTACAAAATGTTATATCTAGTATACAAATTGATGATGAAAATAATAATAATACTTATAAAATAATAATATTATTTCAAAACTCGAGTTTTTATGTTATTTTAAGCGTGCAATGCATAGTTAAGTCAATATTAACAAAACAATAGGCTATTATTTAAAAATATTATTATTTTTTCCTCTCTTTTTTCGGTGAATGAAGCCCACATAGGTTTGAGATCTGTGGGTGGGTAATGAATTGGATAATGGTGATTGATGAGTTGGAGCTACAGTGTTAGGTGGGTTCCGAACCACCGGGAAGTGATTTTACAGCAGAGAACAGAGTCTTTTTTGCTGGCCAATCCAATCGGTCATCCTTACAAAGAGCGCCGAGGAGTTTCGTAGCTTATCTCTGATTGAACAGATACCTACTACGGCACTGGGCTTCACTTCTGCTATTATTATTATTATAATTATCATATTAAAATAATATAATTTTAAAATAAAAATTATTATTATCAATTTTATACTAGATATAACATTTTGTACAATTCGTTTGTTCCTTTCGAACTCTGTATCGACTCTACTATGTATTTTATGTCAATAAAATGAAAACTTCAGAGTTTTGAAATTTTCATCAACATGGCTTTCTTGATATTCTCAATTAAAACCTTTAGTAAACAGATGGACTTCAATAATTATAGTAAACTAATATATTATAATAATTAAGAGCGATATATTATAAACTATAATATTATAATAACTATAAACTATAATATTATAGAACTATATACTTGACTTGTAGTAAACAACATTAAACTTCCATAATTACTACAATAATTGTTGTAAACTACTGAACTTCATTACAAATTTTACTGTAGTTATTTCAAAGCTAAACTTTACCATAACCTAACCCTTACTTGGACATTTACTTAAAATTTGAATTTTTCAGTTGTGAAGAAAGCAGTTTTGGTCAATAGCCTGTTGTATGTTTGTTTTATTGTGCTTTTTTCACTAGTCTATATAATTTAATACATAAATGGCCACATAAATTAATAACCATAAAATAAAGGTGAAAAGTTACCGTTGGAAATCTGTATAAACAGTTTTATCTTGTACAGTAGTTTGGAAATTCCTGGTGTTAAACGATTTCCCTTCATTAAAATGTTTTCAGCTATTTATGTGGATAAATGTTATCGTAATTGCTTTCCAATTTCGAGTGTTTTTCAATATTCGATTAGTGTCATTTTGAAGTGGTAGAAACTCCTATGATAATTCAGTCACGTGAAATTTTACTTTTATTATTTAGATATTGTTTTACTTAGAACGAACAATGTAGTTTTTTTTTTTTTGTTTTGTTTTTGAAGGATGAAACCTACATTGGTTTGAGACCTGTGCGTGGGTAATGAGTAGTTGATGGTGATTGATGAGTTGTACCATCCTACAGTTTTAGGTGAGTTCCGAACCACCGGGAAGTGATTTTACAGCAGAGTATTTTTTCATTAAAAGTTGAAGTGTGCAAATTAAAAGTGTGTAAAGTTTCAAACCGGGAGTAGACAGGTAGCATAATAGATTTTTTAATTTCCAAATCTAATCTAATTTTTAAACCTAATCTAATATATTTTACCAAATTTAGTAGTCATAAAATCAGTCTATTTCTGTTTGCATTTTTATTTATTTACTTGTTTTAATGGTTATAACCCTCCTTGCACCATTCTAGTTATGCCCTTATTTCTATTTTAAATTGCATCATCTTGCAAGTGGTTCCATTCTCTTGCAAATATTTTTGAAATTTTTTTTCAGATGTTTTTGAATGTTCTTCCGAATGAGTTAATTAAATTTGAAATAGCAATTCGTTGAGGCAAGTAGTACCGGTACCTAAATAACTACTGGTAAATGTGGCAAAAAATTCCTGTGTTGTAAAATTGAGAATTATGCATCAATTTTAGTGGAATAAATTTCATAACTTGAGTGGGACTTGAGGCATGCGCTATCGCATGCCCCACGTGCCTCTTCCTCGTGCAACATGAACATTAATTTTAATATAAATAATATTATTGCAGCGTGGATACAACACTTTGGTGTTTAGTACACAATAATGTTGAAAATAACATTCCTACAGTCAAAACATCGGGGTTCAACGGTTAATTTACCACAAAAAATACAATTCATCATAAATCTAGTGGTATCTATGAATTACGCCAGTCAGGATTGACCTTGCACCTTGGTTTGACCTTATTCTCAGACATTTTTGTTTATTAGTATTCATTTGTTAGCAAATTCACGTCTCATGTCAATAAACGCTGAAGTATTTGACGCGACAAAACAAAAGTACAATTACTTCAATTCAATTCATTTATTGCCAAAAAGAAAGAAACAATTTACATATACATGTGAAAAATAAAAAACTAAAAAGTATATAATATAATACACATATACATACATTTATATATTTTCAAGAAAAGAAAAAAGAACTTGTCTTTGATTCTAGGCATCACGAGCAAAAAGATAACTCTTTGCCAAAGATAACTTATCTTAACAAAAGATAACTTATCTTAACAAAAGATAACTTCATAATAAACTACCTATTAAATAACTACTTAATAAAAAAAATCTTCATAAAAATACAATTCATTTTCTTCATAAACTACCGAAAGCATACTTATATTTCTTAAAGATACAGTCTCTTTATTCACTTCATAAACTACAGTTAAAACTCTGAACAAAATTGATTATCTTGGCGAAAAAATCGTTGTAGAGAGGTATCCGTTAATAAGAAATCGTTTTGCCTAGATTGCACTGTCATGGGAATCCATCAAAATTCTTTTTGAGGAGGATTTGGGTATTTGGATTCCGATATATATAGATTTTACTGAGTTGAACCTCTGTGTAATTAATCATGCAGACAAAAAATTCGTTCTGGAGAGTTTACAGTGTCAAGGGACATCATCACATCATAAAAATTATTTTTGTAGAGATTTTCGCTCTTTAAAAGTTTATTTAATAGAGGCTGAGCTCACGGGTGTAGCCAGGGTGGGGATATCGGGATACCCCCCCCCCCCCCGAAATGTTGTAGTCATCTTTCACAATACTAATAACTTACAGATTAAATTAAAACAGTTAATTATTCAAAAAGAAAACCTTAGTTTTATTTAGAACAAAAGTTTGTCACGGGAATCATAAAAAGTATACAATGTTAATAATGTTATTATGTTACTCTTGAACAGTTTAGTGAGCAATGTGGCAACGCAGTGTTTTCAAGTGGTGTCTGTCACTGACTCTTCCGGATCAGAGATATATTTCATTTAAGTAATAACATGCTCAAAAAATCATTATAAAAATGATAAATAACAAAAACTTCCGAGGAAAGGCCACCGGTCCTCCCTATCGACTTGTTGGGGGGGGGGGGGGTCCATACCCCCACACTCCCTGGTACCCCCCAAAGTTCAATCCTGGCTAATATATATTTTTTCACTTAGTAATGTGAAAATATATAGTTTTTAAGTCTATCTGGAGGATTTCGCTGTTTGGAACTTCGTTTATTGATGTTTGTCTGTGTATATATTCGCACCTAGCAATTCTTAACTTATATTGGCTTAAAATAGCAAGGCTGATGGCTGGACAACATAAATAACTAGCTGTGGCATTTGTTACTCTCATAATAATAGGTGTTCTAAATTGATTCGCCTGTCTGAAGTCTTGACACAGATACTGTTGATTAGATTTCTTCTACCACTTACTCATATCACTCGGGAGTTATTGTTTGTGAGTAATGGATGGGAATGCTGTAACAGGGCTTGCCGATAGCTCACCTACGCATTGTATTGAGTTACTTAGTTCAGCTGCTGGCTCTGGGTCACATTCATTGATTTGATGGAATGCTGTGTTGAAGAACATGTTTGAACTTGATAGAATGATTTTTATTTCTCTTATTTTTTGAGGAATTGGAAGTTGATTTTGTACACATTTCGGTTTCCGATTTCGGCTGTTCGTGAATCTTTAGGGCCTAGCTTATGAACGATTTTTTCAGTGCCTCCTGACCAGGGGCGGATCTAGAAGAAGATTTTGGTGGGGGAGGGGAGAAATACCTGAGTGGATATGGGTGTATCAACATTCAACAAGGGGGGGGGGGGGGGTAGTGTTTGAAAATAAGGCCCAAAATCGTCTTGTTCACCTATTGCCTGTGATGATATAATAGACTATTTTCTGTTAATACGAAATGATTCATGATGAAATGCCTTCACAACGTCCTAATAGGCCACTGGTTCCACTTCAAGTCGTTCCTCATTTCTTCCTTTTCTCCTTCTTTTTCTTCTCTCTCTTTTCCTTCTCTCTCTCTCTCTCTCTTTTCCTTCTCTCTCTCTCTCTTTTCCTTCTCTCTCTCTCTCTTTTCCTTCTCTCTCTCTCTCTCTCTTTTCCTTCATCTTTTTCTTCTCTCTCTCTTTTCCTTCATCTTTTTCTTCTCTCTCTCTTTTCCATCTCTCTCTCTCTCTCTCTCTCTTTTCCTTCTCTCTCTCTTTTCCTTCTCTCTCTCTCTCTTTTCCTTCATCTTTTTCTTCTCTCTCTCTCTTTTCCTTCATCTTTTTCTTCTCTCTCTCTCTTTTCCTTCTCTCTCTCTCTTTTCCTTCATCTTTTTCTTCTCTCTCTCTTTTCCTTCTTCTTCTTTGTTTGGGGGGGGGGGGAAATGTCCTTTTACCCCTCCCGTGGGACCGCCACTGCTCTTGACTCTGTTTTAGTAGACCGCTTTTTAAGCTGAGTTTACACCAAAGTTGACGACTAAAGTTGTCAACTAAAAGTCGTCAACTAAAAGTTGCTCTTCTCAAATTTTGGAGCAACAAGTGGAAAACTTGTTCCTTCTTTCTTTCTACTGTTCTTCTTCCTTTCTTTTTACCTTTTCTTTCTACTGTTCTTCCTTCTCTTTCTTTTTATTGTTCTTCCTTTTTACCTTCTCTTTCTTTCTGGAAATTAAATTAAATTCAATTTACAAATCTAACGAATGTAATATTGGAAAAAGGGTTTACAGATAGCTTTTGAAACAATTATTTCAATATTAACTTTTCATGTGAAATTTAACGACTTGCAGTCAAATATTTGTTAAGAATAAGTATAACTCACTTAATCTGGCCGAGCGCTTTCGAATCTATGAGATCCATCTTCAGAGGCATTAATATTAACAACGCAGTTCGTCATGGAACAAGAAATCCAGGAATTATTTCAAATTAATTAACACTGGTTTTATACATTTTAGCTAATATCGCTTTTGATACTGCTGCTATCAAACATTAATTATTGAAACCTCTCTAATCATCCGTATGAATAAACAAATTGTTCTTTGCCATGCTGATAATGTGCTCTGTGATGTAGTACATAAGACTATTTGCAAGCGAAATAATTACATTTTCAATAAATATTAATGCAATCAATTTGTGTGCCAAATATTTATCGTTTTTAATTAGACTACTGTAATAATTGCTTTGTGCTTAGCGCCAATTATGGTAGTAGAATTATTCCTACTGATATCTGAAACTTCTGAGAAATTTAAATAATTATGTTGAGTATGATAATTAATTTCTGTTTGAGAGCATGAGTTTTGTAAAAAAAGAAGGTCATCCCTATAAGGATAAAAGCTAGTTGCTTTGTTGCATTCGAAAAATTTCTTATCATTTCTATTGCTAAATTGATCTAGTAAAGTTACTTTTTCCTTTCTTTGTAGTGGTGAAGGTAATATTGTGGAAGATATCCATAATGAATAATAAGACGAAGTTGTCACAACCACATTAATTTGTTGAAATAGTGAGACACTAGTTTCGGTTGTTACAGCATTATCAATCTCAATCAAACTAAAACTAAAGTACAGAGTAATGCTGCGACAACTTCGTCTTATTATTCATTGTTTTTTTTCAACATATTTTATTTGTTACATGATTCTTTCCCTTGAAGAAACTCCTGATATGCTGGGTGACCTAAACTAGTTTTATAAGATATTCCTATGTCCAAACTGAAGAAAATTCGAATTATTTGGGAATTATTGTTGAAATTTTCTTTACAAATTCATCAAAAACTGTTGAGTCATCCTTTTCTATCATTATTTATTTGACCGAGTTCATAATTTGACAAAAATGTTTGTCAAAATTCCACACGTACCCAAATTCTCTAATTGGTCAATTATTATTTCTTGCTCGATAATCGGTATCACCAAAAGTATTTTGTTTTGTTGAACTGCACAAAAATTGCAGTAATATTAAAAAATATATTGCTGCCGACTTTGAAGTCAATAATTTGTGAGCTTATCGTAGAGATTGGACAATATTTCACAAACAAATTATACAATAGTCTCCTTTGTTAGTGTTCTGATAAATTATTTTCCTGCAACTGCTCGTAAAGTAGTTCTTTACGTACTGAAAACTAATTGTAAAATACCTCTTTACTGCTCAGCAAGCGGTAAAGTACTTTACGCTCGCCAGCTGTTTTCTTTACGCTTCTGTTTTGATTTTGATGTCTTCTCATTGGTGGATCATGGAATCCGTGAAATTCACATAACCTCAAAAAAGGCGAACGCTAACCAAATCCGCGCATGGTCTGTGATGTTACAAACTACAAGCTTTTATTGTGTTGGAATCCAGAACTGCAGTTTTAGGAAAAATATTGTATGCAATTCGCGCGTGAAGTTTCTTTATCGCTCTCGCAAAATTACTGCGCTCCGCTACGCGTCGCGCAGTAAATGTTTTGGCTCGAGCGATAAAGTCGCGCTTCACGCTCTTAATACATAAATAACTATTTCAGTGTTTGATAATTTATTGATTTGTGTGGCCTTATTAGGTTGAAGTAAACTAATTATCAAAATTTAATACTGTTTCTAGTTGAGTTGGGGAAAAATATCGGCTCATTCCTATAAATTATCCACATAAAATATAGTTTATATTCCGGTGGTTCGGAACCCACCTAAAACTGTAGGTCTCATAACATGGCTCAAACTACTCGTAAGGGTCTCCCCACCAATAAAAGCCATACGCTTATTTATATTATTATAGTTTTCATATGGTTCTGTGGTAGTAACATTAGTGATATTAGCTAGCTTATTACCATTGAAGATAATCAATAATTTTATGTACAATAGTAGAAGTACTTGTCTACAGGTTTGAGAATGTAGGGATACGGTTGTTGGTTCATGGTGATTTGCTGATTAGGCAATATAATAGTATAATCAAAGTGGAGTAAATATGAAGTTGCTCTGTATTTTAGTTTTAGTTTGATTGGAATTGAGAATGGCGTGACTGACAAAACTATAGTATCTCGTTTCTTGAAAATGGATGTGGTTGTGACAGGATTAAATCTTATTTTTTGCGGTACATTTTATCGGAATTAATTTTAGCTATAAAATTTGTAATTAATGCCCTTGTTATCTACTAATTTATTTAGTTCTACTACTATTACCGCTACCACCACTACTACTACCACCACCATATATAACATATACAATTAATTGAAAACTATAGTATCTCGTTTCTTGTAAACGGATGTGTTTGTGACAGTATTAAGTCTTATTTTCGCGGTATGTTACATCGGAATCAATTTTAGCTATTAAAATTGTAATTAATGCCCTTTTTATCAACTAATTAATTTAGTTCTTCTGCTACTACTACTACTACTACTACTACTACTACTACCACCATAACATATAGAAGTGATTGAAAAATTAATTTTCTAAAAAACCTTTAAGGAGAATTTCATTATAGATTTGCTAACACTAACAATTGCATTGTCAATACATAACATTGTGAAACAGTCGGTTTTAGTGCAGTTTTAGTAGCAACTTAGCTTGGGATTGAGCCAACGCCCACCATATTATAGTGTAGTCTTTTATTTTGTTGTCCCGATTCTATTTTCTGGGTCATTTATTCACTTTCTATCAGATTGGACAGCTTTCATTGTTTGTTTGCTTTCCCCTCCCCCCTCTTTCTCTATTGTATTTACTTTCATTATCGTCACTTGTGTTTTCTTTTTCGTTCCTCCACTCTTCAACATCTTTATCATAATCATTTAATATTATCATATATTCTAGATTGTATTCGCAATGGATGTTGTACTAATTATTGTACTTATTATCAATACTTAATTCACTTATCCGGTTCGCAACCCACCTAGGTTCGCAACCCACATAATGAATAATGAGACGAAGTTGTCACAACCACATTTATTGATAATAGTGGGATACTTTCTTTGTAGTGCTTAAGTGCAAATTGTGGAAGATATGAATAAATATACGAAGTTGTCACAACCACATAAATAAAAAAAGTGAGATACTAGTTTCGGATGTTACTCCATTATCAACCACAAAAAGTCAAAGTTTGTTTGAGATTTAGTATCTCACTTTTTTTTTAATAAATGTGGTTGTGACAACTTCGTCTTATTATTCATAATAGTGAGATACTAGTTTCGGATGCTACTCCATTATCAATCTCAGTTTGTTTGATATTGGTGTAACAACCTAAACTAGTATCTCACTATTTTCAGTAAAATATGGTATTTTTATTTATTATTGATATCTTCCACAATATCACCTTCGCCACTACAAAGAGATTAGGTAGGTTCCCCATAACATGACTCAAACGGCGAGGTGGAACGATCCCTACCAAGGGTCTCCCCACCAATAAAAGCCATATGCTTATTATAATTTTTTTTTATCAATACTAATTAATAATAATTATTATAATTGAAGACTCGAACCATGTGATAAACCCTGGATTTAGCCTGCAATGTTGCTTTGTACGAAATGAATAGAAATTTCCCTCAAAGATTATAATTTAATAATTAGTTTTCGATAGGATAAATTTAATTTGATTGTTTTCTATGTATTACGTAGCTTTTTTATAGCAGAGTGTTATGTGTTATCTATATGGTATATAGATATTTTTTTATTGTGACAAGAGAATGTTTTTCTGTTTATTGTAAATTGTTGTGGATGAATAAATTTATTTCATTTCATTTCAATAATACAACATTGAAAGTATTAAGAGAACCAACTGGCTTTTTAACTCAAAAGTGCTACCTTTACAAAATGAAAGATAGAAATTTGTTCAGAGATTAGAATGTTATTATTTATGTGATATTTATTATGGAGGATAATAATAAATTATCAATTATAATTATTTGGGTGATAATTCAAAAATATATATTTGTACATAGAAATAAACGAGAAAAATATCATAGATTGAGGCTATGAAGCTTATATTTGATAATTTTGTAATAATTATAATTGCATATAAGTTAATTTTTTCGAAATAATAACTTAAATGTATATTAATAAATAAAATATAATAAATCTAATATAAAAATAATAATCATAATAATAATGATACTAAAATAATTATAATAATAAATTAAATAATTTTTTCCAAGTTCTTCAAATATGTTGTTTGTAATAATATTATAGGCTATAGGAACTTTCATATAAAGTAAATATAGATGGCAATCAGAGGCTATCTGTTTTATTCTAATATTGAAAAAAAAACAGAAGAAACCGACTTAGCACCCAATCAACATTGAAATAAAAACAACAACTGGTTTTTCTTCGTTCACGTTCACGATTGTTGACGCAAACAATCATCAAGAGAGCCAACTCCTCGACCTACAAGGTCTGACGTCATAATCAGAGCCACTTCTCTCCTCTCCTATCAGTCGATTTGCATCAATACTGAACAGTGTATTCAATCAATAAACGCAGCCACAGAAAAAGCGCAGAGCCTTCATTGAACAGAAGGACAAGGACAAAATATTAATGTATTGGCCACTATTCACTGTGCTGTACTGCACTTCTAGTCTGGATGATAGCCAAAATAAACGGACAGCAGTAATAGGGAACAAAAATAAGATTACTTTTAAGAAGGAGGTGGGAGGCGACAAAAAAGAGGAATAAGGAGGAGGGAGAAAAAGGTTGAAGAAGGGGGAGGAGGAGGTGTGGTAGAAGCAGAAGGAAAGGAATTGAATTTAGTAGAATTAATGTGAAGAATTGAAAGTCAATAAAAATACTAAAATAATGAAGAATAAAATATAAGAAGGTAAATCAATTAAGTCAATAAAAATACAAAAATAATAAAGAATAAAATATAAGAAGGTAAATCAACTGAGTCAATAAAAATACTAAAATAATAAAGAATAAAATATAAGAAGGTAAATCAATTAAGTCAATAAAAATACTAAAATAATAAAGAATAAAATATAAGAAGGTAAACAAGAAGGAGATTGAAAATTAGTAGAAAAGGAAGACAAAGAAGAAGACTTCATATAAGAATACAGTATGAAAGAGGAGAATAAATTTTGAAAAAAAAATGGTGGTCGAATAATAATTATAACTGATTTAGAATTAAATTTATCATAATTTATGTAATATTCAATTGTACACATATCTAATATATAAACGTCTAGATGCTGTCCTCTGTCGTCGAAACTCTAGCGCTTGAGAATAAGGGATTCAAGGAGGAGAGGAAGGGGAATGGGGGGGAAGATTAAGAAGAAAAAGAAGGCATGATAAGGAGAAAAAGACAACTCAGGAGGAGGAGAAGGAGAAGAGGAAGAGGAAGGAGGAGAAGGACAAGGAGAGGGAGAAAGAAAATGAGGAGAAGGAAAAGGAGAAGAGGGAGAAGGAGATAGAAAAGGATTAGAAGGAGAAGGAGGAGACGAGAGAGAAGGAAAGAATGAGAAGGAAATGGATACGTAGAAGGAGGAAATGGCGAAGAAGGAGAAGTGGGTGAATAAGAAGGAGGAAAAGGAGTAGAAGCAGAAGGAAAAGGAGAAGTAGAATGAGGAGGAGAAAGAGTAGAAGAAGATAGACAGAAAACAGGAGCAGGAAAATAAGATAAAGATAGACTACAGGAGGAGTAGGAGAAGAAGAAGAGGATAGAAGATGCATAGGAGAAGAAAAAGAAGACAGAAAACACAAGAGGAGGAGAAAAAAATAGAGAAGTAGACAAGAGAAAAAGAAAAAGAAGATAAATAGAGGAGAAAAAGAAGAAGACCGAAGGAGATGAGGAAGGAGAAGAGGTAATAGAAAAAAGAAGAAGTAGAT
Organism: Conomelus anceps; assembly: GCA_948455865.1. Classification (NCBI taxonomy): domain Eukaryota; kingdom Metazoa; phylum Arthropoda; class Insecta; order Hemiptera; family Delphacidae; genus Conomelus; species Conomelus anceps. Next base: position 5,574,429 of record OX418225.1, read on the forward strand.
GATGAAAGAGAATGATTAGAGGAAGAAGGAGTAGACATAAGAAGAAGAAGAAGAAGAAAAGAAGAGGATGTGAATAAATGTTGATGAAAAAAAGGAGAAGGAGATGGCGAAGAAAATATTCTGATTCAATTGAATCGGGGTACCTGCTAGTTTGATACATAACCACAGAATATACCACATGAGGCATATAGTGTGAAGACGGTTTGAAAAAATGAAATATCTAATTATTTGTTTGTATGTTCCCTTTATTCTTCTCTTATTTCTTGATTTCTCATTTTTAATGATGATACAAATAATATGATCTCGGAAAATTATGAGTGCAAGGATTTGTCATAAACAATAAATCCGTAAAGGAGAACAATTTAATTGAATCATTGAAAATTAAAATCACTACTTTCAAATACTGTAGTATAGTGATATTTCTAAAACATGAAGTATTCAATAAAATTCTATTTTATGTGCTTTCAATTTTATGAGCACCAATTCAATTTATGCCTTTCCGGTGTCTCATATCTATATTGTTGGGTAAATTCGTTTAGAAAAATAATATATAATAAAATCATTAAAAAAATTGAATCAGGTTACTTTTAAATAGTATAGTGATACTTTTAAAACATAAAATATTCAACGAAATTCTATTTCATGTGCTTTTAAAGCAACCAGATGTTAGCCTAGATTATTCAATTTATGTCTTCCCCGTTCCTCATATCTATATTGTTGAGTTAATTTATTTAGGAAAATAATATATATATATATATATATAATAAAATCGTTAAAAAATTAAATTAGGGGTACTTTTAAGTGATATTTTCAAAACATGAAACATTCAACAAAATTCTATTTCATGTGCTTTTGAAGCAACCAAATGTTAACCAAAATTGTTCAATTTATGTCTTCCCGGTGTCTCATACCTATATTGTTAAGTAAATTCATTTAGGAAAATAATATATATAATAAAATCATAAAAAAATGTAATCAAGAGTACTTTCAAGTGATATTTTTAAAACATGAAACATTCAACGAAATTCTATTTCATGTGCTGTTGAAGCAACTAAGTTACAAAAGCAACAAAAGTTAACCTAGATTATTCAGTTTGTCTTCCCAGTGTCTTATACCTATATTGTTGAGTATCTTCCATCATCGTGACGTAGTAAAACCCATGAAGACCTTCGATGTCTTTATTACATGCTAGATTATATGCCATTGTTCTATATTCTGGATGGCATAAATTTTATACCTAAATAGCTATCACTGGTGTGCGTCTATAGCGAAAGGATGTATTTAGTGATGTTATGGTCTACTTTTGCGAGTATTAGAGTAGTAGAGTGTGTTCTATCATTTTTTATGAGTGCTTTCCTCTTTTTTTACTGTTAGGAGTGGTTTTTTAGTACTGTGCGACCTTGTGGTAGGTATTGCACAGTTGTAGTCGTGAAAATGCTCTAAAATTGGAACAAATGCTGTTTTAGCTACTCAGGCTTAACAGCTACAAAAAAAAAATCAGAACAATATACTTTTTTTTGTACTCAGGGCTGTTTGTTCTATATTTGTCTGTTATGAATTTTGGAAATCGGTAATGTAACTGTTTCAAATAGGGGAGATATCCATGCTTACTTTATGAGGGGTAGTAAATGAATTATTATAACATAACTATTATTTATATAATTACTATATACTTATTTTAATAAATATAATTATATTATTTTTATAATTATTTTATTATATATATATATATATATATATATATATATATATATGATAATTATTTATATAATAAACCTTTACTTGCTGTAAACTGTCGATGGAATTCTAACGCCGGAGAGTAAGGGATGAAAAGAGGAGAGAGAGAATAATGAGGAGGGAAAATGAAGAAGAAAGGGAAAGAGAAGGAGAAGAAAAAGAGAAAAAAGATGAAAAACGAATACAGTAATAATAAGGAGAAGAAGTTGAAGAAGAAAAGAAAAAAAGAAATTATTTCCTAAGAGAAAAAAATTGGAAAAAAAGAAAGTGGAAAAAGAAAGAAATCATTTCGTAGGAGAGAAAAGAATAAAATATAATAATAATTTATTTCTGCAATACATCATACAATAAATAATACACACAGTAACCTTAATTATGACATCATATAGATGAAAAAAATAAACTTATTCAATAAATTTCAAGTGAAAAAAATTGATCAAACAAATACAATTGACAAAAACAGATTAATAATAAAAGAGAATAATCATTATAAGAGGGAGAAGAACAAGATGGATAAGAAAATATTTCATTAATCACGTTAGTGAAAGATTTGTTTTGTATGTTTTATTCAATTTTGTTGCTTCTTATTTACATCAAATCTATTCTTTTTTGTGGAAATTTACATTCCCATTTCTTTGTGGCTCCAAAGATGTTCTGATGGAATAAATTGATGAACGTTTATATAGGTGCAATCTTCCGCCATCTTTATTTCCGTAACGAAGGGTTTCCGGGACTATGTTCATATGCGAACTTTTTTATTTATTGTGATTAGGAAGCTGGACCAGTAAAGCACATTCCTCCTGACAACAGTCTGTAGCCGTAGAATCATTTGATGGACTTGAAATGGTCGCGGGAGTGATAGCCGCGAGGCGTAGCAGGTATCTGTTCAATCAGAAAGAGATAAGCTGCGTTCTCGTAGGTCCTGTTTGTAAGGGTGACCGATTAGAATGGCCAGCAAAAAAGACACTGTTCTCTGCTGTAAAATCACTTCCCGGTGGTTCGGAACCCACCTAAAACTGTAGGTCCAACTCATCGATCATCATCATCCAACTCATTACCCACGCACAGGTCTCACACCTGTGGGCTTCATCCTCAGAAAAGAAAAAAAATGGTAAAAACGAAACAACCCAATAAGTAGAATCAAAATTAATTTGAACCCGAACTTTTTTTGGAGGATGAAGCCCACATAGGTCTGAGACCTGTGCGTGGGTAATGAATTGGATGATTGTGATTGATGAGTTGGACCTACCTTTTTAGGTGAGTTCCAAACCACCGGGAAGTGATTTTACAACAGAGAACAGAGTCTTTTTTGCTGGCCAAAACAATCGGTCACCCTTACAAAGAGCGCCTACGAGTTTCGTAGCTTATCTCTGATTGAACAGGTACCTGCTACAGCACTCGGCTACGGAACTGGCAAAAAAACACGTATTTTGGTAGGGAAGAAACATGTTTCCTATTAGTTTATATGTACATTGTTCTTCATTTTGATGAGTTGATTCCTCCTGAAGCACCACTAATTAGTCTATAGAATAACGTTTCTAATGTGTACATATGAAGTACCAAATACTGTAGTAGCCTAGCTTTGGCAAACATGTTTTTCCTTACCTAAAAAACGTGTGACTGAATTAATGTTTTGTTTTGCCTCTCCATCATCACACATTATTATCAAAGTGGGAGAGCCGCGCAAAAACTGCAGGCACAAAGCTATTCCAAGGAGATGACGCGCTCCGAAAGTGCGCGATGGTATTTACGGGTGTGTTGTCCTTGCCCTCCCCCCTTTCCTCACCCTCACACGTTGGCCACCGCTAAGAAACTTTTAAAAACTTTTTTCCTTGAATAAAGGCTAAGGCCCGACTAGCTTGCTGTGTGTGAAGCTCATTCATATCCATTCCACGCATGTTTGATAAGCTTTGAAATTATTTGTGAGCTCTGTGAGGTGGGAGATGACAGACGGGGTCATAGAACAGTTTGCGAGGTGTGTTTCAGCAATAGAGCTACTCCGTTGCATGTCGCTTGATACGGAAGATTAGCTGTGTGTCGTGAGCTGCTCCATTGCAAGCGGGTTGATACGGTAGATCCGTTGTGTATCATGGATGGTTGTAGACTGTTCGACGGCGGGTTATACCAGTAGCCCTACTCGTCAGTTCCCGACCCTACCAGTTGACTGACCATAACAGAAAACATATTTTACGAAAATTAAATTTTACTATTCTAAAATTAAATTATGTTAGGCTAAATCGTAAAGTTTGTTATGGTCGGTCAACTGGTAGGGTCGGGCAACTGGTAACCAATCATGTTCGACTGTTTATTGTTGGATTTTTTAAGTTGAGAAATATCAAGTTTTAGAAATATTAAATTCTATGAAATATTAAGAGTTGCATTTCAAGTTAGTTGAATTTTAATGTTTTTTATTGACTTTTCATGTGAAATTTAACGACTTGCAGTCAAATATTCATTAAGAATAAGTATAACTTACTTAATCTGTAGTTACGCCTCTTAAGATGGATCTCAAAGATTCGAAAGCGCTCGGCCTACAGATTAAGTAAGTTACGCCTCTGAAGATGGATCTCAAAGATTCGAAAGCGCTCGGCCTACAGATTAAGTAAGTTATACTTATTCTTAATGAATATTTGACTGCAAGTCGTTAAATTTCACATGAAAAGTTAATATTAACAACGCAGTTCGTCATGGAACAAGAAATCCAGGAATTTTTTTATTGAACTTTCTTTGAAATATTGGAGCTAAGTTGTAGACTTCTTGTTCGGCTCTGTAAATTGTTGAATTTTACAAGTTTTTGTGGAATATCCTTTGAAATATTGAGAGAATTTAGTAGATTTATCATGGTGTATAAAGAGTTCCAGGATGTTTTAGATTTTAGACTTGTATGACTGTAGGTTGTGTCCTTTTCCATCCTTCTTTGAAATATTGTATTAAAACCATCATTTTATAGAATTATAACTTTGAAAGCGATAGAAACTAGATTCTTGAGCTTGTTTTCTACTTGTTTGTTATTTTTTAGTATTTTCCAACTATCTGGTTGCTCCTCCCGTTGAAAGTAGGTGGGTCTAGATTCAGAAATCAGCCAATGGCAGCCCTGCAACTTGAAATAGTTCGCCCTATCAGAAGCTCCCATCCTGTAAGCTAATAGTATTCATCCAAAATAAAAACCTTTATGTTATTTAGCTGCTCTATATTTTAGTTTCAATTTTATAAATATAAACTATTTATAGTATCTGGGTTTTTCATAATGTGGTTATGGTCATGACAAAATCAAATCTAATCTAGTTCAATCAGAGATAAGCTACGAACTTCCTACAAAATCAAATCTAATCTAGTTCAATCAGAGATAAGCTACGAACTTCCTACAAAATCAAATCTAATCTAGTTCAATCAGAGATAAGCTACGAACTTCCTACAAAATCAAATCTAATCTAGTTCAATCAGAGATAAGCTACGAACTTCCTACAAAATCAAATCTAATCTAGTTCAATCAGAGATAAGCTACGAACTTCCTACAAAATCAAATCTAATCTAGTTCAATCAGAGATAAGCTACGAACTTCCTACAAAATCAAATCTAATCTAGTTCAATCAGAGATAAGCTACGAACTTCCTACAAAATCAAATCTAATCTAGTTCAATCAGAGATAAGCTACGAACTTCCTACAAAATCAAATCTAATCTAGTTCAATCAGAGATAAGCTACGAACTTCCTACAAAATCAAATCTAATCTAGTTCAATCAGAGATAAGCTACGAACTTCCTACAAAATCAAATCTAATCTAGTTCAATCAGAGATAAGCTACGAACTTCCTACAAAATCAAATCTAATCTAGTTCAATCAGAGATAAGCTACGAAACTCCTGGGCCGTCTTTGTAACGGTGACCGATTGGATTGGCCAGCAAAAATGTCTGTTCTCTGCTGTAAAATCACTTCCCGGTGGTTTGGAACCCACCTAAAACTGGAGGCCCAACTCATCAATCACCATCATCTAATTCATTACCCACGCACCGCACAGGTCTCAGACCTATATGGGCTTCATTCTCCGAAAAAAAAGAAAAAAATCTTGTTCGAGGGTCTCTGCCATACGATCATGGTCACCAATACAATACAAATAAATTGTTTGTACCCAGATGTGGAAGTTTTTAAAACTAGTAAACTTGTATGTATTTCCTAACTCTCTCAATTAATTGTCTCTAACTTTCTTTGTGGTGAAGGTGATATTGTGGAAGATGTCCATAATGAATAATAAGACGAAGTTGTCACAACCACATTAATTTGTTGAAATAGTGAGATAGTAGTTTCGGTTGTTACGCCATTATCAAACTGTTTGAGATTGATAATGGTGTAACAACCGAAACTAGTATCTTACTATTTAAAAAAAATGTGGTTGTGACAACTTCGTCTTATTAATAATAATAATAAGACTTCAAGTTGTCGCAGCCACCTTTATTAAAAATAGTGAGTTACTAGTTTCGGTTGTTACGCCATTATCAAACTGTTTGAGATTGATAATGGTGTAACAACCGAAAGTAGTATCTTACTATTTAAAAAAAATGTGGTTGTGACAACTTCGTCTTATTATTCATAATTGTCTCTAAATAAATTGCTATTATTTTTAAATTTATTGAATGGAACGAATTTCAGGTTTATTAACAAGTTTTATGAAGCGGCCAAACGCTCATAATTTCTGTTGTTGACTTTATTTTGGCATCTGAACGGCCAGTGTTTTAGACTCAGCTCAGCATTAGCGTTTGAAATGTTCCGTTTTGTGACGTCACAGCGATCCGAAAATAGTTGCCACAGTGCGAAAAACAAACTGAACAACGATAGCAGCGTCTTGTCTAATCGCGCTAAGCTCACCTCTCAAATGCCAGACGATACAAATATATATAGTAGATGCTATTTTCTTGAATTTATAAACCTCTAGATGCTGTTATCTGTCGATGAAACTCTAGCGCTTGAGGATGAGGGATTGGAGGAGGAGAGGAGGTACAATGAGGAGAAAAATGAAGGAGGAGGAGAAGAAGAATGAGGAGAAAAATGAAGAAAATATGGAGAAAAAATGAAGGAGGAGTTGGGAAATGAAGGAGAAGAAGAATGAGGAAAGAAATGAAAAATTAGGAGGAGGAGGAGAAGAAAAGAAGGAGGAGGAGAAGAGGAGAAGGAAGAAAGAAGGAGAAAAAGAGGAAAAAGAAGGAGAAGAAGAAATAGCAGAAGATGAAGAAAAAGGATAAGAAGAAAAATGAGGAGGAAACCGAAGAAGGAGGAGGAAGAGGAGAAGGGAGAAAGAAGGAGAAAAAGAGGAAGAAGAAGGAGAAGAAGAAATAGCAGAAGATGAAGAAAACGTATAAGAAGAAAAGTGAGGAGAAAAATGAAGAAGGAGGAGGAAGAGGAGAAGGGAGAAAGAAGGAGAAAAAGAGGAAGAAGAAGAAGAAGAAGAAATAGCAGAAGATGAAGAAAAAGGATAAGAAGAAAAATGAGGAGAAAACTGAAGAAGGAGGAGGAGGAGATGAAGAAACAGCAGATGGTGAAGAAGAAAAGGGATAAGAATAAGAAGAAAAATTAAGCGAAAATGAAGAAAATAAGGAGAAAAATGAAGAAGGAGAAGGTGAGAAGAAGTAGGAGTTGGAGGAGGGAAGAAGAAGAAGAAGAAGAAGAAGAGGAAGAGCAAGAGCAAGAGAAAACTTAGTCAATTAAATGAGAGAAAAAAGAGGGCGATGGAGGAAGAGGTAGAGAAGAAGGATGTGGAGTAGGAGGAGGACAAATAGAAGGAGGGGTTGGACAAGAAGAAGTAGAAGAGGATAAAGGAAGAGGAATGGGAAGACGAAGATGACGATGTTGATGAAGAAATACAGGAATGTGATGGAGTAGGAGGAAGGGAAATAAGGAGAAGGAATAGAAGGATGAGGAGGAGGAGAAGTAGTAGTAGGAAGAGGAGGAGAAGAAAAGAAGAAGTGGTCGACGAAAAACAAGAATAAGGATAACATGATGAACAAAAAAGAAAACATGATGAAGAAGAAGAAACAACAATAGATGATATGATGATGAAGAAGAATAGGAATAAGAAAAATACATTATTAAATTTGAAAACAGGTGGTGTCAGGTTCTAGATGTCTTGATTCAATTGAATACCTGCTAGTATTTTATGTAGATACAGTATATAGTATACAGTATTTATATAGAGGGTGTTTCGGAACTCTCTACCAATACTTCTAGGCAGTGTTTATGGACCACTAACAAAAGTAAATATTGTAATGAAAATTTTCTAAAATCCCCAGTTACTCGTACAGCCACCATTTTGTTTTTTTCACTCATTATTTTTTTATTCAAACACCTCTCAATGTATAATTTTGAAATTTTGCATTCAGCTTTATAACAATTTAAAAAATCTAAAAAAAATTAATCAAAATTTTTCGACATCAAAAGACAAAATGGCGACCATCTAAAATCTTTGAACAGGATTAAATTAATAATGGCTGATGATATCAAAATTTGAATGAAATAACGTTTTTTTGATATTTTTATTGCAAATCCAACGATACCTTATTTTCCAAGATTGGCCAACAATTAACAGAGATATGCAGTTATGCAATTAGGGTGTGCAGTGCTTGGAAGCGAAAAACTGCAACCCGTTCTCAACCACCGCACACCCTAAGAAGTAGCATATCTCTGTTAATTGTTGGCCAATTTTGGAAAATGAGGTAACGTTGGATTTGCAATAAAAATATCAAAAAAACGTTATTTCAGTCAAATTTTGATATCATCAGCCATTATTAATTTAATCCTGTTCAAAGATTTTAAATGGCCGCCATTTTGTTTTTAGGTGTCGGAAAATTTTGATTAATTTTTTTAAGATTGTTTTAATTTTTATAAAGCTGTTTGCAAAATTTGAAAATTATACATTCAGAGGTGTTTGAATAAAAAAATATGAGTGAAAGAAACAAAACGGCGGATATGTGAGTAACTGGGGATTTTAGAAAAATGTTATTATGATATTTACTTTTGTTAGTGGTCCAGAAACACTGCCTAGAAGTATTGGTAGAGAGTTCCGAAACACTCTGTATATCAGACGATCAAATATTTTTGTATATCATTTATAGTTTTGTCTGCAGACAATCCCATACTAATCCTGTGTTTTGTAAGATGCTTTCGATCTCTTCTATAAGGCTACGATTGTAATGATATGTCTACGTTGCAGTTGTTTTTCTGAAAAACATCGACTTTTGAAAGATTGAAATTAGAGACAAGGTTTGACGTTAGTCCATCAATCATTGGCTGTCAGCTTTTCCCGTGCTAATCATTAACGAGCTCCTACAACTCGTAATTACAAGTGTTTAGGTTGCTTTTCAATAGTTATCATACTTTAGAAGAATACTTTAAAATCTAAATAAGCTGATTGTAATAAGTATTTTTTCATTTCAATTACTACAGGCATGTTTAAATGTTAATTGCTTCTGTCTTCAATTGGGAAATTTTTCTTGTGATTTAACTGTTGTTTCTGGTCTTTTCTCTTGTAATTATTGCGTCTTAAAAGACATGCCTCAAGCAGAATTCGGGTAAAGGATGTGAATACCTCACGTTCCTTATGGTTGTAGTGGCACATGCTATTTGTTTCTAACCATCCTGTGCTGAAATATAGTCTGTTTCAAGAAAGAATACACTCAAGTTTCAATAATTTGGGTAAAGGATTTGTGAAATGTGAAATAGGTGGTATACCTCACGTTCCTTATGGTTGTAGTGGCACATGTTATTTGTTTTTAACCATCCAGTGCTGAAATATAGTCTGTTTCAAGAAAGAAAACACTTGAGTTTCAATAACAATCAATAGAGCTATCAATAGACAGGTGAACAAGCAATAGACGAACTACTCAACTTAGATTTCTGCAAGTTTTGCTATTTGATTAATATTTTACAATTTATTTTATAGTTGTTCGTGGAATTTAATATTTTATTGGTTGGGGTTGCATATAAGCACAAGACGTACGTACATAAAGCAATTATTGAAGATAATAATTTTTGTGATGTTGAAGATCCATCTTGTTTCCACTAATTTAATAATAAAAACTTAAAAAACACAGTGTACTGTGGGTTGTCTGAAGATGCTCTTAACATCAAATTGAAACGTCCGTCACGCTATAACGTGAGTCACAATTTCCACTTGAAAGTGGTTTTTTTTAAAGTTTTTATTGATATAAATGACATTTTGAAAATTGGAGTTCATTTTAATGAGTGACATTGTACATGACATTTGATTTTATATATGATTTCACATGGCATTTTATTTTATATATGTTTATGAAATTTAATATTTTATTGGTTGGGGTTGTTTATAAGTACAAGACGTAAAAGCAATTAAAGATGATCATTTTTTATTGATATAAATGACATTTTGCAAATTGGAGTTTATTTCAATGGCATTTTACATGACATTTAATATTTGAGGGAACTAAACATAAGATAGTTTGAAATGACTACATAATTGAGGGACAAAATTCATGGGCATTCTTTCGAGGAACTGGTTTTGGTTGAGATACATCACTTTTTTTTGTGGATGAAGCCCACATGGGTCTGAGACCTGTGCGTGGGTAATGAGTTGGATGATGGTGATTGATGAGTTGGACCTACAGTTTTAGGTGGGTTCCGAACCACCGGGAAGTGATTTTCAGCAGAGAACAGAGTCTTTTTGGCTGGCCAATCTAATCGGTCACCCTTTCAAAGAGTGCCTAGGAGAACGCAGCTTATCTATCTGATTGAACAGATACCTGCTACGGCTCGCGGATATCACTTCCCTACATTACTGCAATATCATTTTCACTAGAAATGATGATAGTTTAAAAAAATAATAAATCACCTCTTACTGAAAATAATTTTCAAGTGTATCTGAAGAGTTGAGAAGATTTGTTTCAAGCGTGAATCTTCAGATTAGTTCACACAATCTAATAAGTTTTATAGCTTGTGGAAACTATATTCTATGTTGTAACTAAGTAACTATCTTAGTAGCTGTCTCTCGTAACAGTGGTACAAACTCATCAAATCGAGAAACGTCTGTCTAGAGTTGAAAATTACAAAATTGCTGGTTAGTTGAACGAGTAGATTTGTGGTTCCGCTTCCTTCTCTGCCTTCTGGCTTAAAACTGGTAGATCTGGTGTACTCTGGCTACATAAACCAGTCCATGAGAATTTGACGGTTAAAAGTGCCAAAGCATCTAACGTTTCACATGCAGGATGGTTTAGGACTAACGTACGGATCTTAGGAACTGATTTTACAGCTGAAAGTAAGAAAATATTATAATAATATAAAAATAATAGATTTAAAATATAATAATATAAATAATAAATAGTAAAATATAAAAATAATAAATGTGGGCTCTGAAATTATTTCAAAGAGAAATGTCCAGATGTCAATCAATCAATCAATTCTAATTTATTATCAAAATTTACAAACATTGTAAATTCCTACTAAACCCGAAGGTTTTTCAGCAGGTGCCAATCATCACAATTATTGCAACAAAGAAACAGATTCACGTATAATTTAAAATATTATAAGAAGTAATACAGATTAGTTAATGAAGACATACATTACAAAAGAATGTAATGATAAAAGTAAAAAATAAACGCTGTAAATACAGAACTGAGAACGAAAGGAAAAAACTACAATCCTATCAATGAAATAATATTAAAGTAATAATAGAGATTAGTTAATGAAGATATACATTACAAAATAATGTAGTGATAAAAGTAAAAAATAAACGCTGTAAATACAGAACTGAGAATGAAAGAAGAAAAAAAGTGGCTTAGCCAGGATCAAATTTCGGGGGGGGGGGGGGGGGGCTCACCAAGTCATTAGCTATCTGGGGGATAGGACGGTGCGGATTTTTTTTTAAATTTAGTGGTGTGAAAAGCAAATTTAGACAACTTGTTAGGCTCTAAAGTTCAAAAGAAAGTTTTGAAAAATTACTACCCAAGAACCTAGGTGGCCAGGTTTGAAATGATAAAGTTTGATATATCGATATCTGTGACTATTTTGAGTCAAAACCCTTGAATTGGAACTAATCATACTTAACTTATGTACTGAATCACAAAATTAATACTAATTATTATTATAAGTTTCAAAAATTTATGTCATTAGCCTAAAACGCACCCAACCCAAAGTTCATGAAATCGGAATTTTTTTTAATCATAGCACACTGATTTTACACGCTTGCATAGAACTTGCATTTATTTTTGTGTTTTCATTTATAAAATCCCGATTTTATGAACTTTGGGTGCGTTCAGGCTAGTGGGTTATACTGAATTTTAACTTCAAAACTAAATTTTCTACAAGATGAGTTTATTCTAAAAGGTGATTTATCAATAATTAACAAAGTTAATCCACTTCAAACTTGAAAATTTCATTTTATTTAATGTAATAAATAAACAATTATGGTAGTCATAGTTTTCTAACATGTTTTATTCGATTTCGTAGCTCATTTTAAATCAAAATTATCCATTTGAGCACCTAACAAGTTTCTATATGAGTAAATATTGAGGAAAAATTTGAAAAATGCATTAATCTGACAATAACTGTAGCTATATTCCATTACACAAACATGGTTTCTGTAATCTGTTCGTTATAATATAACAAAACAGATAGAACCCTTCGGCTTTGATAAGTCCTTATCTATTAGTTATTTGAGAATTTTTTATTTCTGAAATTTCGGGGGGGGGGGCCCGGGCCCCATGGGCCCCCCCCCTGGCTACGCCACTGGCCATATGAAACAGTCCAACCGGGGTTTCTCAGTTATCCAGTGTAACAAAAAATAATTCGTGTATTTTTTGGCTTTTGTTGCATGCTAAATGAAAGTTTTTTGGAAGGATATGATAGTCAGATTGTAAGCTAAAATTGTTCTAGCTGTGTCCAATCATTTTGTAAAAAAAACTCCGTCAAAATTGATAAAGAGTACAGGTATGAGGTGAGTATGCTGATAAAATAGACAGCTTCTTTCGATGGAAAGATGCAGCTAAAAATTGGTATTCAGTTACTTTCCAATAGCAATAATTTAATATTGCTAAAGTAGGGGAGATGAGCGCTTCAAAGTTCAGGTAAGAGATGTGGGGTAAATGCGAATTTAATTTGGTAATATAAATAATTTTACAAGAATACGACAAAATTTCCATATAGGCTTTGATCTCTTGTCAACTTAATTTCACAGTAAAAATTGAAATTTGTTATCTGGTATATTGTTTTGTGTTAAGTTGCATAGTGGTTTAAGTGGTCGTGGGTTCAAATCCCGCTCCACCGTCAGGCATTTATGTGTAATCATTCATCTCATTACCCACGCACAAGTCTCGGACTCATGTGGGCATCATCAGCAATAATAATATAAAAAAATATTCACTTTTTTAGGACCTAAAGCTAAAAATGTCGAGCTCCCTTGCTTTCAAGTTTAATCATATTTTGAAAATGGCGCTACTAAAGCTTTCATATCAACCGTATATCGTATTTGAATGCTTTCTTTATCGTCATATAAATTTTCTCATGAATAGCTGGAAAGAATTATTTTTATGTTATATCTGATTTTAAAATTCATAAAATATTGGAAATAAACTATAAATTTGAGAAACTATGAATAAACTATGAGATCAAACTTAAAAAATCGTCTCCTGTAAAATTTGCTTTTTGTGACTATGTGCATTATTCCTCTGAGACCTTCATATGGGTTAGCTAACCTAACCTAAACTGACATGCTTATTTTCCCAATACCAATGCAGCCGTGCCAAGGAGCAAATCCTTTTGTTTTTTTTGTGTGTGTTTTGTTCTGTACAGTTTACGGGTATTTGAATGTTCATAAGTTGAGTGGCCTCTGTAGAAGTGCGTCTTTGTTTTGTCTGCAACGCTACATTCCTGAAGCAAGTTGTTTTCCAAGAACAGAATACAGCACAACACCTGTAGGTTACTCTGTGGTGTGAACACACACTGTTGCACTTTTGATGTGAATGCAGCTGCTTGAATAAGCAGTTTTCATAAGAAACTTCCCAGGAGATGATGTATTCTTATAGTAGGCTACTGAACAATATTATTAACAGATTTCTAACAGAAAGATCATGAACATGAGAGTTTAGGATCAATTTCAAGTATTTTTCTAGCATTCAACAAATAGCAAAAATATGAATTGAAAAGCTGATCTACTACAAATCTAAAAAGGACTGAGACCTATTTTATGATGTATTTTTATAGTACTGAACAATATTATTAACAGTTTTCTAACAGAAAAATCATGAAATGAGGGTTTAGGATCAATTTCAAGTATTTTTCTAGTATTCAACTAATAGCAAAAGTGTTATAGAAAAAATATGAATTGAAAAGCTGATCTACTACAAATCTAAAAAGGAGTGTAGACCAATTTTTAGATTTTTTTATTATTTATTCATGCTTAAGAATTCAAATAGCAGGATATTCAATAGCTTAAGAATTCAAATAAATTCAAGAATAAGCAGGACAATTCTGAACTCCGGTTACACTGTAACTGAATAAAGTGATAACGTTAATAACTGGTAAAAAGTAATGTTTAAAAAAGTACAATCATTAAGATTTAAGAATTTAGATTTGGGAATTATTGAACGGTAATTCACTTCAAACATGGTAAACTAGGTTTTTACACAACTTCAGTTACGGTAATTATATTTTAGTTGAATAAATTAATAAAATTTACTGCATTTACAGATTTAAAATATGTTTTCGTTTTTTGCAGCTTGTAGCTCACTTTATAAATTTTCAATTAACGATATAATCAATTCACCGCATCTATAAACTATTTCAATGAATAAGTTTTCTAAAAAAACTTCCATTGAGTCTTTATATTTAGTTTACGACCAGAGCTAATCCAACTCTAACCTAGAAAAAGGTTCAGTCCAATACAGTTTATTTTGTCAACAATTGCAATTAAAGCTTTTGTTATAGACGTGTAAAAATGTTATTTGATTTTATACCACAATAAGATTTTAAACAGATCATTAACGTTATAAAAGTCATGAAATTATTTTTTGGACTATCATTCTGAACTGCATCTTAACAATTTAAAATGAACTATTTTGGAAAAATATTTTTTTTAATTATTTAACGGTTTTATCTATTTTGAAAAACTAAATAATTGGATATATAAATATATTATCATATTAAAAGACATGTTTTTGTGTACTGAAACACAACTAATGGGAAAGAGGTTATTCACTTTATTCTTACGTCATTCCACACTGCTTCTCACAATATATTAATGGGGGTTTAAACTTTTTTTAAAAACTGCAAAATTAGTTTTGTAAATTACATTAGATAATATCATTGAAAGAACTTGAGACATGTTTTCTATACTTAAACTCAAGAAACCGGAATGAAATATCGTCTTTTTCGAAAGCCATCTTCATTTGTAAGAATAGAGTTGTGTGAGATAATATTTCAGCAGACAAAAAGTGAAAATCTAGCAAGAGTAAGGACAAGTTTTCTAAGGCGTAGTTGTATCGTCTGCAAAGGCAGACCGGGTTATTAAGATTGAGCTTTCTTCTGACATTTAAGAATGTTTGAGGCGGTTTATTCGAAAATGTTTATTCACATGCTTTTGACAACTTTGGGTTTAGTGCGTTTTATGCTCCACCGTGTTTATGCCATGTAATTTCAGTTGTGGACTAGTTGATGTCTTGTAGCTTGGTTTAGAGCTCAAATTTAAATAGTTTCTGGCATTTTGAAGAATGCAATCATCATAAAATGGCTAACTTACATGACTGTATAAATATAGTAGTCCATACAACGATCGTATTAAGACTGCCTTTAAGCCGTAAGTGAGATATATAAGTTAGTGAACGAGCTTATGAGTGTTCTAAATATTTTAAGAAAGGTAAATAAATGTAATCGTTGCAAACACTATTTTATCTATGACTACCAAATTAAAATTACCATCAATTTTATTTATTTATACCTGAAGTATTACCTTGTTCATGATATTAAATTTAATTAGTAGTCTAAATTAAGATTAATAAATTGAAAAAGGTAACTTATGTTTATTTCAACTTACTAACCACTTGGTTAATTTTCTAAAACAAACATAACCTACAATACTAAATTGTTGAGATTAATTTAGAATGACAGTGCTCTAAATATTCAGGCTACATTTGAATAACGTTTCACACATTCCTGAAGTCTATGTTTAAGTTTTTTCTTAGTATTATTTAAGATTGTATCTGAAATTTTGTGTCAATTATAAAATAATGATATCATGTAACCTTGCTGGCTCAGGTCTGGTGTCACTGCTCTCAGGTCGCACCTAGACAAAGTGAAGTGCCTCTGGCGTTACTTGATGATAATAAAAAAGGTTGTTTGATTGATAAACTAGTGCTCAGCTCGAATTTAGACAAACCCAAACGAACTGAAAAATCAAAATTATTTCTAGGTGTATGTCAAACTAAATTCAGGCGCATGTTATGTTGATGCAAAATAGTTGCCGTACTGCTTTTAGTCGCGGTGATGACGAGTTGGCCAGCTATTGGCCCGAGTTTGTTGGAGGGAAGACTGGTACATGTTTCACAGCCGTCTATCACAACTTGACAATTGCACAAAGTTGTGTGAAAAAGTGCACGAACCCTATCGGATGTTGGGATTGGATGTTGGAATTGAGTTCTGTGTTGAAAAATTCAATTTTGTTACCGGGGGGACAGTCGACGCCATTTTGGATCGATAGTGTTAGTGATAGTTCGCGAGGATGCAGAACGACTCCCGGGGCGCCATGGATAACATATCCACTTTCAGTATGGTGGTGAAAAGTACGGCGAGGAGCTCTCGCCTGTTGAGGGTGTTCGCTGGAGGTCGAGGAACTCCTGGAGATGGCGAAAATCAGGGATGGTTCTCGTCGTTGAAGAGGTCGGCGACTGGCAAGAGCAAGAGGATTAGTCGACTCACCAAGTCCGCCTGGGATATCAATGCTGTGGTGAGTTAGTTAGTTTAAGCACAAATGAAAGTGTTGAATATTCAAATTCATGTTCTATAAAATCAATAAAATACTTAATAGGGAACAAATAAAAACGGTGTCCCTTGCACGAGTGGAATCACAGTATGGGGTGGAACATACAACACCCATATAAAGTTTATAAGAGATATAAAGTTTTCCATAGTAATCTCACTTTTATTCAGAGACAACTTCTCCATTTAAGCACTAAATTAATTAATATACTTCCAGAAGACTTCGTAACTTTCCACCACAAAAAAAGAAACTGAATAAATGGATACGCAATAACTTTTTTCAAAATTTAACCTTCATATAACTAAATTATATTAGTTTCTTCTATTGTGCAGACTTCTATATTCTCCTTTCTTCCTTTCCTTCTTTTCTATATCGTACTTGTTTCTTTCTTTCTCCATTTATTGTTCTTCTAAAATTGTATTTACATAGATTTTAAAACCACTATCACTGAGTTTTCATTAATACTACCTTTGATTTCTCTTTCATAGCACTATGTCATTGTGAAACTAGAATTTAATTACGACTCCCACCAGCGAGCAAGTTTTACTTTTGCTGGAGGTGCCATGACGTTTATGATCGTGGCCTATTTTTTATCATTGTTCATGATCTTTGTTTATTAATAAGTCAAGTCTGTTTTTTTTTATTTATTACGTTTGGCAATAAAAAAAAATAATATTAAAATGAAAACAGTTAATACGTTTTTATTAACCGTTTTTATTTTCAACCTAGAGTTCCACAACATCAGCCTAAAATCTACTGATAAGTGAAAATATTTTTTCGTAGCTCATTATGAACCGGTTTGGTTTGCACCAGGGGTTTCCTGGTGCTTGCTATGTCCAATTAGCTCTTAGCTGTTTTCCTTAGGAAATTAAATTCAATTCTTGATGATTTGATTGCAATTCTTTTATTAGTAATTGTTATTATTTAATTATTATTATTAATATTAATTATTATTATTATTATTATTATTATTCTCATTCTTTTATTATTATTATTATTAATATTATACAACTATTGTCACTAGTGAGGTCGTTGTGGCTTAGTTTTACTGCATTTCAATGACCACTGAAAAATATGTCTGTTCAATTCGATTTTATTTAACACACAAAACATACACAAAAATAAAATAAAAATAACAAACAGACAATTACAAATAGGTGGCTCCATTGTGGGGTGTGCAGGATCTAACTATGGATTATCTAACAATGGCAAAGCCGTGTATTAGGATAAGTGAAATAAGAGGGAAGGGGAATTTGAAAAGGAAGAAAGCCATTGTTATGAGGAAGGGCAAATTGATATGTGATAAGGGCTAGAAGCTCCTATTCTAGTCTATGCAGAGAGAGTAGGTGTGTGTGTGTGTCAATCGTGCGGATTCCACATAAACAGCAATGATTTGAAACACTAAATTTGGCTCAAAGCTTCCTCTAAACTCAAACAGTGCACCTCGAAGCCCAATTTCTTATTTCCTTTCTATTACATTTTCAAAATTGAAATTAAATACTTTATTCACTCGAATAAAATATATTTATGTTCAAATATTCAAAAATAATAGTATTGAAATATTAATGTTCAAATTTCACTTATGGACACTATTAGTTTTAAAATGTGTTTAAATGCAGGAAACTCACAGAACAGCTGATAAATGATACATTACTATGATGCAAATAAGCTAGTCACAAAGCAACACATTTGTTCCGTATCAATATTGCAGCTCCTAATTTTATAGATGTAGATTTAGAAGAATAATAGATCAATGTGGAAAAGATAGTTGTGGAGTGGACTCTTCCGAACTGTAACAATAACAATCAATTGACTAGACAGAGTTCAATAATTTATTGAAGTAATATTGTTACAATAACTATTGTACTGTAGTATTCATATAACTTGGCAGCGTGTAGAAGATGGGAGGGCTTGCTACATCTGAACCCAACTGCTGCCAAGTTATATGGAAACCAATTGAAAGTACTTCTTTATTTAATATTAAAAACCTGTTTTTAAAACAATTTTGTTTGCATTCTTCCAAGTAACTCAGATTGTCATATTTGTATTAATATTTTGGGTGACCGATTAGATTGGCCAGCAAAAAAGACACTGTTCTCTGCTGTAAAATCACTTCCCGGTGGTTCGGAACCCACCTAAAACTGTAGGTCCAACTCATCAATCACCATCATCCAACTCATTACCCACGCACAAGTCTCAGACCTATCCTCCAAAACAAATATGCATTGCTCATTCAAAGTGTTCAATGCACGTATCTAGCAATTGTAATACTACATTATTGATAAAGCATACTCATCCAGTAAGTGATATGATTGGTGAATCCCATGCAACACAATTTATTGTTTTCCTACATAGTTTCCTGTATGAATCATCAGTAGTTAAGCCTTCATGGAAAACGTATGACTAGTCTCCGTCATCTAGGTGTATTCTTTTTTCCCCTTCTCAAGGTCATTTAGATAAGAATGTGATTGTCGCATAAACAAGTACGTCGCTCATGTTATCTAATGGGAAATTCAATCGCACGTCATTCCGATTATTCATAAAGTTTTTTATTTAATCCATTGGTAAGTGCGCCTTCATTAGGCGACTCAACAGCGCGTCAAAATAATTTTGTAGCGCGATACAGTCGCGCGACTTTATCACTCTGTGCAAATAGTGATACTGTAATAATAGTTGATTTGATTTGATAATGCTGATAATGCAAAATATTGCAATATTGCGTGCACTGCAGCTGGTAGTACATGTTGGTATTGTTCAGTTTTGAGATGGACGATGGCATCCGTGAATTTATTTTTTATAAATTCATAAACATTTTGGCGCCACCTTCAATAAGTTAGAAAATTACTTATATCAAATTTAGAAAGAAACGATTTTCAATTAAAAAATCTATGAAATTAGTAAGATTTAGAAAAAGGTAATTAATTGATAAACTAATTAAAACTGCAATTTCATAATAAAAGTAGGATATTATATTGAGGAAAATTATAATAGCGAAATGCGTCATAAAAATTAAATGGCTTTTGTTTCTTCATTTTATAATCGGGTCCCTTTCAGACTATACATATACTGAAAAATTAATAACAAGAGCATCTTTTAAATAATTTCAAGTAGACAATTCCCTTTCACAGTTATAACTTCACTGAAAAATTGAATTTAGAAGTTGTAGAATTTTTTTTAAATAATTATAAGTAAAGTTAATTCGTATGGCTTTTCGTGGTGGGGAGACCCTTACGGGTAGTTCCACCTCGCCGCTTTTTTTAACGACTGCTTTTTTTTTTTAATTATAAGTGCACTACCTTTTCACAGTTATAACTTCAAAATTGAAACATTGATAACTTTAGAGATTTTTAAAATAA
The DNA here is from genome assembly GCA_948455865.1 of Conomelus anceps. NCBI lineage: Eukaryota > Metazoa > Arthropoda > Insecta > Hemiptera > Delphacidae > Conomelus > Conomelus anceps. Next base: position 5,594,511 of record OX418225.1, read on the forward strand.
TTATTTTTTAAAGTTAACGGTCGCGAAAGCATTTTTATTTATTATGTTAAATATAAATGATTAAATAATGAATTTATTTACCTTTTCAAATAAACAGTACCAAATATTTTAACGAACTGTCAGAATTTGACAACTTACTCGAACAAAAATCAAATGAAGATGTTTTTGACTTTTGGCTTGTCATTGGGCCGACCCTTGCAAAACTCAAATGGGACCACCGCTGAATGATGCTTTATCATTAAAAAAACAATTATTTAAATCGATTCAATAGTGTGAGTAATTGATGTACCAACATGAAAAAGTTGAAAAAACGAGCTCGCATTGAAAGCCTTCATCTTTAAACTCTGTTGAAAACATGAAATTCTAATCAAATTTATTTAAGCTATTCGTATTTTTCAAAATTCTAAATTTTTTATTACTATTAACTTTTCAAGTGAATTCAACGACTTGCAGTCAAATCGACTGCCAATTAATTTGCCTGCAAGTCGTTGAATTCACTTGAGAAGTTTATATTAACAACGCAGTTCGTCATGGAACAAGAAATCCAGGAATTGTTATTACTTTTCCCCGAGTACCTATTTAGCAGCTTAATTTATTACCTAGCATAAAATTTGAGAATTTCATCAAATCTTTTAATTTTGCCGATTCATTGAGCTTTAAAAAAGATCATTCATAAATTCCTTAAATTTTATGGTAGGAGAAAACTTCAAGTTGGTACGTAATCATTAAAGTAAATAAAACCTGATAAAATTTTAGAAATTGAAATATCAGAAATTTTATGTTTTTCACTTTAGTAGTGAAAATTAAAGATAGTGAGTCACGTCCTTATCAGCAGCGCTGCTCAGTCGCCCTATGTGAAGGGTCACTAACGCTTGAATATGATATAAATAGCACCTGAATAATATTGTTGGATAGAGTTTATCAGCTAATGGTGACAAAGTAACACAAATTCTAGAAGACTATACAATTATCACAAGCTGGTTTTGAAGGAACTGATAATTTTACAAACTGTCAAATATTCAGAACATAAAATGATACGGTTTCTGCTTTAAAACAAATAAATTTGAACATAATTTAAACATAATTTGTACATAATTTCGAATTGCTCAAAGTGCTATAAATTATACTGAAGACTTCCACAATGTTGGATATTGACAACAGAATTGAATAGCTGATGGAAATCGATGAACGCCCTGCAGAAAAATATTTAGTCACCGCCGAGAATCGAACCACGGACCTCCCAATTGATCAGGGAGTTGTCTAAGTATTTTCTTTAGTAGCGTTCATTGATAGCAATTTGAGGAATTCGAAATAAATAAATAAATAATGTTCTATACAATTATACCGAGCAAAGGATCGACAAACATATTATTATTTGTATTCTAGTAATTATATAATTTGTACATTTTAATCGAAATTTGTGTAAGTAATGCAGCGATCACATAAGACCAATGTGTCTTATGGTATTATGTGATTGCTGAAGTAATGTTGGAATTCGAAAAACTTTGTAAATTATGTACGGTACAGTAGATATTGGTAATATAAATTTTAATATATTTCAAAATAACTCCAATTGGATTATCAGGTTAGTTATTTTGGTGTTTTTTTTTAATGGTAGCGTGATGGGGGATTTGCTCAATAAGAAATAAAATTATCTCATTTAATTGAAACATTTCACTTTTTACTACTTTCATGCCACTACACAAAATTGCACAATTATCCTAAAACAATTATATGTTGAGCGTGAATTGATTCTTCTATTTGTTGGGGGGTTAATTTCATGAATACGGTGAAGCACCTTTCACTGGTGGAGATGGGTTTTTCCTTTTGCGGCGCTGATGGGGGGGGGGGGGGGGGGGTTAGTAGTCCGCTTAGTATCTCATCGAATGAAAACATTTCATCAAGGAACAAAATAAAAATATATGCGTCCAGTAGACTCTTTCCCCCCACAGGCAACAATACCTATGCGGTAATTTATATTTCATATTATATAGAAGTGGAAGGATCTAATGTATATTATGATTTTTTCTTTATGTACTGGTAATTTATTGGTTATTTTCTTTTCTTTCCGCATATTGTAAAGTGTATATTTTATGGAAATAAAGGTGATTTGATTGGATGTGTTCAAGCCAGTGGGAGGAGTATTGAATAGTGCTTCATAGTATTTCAGAACCTATTTCAACTATTGTTACATTATTTACACAAAGACAGACCATCGGTAGTGGGATTGAATTAGAGAAGAGAAGCTGGTCACCCGTATAGTTATGTATTGGGACCCTGTGACCTCATAAGTGCTGAGACCGAAGCTTTGGGACCATTCAGTCAGTCACCATTGAACATTTTATTACACTAAGCCTAAAGCCGCCCTCCATTGATTTCTATAGGGCAGAGGCAGTTACTGCCGCTATTGTCGATTTGATTCTGTAATTCACAGAATTGGGCGAACACATTCGTTGTTGCAGTAACGAGTGCTCGCTGATGGAATTTGTTTGGGGGGGGGGGGGGTGTAATGGATGTCATGGGAAGGGGTGGGGTGATGGACAGGTCTTTTCGATTATTTAGTTGCATTGAAATTGACCTAATCTGTCTATCAGATCCGGCTATCAATACTTTCAAACATAAACGGAATTAGGTTTACTGTACTTTGATCCTGGCTAATTTATTCAGTATATAGTCTGTCAACTCATTTTTGGCAGTACGCAGGAACACATTTTTTGTTGGTTATGCAGCGTACACTGCTTTCCAAGCAGCTTCTCCAGATTCATACGTAGCAGGTATCTGTTCAATCAGATAGAGATAAGCTGCGTTCTCGTTGGTCCTGTTTGTAACGGTGACCGATTAGATTGGCCAGCAAAAAAGACACGTTCTCTGCTGTAAAATCACTTCCGGGTGGTGGTTCGGAACCCACCTAAAACTGTAGGTCCAACTCATCAATCACCATCATCCAACTCCTTACCCACGTACAGGTCTTAGACCTATGTGGGCTTCATCCACAAAAAAATTCCATAATGAGACATGAAGTTGTCACAACCACATTAATTTATTGAAAATAGTGAGATACTAGTTTCGGTTGTAACACCATTATCAATCTCAAACAAACTAAAACTAAAGTAGCTCTTTTTTATTTTCTCTTGGTTTGTAGATTTGTAGTCCTGGCTTCGTCAGGTTTTCATGTTCTTGTAAAACCTCCCAGCAAACTCCATGAAGACAAATATAAGGAAGTATATGAAGACAAATATAGGGAAAATTTAATGAAATTATCGCCGCGAGCCGTAGCAGGTATCTGTTCAATCAGATAGAGATAAGCTACGAACTCCTGGGCCCTCTTTGTAAGGGTGGCCGATTAGATTGGCCAGATAAAGACTCTATTCTCTGCTGTAAAATAACTTCAAGGTGGTTCGAAACCCACCTAAAACTGTAGGTCCAACTCATCAATCACCATCATCCAACTCATTACCCACGCACAGGTCTCAAATGTATGTAGGCTTCATCCTCAAAAGAAAGAAGCAATATTAGGCTAGAGGCCTTGTTGGTTTCTTTCACATTGATTGTTTCTTCACACTCAGTTTAATTCATAATGTTATATGAATAAATAAATGTCCTACTAATCAGGTATATTAAGAATATATTGTTTATTTTTATGTAGAGCTTATCCAGTGTATTTTATTCTTTGTTTAAAGGTTTTTATGTCAACAGAAATTTGTAATGTTCAATATGTCCACATTGTTCGTTGTTTTTAAATGATTGTCTATTATATTGTATTTATTTATAGAAACAACAGGTTCTCTTTTGTACATCTACAAGCAGTGCAACTTATTTTGTACGGTTTATTAAATATCGTACAACTTGTTCTGAATATTTGTTTGTTGGTTACTTGTTGGAATATGACTTTCACTTTTGTGAAATAATTGATGAACTTTGATTGAAATAAATAATAAGCTATTGTCTATCAGTCACTTGAATTTGTGATCCCGAATAATTTTCTGTCATATTCAAAATTGATCGTTTTTTTTATGTTAGTGTTAAGTTAGGTATGAAATGGCTTTTCACATATTTTGTATTTCACATGAGTTAATTTATTTTGTGTATGTATTCTATTATTTTGTGACACTTCCATTTTTATTCGCATGTATTAGTTCATTGAGTATGTATGTATGCTTTATTGGCCATTACATTCAAATATCTTATTACATTTCCAATTCAGGATAATTGGAAGTCTTTCATTGATTATGAAAACCTTATTTCAAGGTATAAGACCCGTATTTATGATCCTACCTTGAGACGTCCTTAACTCAAGGGAGATTTGAAGAACTTTTGGTCTTCAAGTGTCCCTTGGGTTGATGAAGCGTCAAAATAGTTTCATACAGTAAATATGGACCTTAATCTCCCAGTGGACTGCAATAAATAAGTTCAAACCAAACACAATAATTGTTTAAATTATTTTGCTTCTATAATATTTTCAAGTCAATGTTTTTTATAGATCCAATAGCCCAGAAACTTTGCAATCACATTTATTAATATGATTGTAAGACCACTAAAATAGTTATTTATGTATTAAGAGCGTGAAGCGCGACTTTATCGCTCGAGCCAAAACATTTACTGCGCGACGCATAGCGGAGCGCAGTAATTTTGCGAGAGCGATAAAGAAGCTTCACGCGCGAATTGCATACAATATTTTTCCTACAACTGCAGTTCTGGATTACAACACAATAAAAACTTGTAGTTTGTAACATCACAGACCGTGCGCGGATTTGGTTAGCGTGCGCCATTTTGAGGTTATGTGAATTCACGGATTCCGCGATCCACCAATGAGAAGACATCAAAATCAAAACAGAAGCGTAAAGAAAACAGCTGGCGAGCGTAAAGTACTTTACCGCTTGCTGAGCAGTAAAGAGGCATTTTACAATTAGTTTTCAGTACGTAAAGAACTACTTTACGAGCAGTTGTAGGAAAATGAAATTGTTCATTTTTTCAAAGATGCTTTCTGTTTCTTGCTCCCTAGTTCTATAATATGCTGCCTGCTGACTTGAGAAAAACACAATCCTACAACGATTTTATGTGAAAAGCGAGGCTTTGGCTAATCAAATTGTTCATCTTTTCAAAGATGCTTTCTGTTTCTTGCTCCCTAGTTCTATAATTTGCTGCCTGCTGACTTGAGAAAAACAAAATCATTCAACGATTTTATGCGAAAAACGAGGCTTTGGCTATGGCTTCATTCGACAATTGAAGTAGATAATTTCTTCAAAGTTTTAATATAATGTTATAATATAATTTATTCATTTCCCAATTTATCGATACTTTCTCTAGTCCGAGACAAGGTTACAATAGGAATTAATTACAAAACAGGAGAAGGCCTAGCTTCATTATATTTGTAAATTTATTTTCATTTTCTTTTTTTTATTTTCATCAATATTTTCGTGAAAGAGTGCGGATTCGTCTTGAACTCCTACTCACAGACAAGTCTAGTTACTTTTTGTGAGTGGTATTAGTTCACACAGTTGTCGAAAACATATTTCTATTTCATCCATTTTGTTTCATTTTGCTCTTAAAAACTGTCAATTAACTCTACGGTGAAGTATACAAACGAATACATTCTCATTTGTATTCATTGATACTACTGTACAATAATGTTTAATGATGGATGTAATGTTTTTACTTTATAGTGTTTTGTGAACAATAAATTTCAATTTCTATAACTTAATCCTTTAATTATCAGTTTGAATAAAAATTCCAAAATCTCAAATTATCAAACTGATTATTAAAGGATTAAGTTATAGAAATTGAAATTTATTGTTCACAAAACACTATAAAGTAATAAATAACATTACATCCATCATTAAACATTATTGTACAGTAGTATGCACTACCTTTAAAGTCAATTGGCAGTTTTTAAGAACAAAATGAAACGAAATTGATGTTATTCTGTGTCATTTATGTGGCATCCCAAACCCACGATTTGGTTGCCAGTTCCATTCTTCCATTACAGGTTACAATCCCAACAGAGTTGAATGAATAATAATTAATTAATACACAGACTAGAGGAACGTAGGAGTAGCAAGTAGGTGTTATCCATTCAATAGTGATCTCAAATATCAATGATTCACACTTTTTGATACGGATTTTTCTTATTTTTTCTACTGTCATCCTTGTTTAATAATTCAAAATTGATTTTTAGTTATGCTTTGATGTAATAAAAACGTTTGCTGATGAAATTTCCTTTTGTTACAGCAACTCAAAGATGAACTGGGGGAAGTGGTCGCTGAAATGGAGAATATGGACACTGCCGATGACAGGTAAATTCAAAATTTTAATCCAAAAACGGTTTGTCTAAAATAAATTGTTCTAAACTTATTCAGAAGAATATCAGTGATGAACGAATATGGTTCAAACCGGCAACATAGCAAGTCCTTGCATATGTGTGAGTGAACGTGCTTGCACATTTGCATGAGGAAGTTGACTCCGTAAAACGAAAGAGAATCCAAGAAAACTTTGGGGCAACTTAGCTACCCAACGATTCAATTTGGATTTACAATAATCTCTCTATTACTAGAAGGGATATCAGAGATTTCAATGACATATTTTGTATTGCAATCGGGAATATAGTTTTTCTGTAATTAAGGTTTAAATAAATGAAATACCTCATTACAAAAACAATACTTTGTTACATTGATCCTGAAAATTTCACTTTTCTATTCAAAACCGTTCATGATACTGGTTGCCCCCAAAAATTAACTTTAAGTGCTCATATCTCAGAAAATAATTGTTGAAATTTTTTTTATTTATTGCAATAGACTACATTTCAGTAGCCTAATAATCTCCAGTCAAAGAGACTTTGAAAAAATATGACCAAAACCCTATTGCACAGCCTTAAAACATGATGACTTACACTGACTTGTACTGTGTAGAAATGGACGAAACATGACTTGTACTGTGTAGAAATGGGCTTAGACAGAACATAGGGAAACATTTGTGCTTTGACGCGAGTTGCTGATAAGTAGGGTATGTGCCTTAAAATGAAATTTAAGTTTAGAAAGAGAAAAATAAATTTATGTATTCAAATTCTAAAATTTACAAATTTGATGCAACCTTCCTTTCAACCGTTCTTTTGCAACGTTTGGGACTTGTGACTTTACTCCAATGGCCGCTTAGCGCAGTTGGTTGAGGCGTCGCATCTTAAACTTTCTGTCGTTTCAGCGGTCGTGGGCTCGAATCCCGCTCCTCCGTCTGACATCTATGTGTTATCATTCACCTCATTACCCACGCACAAGTCTCGGACTCATGTGGGCATCATCAGCAATAGAAAAAAAATAACACGGATTTAGGCAAATGGCGGCGGACAAGCCCGGAGTTTACTGCTCTTCAAATCCCAACATGTTTTAGTTATTAGTTAAAGTTGAGTTCAGGTAATTGAACATCTTGAAATGCTTTCTAAACTGCATAAAGCATGAAATAATTCAGTTTTGTAATGATAAAACTGTATAGAATCATTAAGTGTCATACTACATACTTACACCTACGGGCTAGTTTAAGGGGGGGGGGGGGGGTAAAGCTAATTGAAACCGTGTTTAACGTGATTTTGAATCTTTGTGTTTTACAAATGAAATATCAACTCATTGTTTTCACTTCCTTTAAAGGAACAACTTTGTAGAATTATTTAACCTTAATGCGATTAAGCCCACTGTAATGGATGAAGCCCACATACGTCTGAGACCTGTGCGTGGGTAATGAGTTGGATGATGGTGATTGATGAGTAGGACCTACAGTTTTATGTGGGTTCCGAGCCACCGGGAAGTGATTTTACAGCAGTGTCTTTTTTGCTGGCCAATCTAATCGGTCACCGTTACAAACAGGACCTACGAGAACGCAGCTTATCTCTATCTGATTGAGCAGATACCTGCTATGGCTCACGGCTATCACTTCCCATTTCAAAGGCTCAAGTCCCGTATTTATGAGCGTTCCTTCAGTGTCTCTTGACTCGAGGGACTCTTGAAATGCCTATATAAATACATTCAAGAGTTCAAGAGTTCCTTGAGGCAAGAGCAACTGAAGGAACGCTTTTAAATACGTCCCTTGATGCTTCTTAATCTATGTTTGCATTTTTAAGAAAAAAAAACAAATTAAGAATTATTATTATTATCTATAATACCTGCAAGGCGAATCCTGTGCGCATGTATGAGTTGCAATACTATACAAATGATTCACAATACTGTGAATATACAATACTAAAACAAATGATTTTACAAAAATTGAGGGGAAAACAGGGTAGCTTCAGACAAAGAGTGGGGAGCAGATAGGAAGAGAAGAAAGAAAAAGAGAGAGAAGAAAGAAAACTAAAGAGAAGAAATACTGGTAAATACAACATTGAAACAAAAACCTAACCTAACCTGCCTATTCGAACAGCCTGTCTTGAATACAGTATTATTATTATTTGTAATTATCCATACATGTATTTTCTTTCCAACCCTTTTATTCAAATTTATGTTTTTATTTAATATTAATAAATTAGTGTTATTAACTAATATTACAGAGTAAATTAATATTTTTGTTTCGTATTGTGTGTTATTAGTAAGAACCACACACGCACAAAGCAGACGTCGATTGGAAGAAAGAAGTTCAACATGGACCCGAAGAAGGGCATCGAGTACCTGCTGGAGCACGGCCTGCTGCAGGCGACAGCTGATGACGTGGCCGCCTTCCTCTACAAGGGAGAGGGACTCAACAAAACCGCCATCGGAGACTACCTGGGCGAGCGAAGCGATTTCAATGAAAAGGTTGGTCACCACAATTTGTCTAATGAATGAACCAATACGACGTATCCAAGAACCCGACGATTGATTTGCATCAATTTAACTGCTTTGATTTTTTTTTTTTTTTTTTTTTTTTTTTTTTTTTTAGGATGAAGCCCACATAGGTCTGAGACCTGTGCGTGGGTAATGAGTTGGATGATGGTGATTGATGAGTTGGACCTACAGTTTTTTTAGGTGGGTTCCGAACCACCGGGAAGTGATTTTACAGCAGAGAACAGTGTCTTTTTTGCTGGCCAATCTAATCGGTCACCGTTATGAACAGGACCTACGAGAACGCAGCTTATCTCTCTGATTGAACAGATACCTGCTACGCCTCGCGGCTATCACTTCCCTATCACTTGATGTTATCACTATCACTTCCTTTATGTTCATTTGCTTCCCAATTCACAAATGCCCATCGGCAGTTCTTAAACTAAATTTTTTATTCTTCTTCTTTGTGTTCAACAGATCTTATAATATATCATGCCTCAATATTTTATCTGTATTTTTCTTTCAATTCGACGATTTAAAATAATTTAAGAAAAGATTTCTATACAATCAAAAATGAAATCATCAATGCTTGTAAAAAATAAAGTTGATAATTAATTGGGCTCAGCATCAGCCTTCGTAATTTCCAATGTTTTGATTTTCAAATGTAAACAGCAACAGCACCAGCTGTCCGATGTTTCGATTCTAACTAGCCAAAACTAACGTAGATCCTATAGTGGAAATCTGTTTTATATCTTAATTATTCTTATATATATTTTTTTTTTTTTTTTGAGGATGAAGCCCACATAGGTCTGAGACCTGTGCGTGGGTAATGAGTTGGATGATGGTGATTTATGAGTTGGACCTACAGTTTCAGGTGGGTTCCGAACCACCGGGAAGTGATTTTCAGCAGAGAACAGTGTCTTTTTTGCTGGCCAATCTAATCGGTCACCGTTACAAACAGGACCTACGAGAACGCAGCTTATCTATCTGATTGAACAGATACTTGCTACGGCTCGCGGCTATCACTTCCCATATATTCGACCCCAAAATCCAAAATCAATAGAGACCTTATAATATAATAAATTTTTATTATTTATTGAAAATATAAATGTTTGAAGGCACTAGGAAATATACAATTTTTGCCCTCATGACACAATCATAATTATTAAAACAACCACGTTAAATTTAAATATGTTTTTAGAAAAGAGTTGCAACCAACTTATCACAACACTAATACAATGAGAAAACTTGCTAAAATACATGTTCCAATTAAATTAATGTGAAAAAATAATAAACATAAATATCAATAAAGAAAAAATATATAAAACTACTACAACTGTATACACTAAAGAATTATAGATCATGAATTTAAGAAAATACACAGCTTATTGAATCTAGGGTTAGGTTGACCATTGTGTTTAATTTTTCTAAGGTGATTACTATTGAGTGCATCGAGTATGTTTCTCTGTGCAAGCACCCTTGTTCTTGGGCGTGAGATCTACTGATCAAAGAACTACTAGTTTTTTTAATCTACAGTTGGCGCGCCACAAGAATAGCATCGGTTAACATGTACTGTTGTGGATGCCAATGCCATTCTCATGGTGCGCACTTATACTAGTAATTTTCGAATAAATCATAGTGTATTTTTCGTCATACTTTTAGGTTATGGACAGTTTACCAGTCAAGGAATCAATGTGGTAAACGGCTGTTCACAGAAATCAAAAACAGCTGATGTCATTTTATGATTATTACCACACGCTTATGGGTGGCTGCTGGCTACTGTTTCACTGAAATAGTATAATTACGTTACTAGGCTGGAATGAAACGTTTTGCCGGTCAAGCATATGATAAGAAAAGAGGCACTTTCCATATGTGACAAATCTATGGAAAGTAGCTGCTACTTTCTATCAAGTGTAACAAAAAACCATTTGACCGAAAGCTAGATCAGCTGATCTAGAACCATTATTGCCATTTTCACCTAGAGTTGCTGTGATTTGGTGTGTTGAGGTTATGTTCTTATAACAATGATTTATAGTTTCTTATTCCAACTTACCTGCTATTGTAGACTTGTGTGATGAAAAATAACGTACATAAAACGTATGGTAAGGTGTTTACCGTATTCTTATGAAACTTTTGCACTCGACTTTGTCTCGTGCATAATAGTATATTATGTTACAAGTGCGGGAAATTGTGTGTACTGTACGAGTATGATAAGTTAATGCACGAGACGAAGTCGAGTGCGGTATTATCATACAGGTACGGTAAACATCTTCCCGGACGAGTTGTGTATGACATTTTTCGTCTTACTAGTCTAAAATATAAAAAAAGAGAAACTTTGATGATGTTGAAGATCCATCTTGTTTCCACTAATATGTATTATAAACTTAAAAAACACTTTTGAATGGAAATTGACTCACGTTATGGCGTGACGGCCGTTTCGCTCTGTTGTCTAGAGCATCATCAGACGACCCATAGTACACTGTGAGTGTGCTGTGGGTCGTCTGATGATGCTCTACACAACAGAGCGAAACGGCCGTCACGCCATAACGTGAGTCAATTTCCATTCAAAAGTGTTTTTTAAGTTTATAATATAAACTTTGAGCTAGTACAACAAGCATCATCAAACATAACCTCAAAATCTATCATAGCAGTAGAATACAAAAAATACTTTTGAGATCTGCTGTTTTCCAAATTCTCTAACAGCTAGAATGTGGTATAATCCATTAAGGGTTGATTACATTGGGATAGTTACTCGCTAAGCGAGTAGCGAGTAGGAACGTTTCAGACCAATCATGCTACAGCAGCTCAGCATACCCAGCCGAATTATATAAAAATTAAACTTCCAGAATTAGCCTCATACTATGGAATTTCAAAGACAATAAATAATATTACAACACAAAATTAAAATATGAAGTTTACCAACAATTATTCAATAAAATTTCATCAAAACAGTTGACAGAAAAAACAATATATCTCATCTGAAGTGCTTTGTTGGCAGCCTGCGCGGTTTAATGTCGACTTTGGCCACAATAATATTGTATTTTGGTGTTGGTTACTCTGCCAGCGAGTACCAAATTTGACCAAATCCAAAGTTGAGAGACTGTCTACTTTGGATTTGGTCAAATTTGGTACTCGCTGGCAGAGTAGCCAACACCAAAATACAATATTCTTCCTGGATTTGACTGCAAGTCGTTTAATTCACTTGAAAAGTTAACAATATTATTGTGGCCAAAGTCGACATTAAACCGCGCAGGCTGCCAACAAAGCACTTCAGATGAGATATATTGTATTTTCTGTGAACTGTTTTGATGAAATTTTATGGAATAATTAATTGTTGGTAAACTTCATATTTTAATTTTGTGTTGTAATATTATTTATTGTCTTTGAAATTCCATAGTATGAGGCTAATTCTGGAAGTTAAATTTTTATATAAATCGGCTGGGTATGCTGAGCTGCTGTAGCATGGTTGGTCTGAAACGTTCCTACTCGCTACTCGCTTAGCGAGTAACTATCCCAATGTAATCGACCCTTCACCGCACTGAAAAAGGATGCGGTAATGAAAATCAACTGGTCGTTCTGTAAACAGACGTTTACCAGCTCGATTCAATGCTCAGTAAAGTGGTGAATATGTACGAGTATGACGAAAACTATCATACTCGTGCGGTAAACACCGTCTTATTTCACTTGTTTATTTATTTAGATAAAATCTGTTTGAGAACTCATTTGAGTTATTAACATTCGTCAACACATAAAATACAAAAAAGTTTAAATTCAATTATTAAAGTTAATTCACAGTCAATGTAATTCAGTGTTATGTAATATACTATTTTTATTTTGTTTGCAGGTTCTCCGTGCGTTTGTCGATCTGCACGACTTCACCGACCTGATCCTGGTGCAGGCGCTGCGTCAGTTCCTGTGGAGCTTTCGACTGCCGGGCGAAGCGCAGAAGATCGACCGAATGATGGAGTGCTTCGCGCAGCGCTACTGCCAACTAAATCCAAACATATTCACCAACACCGACACCTGCTATGTGCTGTCGTTCGCCATCATAATGCTCAACACTTCGCTGCACAATCCCAGTGTCAAGGATAAACCCACCGTGGAACAGTTCATATCGATGAATAGGGGCATTAACAATGGCGGCGACCTGCCCAGGGAACTGTTGGAGAGTTTGTACGAGAGCATCAAGACTGAGCCGTTCAAAATTCCCGAGGACGACGGCAATGATCTCATGCACACCTTCTTCAATCCTGATAAGGAGGGATGGCTGTGGAAGCAGGGTGAGTTAAATTAGCACAGTTTACAGGGGACACTTGAAACCTTCAGGATGTAACAAACCATCTCCTTTATTTTTATTTATTACAAAAAACGATTCCAATACTAGTTTAAAATAATCAAATTTTTTTCAAACAATTCAATACAACTTGATTTCGTCATAATTATGGCCTACTCATTAATAACGGTAGTTTCTTGTTTTTCTCGGTTGACTTTGACTGCATTTCACTTTAATATCAGTACTTTCTTGTTTTTCTCATTTTATTTTCATTGTTTAATTCTAGCCTACTTGTGTATTGTTCTTGTATGTTACTTTTTGGTTCCTGATTTTGACACTGATTATTCCTGGTTGCTCCTCCCACCAGTGGGCGTGACTTGTTAGGGCCTTCAGCCAATCACAGACCTTCAATGGAAGTCAGCCTATGAGAGGCACTTTCACCCTCAGCCAATAGTATCATTTTGTGCTGAGTATATATTAAGCTACTCTACACTTCAGTTTGACTGATAATGGTGTAACAACCGAGACTAGTATATCACGGTTTTCAATAAATGTGGTTGTGACAACTTCAATTATTTTTATTCAAAACACAATCAGGTAAAGATACAACTGGCACAGTCCACTAATGCTTTCTTTACAAATTATCAATTAAAAGAATGCAAATTAGGAAACAAAACTACGTGAAATATCAAATTATTATAATTATTGGTATTATTATTATTATTACTATTATTGGTATTATTATTATAATTATTGGTATTATTATTATTATTATTATAATTGGGAAGTGATAGCCGTGAGTCGTAGCAGGTATCTGTTCAGTCAGATAGAGATAAGCTGCGTTCTCCTGGGCACTCTTTGTAAGGGTGACCGATTAGATTGGCCAGCATAAAAGACACTGTTCTCTGCTGTAAAATCACTTCCCGGTGGTTCGGAACCCACCTAAAACTGTAGGTCCAGCTCAGGTCTCAGACCTATGTGGACTTCATCCTCCAAAAAACAAACAAAAGAAAGCATATTATTATTATTATTGGATTGTTTTCAGGTGGCAGATACAAGAGCTGGAAGCGTAGATGGTTTATATTGAACGACAACTGTTTGTACTACTTTGAGTACACGACAGACAAGGAGCCGCGTGGCATAATTCCGCTGGAGAACATAGAGGTGCGCGAGGCAGCCGACCGGCACACGTCCAAGCCGCACTGCTTCGAGCTGTACGCCGCCGCCGGAACGGACTTCATCAAGGCCTGTAAGACGGACAGCGAGGGAAAGGTCGTCGAAGGTATGTCAACTCATTCTTGGCAGTGTGCAGAACAAGTGATCTAGGATGATTTCCTGATTTCCCCGGAGATCAGTAATATAACTGGGACCAATGATTGGAGAGGCTACGAAAATTTACGCCAAAACCACGTTAACGCTAAAAAATACGAAAATCAGTTTCAAGCAACTTGTACAATCCCTACTTGTAATAATCCCCACAAAAATAATCTTTTTCTTTTGTTTGAAGTTAAAGTAAAATGTCAATGAAGCTCTTAATGGACTTTCTGTTTATATCCGTGAGCTTTTTCATGTGTATTAAATAAATAATTAACGAAAACAACAAAAAAAAATGTGGAGAAGTGATAGCCGAGTACCGTAGCAAGTATCTGTTCTATTAGACATAAGCTACGAAACTCCTGGGTGCTCTTTGTAAGGGTGACCGATTGGATTGGCCAGCAAAAATGACTCTGTTCTCTGCTGTAAAATCACTTCCCATTGGTTCGGAACCCACCAAAACTGTAGGTCCAACTCATCAATCACCATCATCCAATTCATTACTCACGCACAGGTCTCAGACCTATGTGGGCTTCATCCTAAAAAAAATCTATATACAAACATGTAATTACAACTGAAAATGATATCAATATGGTATATAAATAACTTGGTGACACATTTGCATGAAAAGGCGAAGTTAGGGAAGGTCTTCCTCTCCAGGGTGGGAGAGAATGGCAGGCATTCTTATCAATTTACTCATTTAGAAATCATAGAGGATCTACAGAATGGGTTATTTGTCAAAAGAACTGTTAAGGCCGTAAAATAGACCGTTGTCTCCATTGAAATAAATAAAATGAGTTGAAAATCGCATAGAAATCTCTAAATACCGTAATTATTGAGATATTCTACAAAATAGAAAAGAAAAGCTAGAAGTCTAATTTTAGATTCAATTCCTCAATGATTATATGCTTGTTCATGAGATGTTCTTTTGGTTGATGCACCTTTTTTCAATTGGACATGTTTCCTTTTAGCAGTAAACAGTCATAAGTCAAAATAAAAGTATTATTTTCTTGAAGAAACAAGTTTATTTTACATATTTATCTGAAAGTGGATACATATATTTATAATTACATCAGAATTAAATTTGTTTGGATGGGCCTTAAACACCCTCTTTAGTTTCATTTCCTTTTTCTGTCGGATATTTAAAAATTTCATTCCAAAATTCCATCTTATCATCCGGAATGTAGGTTAAACTCTTCTTAATGTCTTCCATTTTCAAAAAAAATAATAGGTAGTTTGTCTTTGTAGGCAGGTTCTTTGTGAAGTTGTAGATCCAACTGAGTATTTCTTGTATTATTAGTATAATTATGTACTGTATTATGTATTATGTACTCATGACAAATAAATAAATTAAATTGGGGCTACATGTTTGAAGTGGATTCACTTGGTCATTTACAAGGTAAATTTTTCCTACAATACATTATATTATAAAGAATTCAATTCTAAAGAATGAAATGACCAATTTCATTGTCTATTATTCATTAATGGGGTTTAAACTCTACTAATCAATTAGTCATTTTAATTGAATATTTTTTTCTCTCTTCAGGTAAACACACTGTATATAGAATGTCAGCTGCCACCTCAGAAGAAAAGGATGAATGGATCAAGTGTCTAAGGTAGTGTGATATAATTATATATTTTTATTGATATATTTATATTCTAATTCTTATATTTTATTTGTTGAACCACCTTAGAAAAATGTTTAATGTACCAATAGTGAGGTTATATTTTTATTAATCTCGTTTATAGTCATATATTATAAATACAGGGTGATTTTTAAGTATGGAAACAGCTTTATATTGCTTAACTGAGACGTTCTTGACTAAAGAAGATTATGCGGATCTGCATAGTTTTAAAAATCCAACTTTTTGCTGGTTTTGAAATTTTTGTCCGCCATATTGGATTCAACTTTATTTTTTTAAATGGGATGGTGTTTATATGACACATCATTTCAGTGTGAAATTTCAAGAAAAAAAAACTGGTGTAAACCGTTTTTCAATAGATGCCTTTGTTTTTGATTTATAAGTATTTAAATTTTCAATTTTGGGAAAATTATTGTATTAGCAATAAAAAAGGTAGAACGCACTGCATAAAACATTTTATTGAATTTTTCAATTATAAATTATCTAATAACTAAGTTTAAATGATGGCAAGACTTCATAATTAATAAGTAAAATGGCCAAGTTTATTATTCTTTAACCACAATTCAGCTAACGGTGCTAATATCAGCCAGTAAATATCATTAAAAAAAAAATCATGGGAAATTTTTTTTATGATAATGGTATTATTAAAAATGAATTACATTTTAGTTATTAGGTAATTTATGAATGAAAAATTCAATAAAATGTTTTATGCAGTGCGTTCTACCTTTTTCATTGCTAACCCAATTTTCCCAATATTGCAAATTTAAATGCTTATAAATCAAAAACAAAGGCATCTATTGAAAAACGGTTTACGCCATTGTTTTTTTTTCTTGAAATTTCACACTGAAATGATGTGTCATATGAACACCATCCCATTTAAAAAAAAAAAGTCGAATCCAATATGGCGGATCCAAGACGGTGGACAAAAATTTCAAAACCAGCAAAAAGTTGGATTTTTAAAACTATGCAGATCCGCATAAGCTTCTTTTGTCAAGAACGTTTCAGTTATGCAATATAAAGCAGTTTCCATACTTGAAAATCACCCTGTATGAATGTCGTATTCAGTAGAGCACCAAGACGCATTCAAATAAGTCACACTTGTGTCTTAAGGGGGATCTAGGCGCTCGGTTTTGTTGTTCGTTTTCAAGTCGGGTTCACACTTTTCTATGTCCTAACCTGTTTTCGATATAGGTTAGGGTGTAAAGTAGTGTGAACTCGGCCTAAAAACTAACAACAAACCGGAGCGGCTAGATTCCCCTTTATAAAGGCAAGAAAATCGTTCATTGACAAATTGTAAATTTCAAGGCGCGTATTTATGAACTTACCTTGAGGCTTTCATAACTCAAGGGGGGCTTGGAAAGACTTGGATGAATGTTTATCAAATCTCCCTTGAGTTAAGGGAGCCTCAAGGTATATTCTACGGGGCGTATTTTTGGACACATCTTGAGGCTTCTTCAACTCGAGGGAACTTGAAAAGCGTTTGAGTGAATACTTTTCACGTTTCCCTTGGCCTCAAGAAGCATTTTAGAGCGCGTTTAACATACCTTGAGACTTCCTCACAAGGGAACTTGAGAACCCTTTCAAGTGAATGTTTTTCAAGTCTCCTTCGTGGTGGAGAATAATCGATAGTCAGCCCCATCGATAGTCAACACTTTTACGATCGATAGTTTTCGATAGTTCACCTTCATACAACAAAACGCAAATACTGTATTTTATTTATAATTTTCTGTTAGTAAACCAATATTCGCAGCTTTTAAGTGTGAAAAATCTAAAAAACTTTATCAAATTGTAAAAACCGGCAGAAAATATAATCCAGATTGCAGACTACCTGCCATACACAGGCTCAGCGCTTTGGCCTTCGTGCGAATCGCATGTAATAATATATTAATAATTGCATTATATTTTATAGTTGATTTATTTTAATTTATGCTATATGCTGAATTTTTATAATTTTTATTTTGTATTCAGTTTCTTTTTCATGCAAATAAAAACGACTAAGAAGCTACATAATCATAACATAACCTAAGCACAATAGGTACTGAATGTTATAAAAAACTATCGAATGCGCACTGCAAACTATCGATTTTCACCGATAGCCGTAACTATCGATAGTTATCGATAGTACTATCGATTATTCTCCACCATTAATTAAAGTTATGTTCATAAATAGAGGTCTGAATCAATTGGGAAAGGTAAACTAGACGCAATGTGAATTTATATTTTCTCAAAAGGGTTCCAATTTTAACGTTGTCTCTTTATTTCAGGCAAAGCATCAGCCATAATCCTTTTTATGATATGCTGGCTGCTCGCAAAAAGAAAGCCCAAAAAACTAACGCACACCATCACCATCATCATCATCATAGTCAACACCACAATGCTCGCAGCTAACTTCATCAAATGAATGAATGAATTGAATGAAGCATTCATTCATTTTGATGCCTGTGCAATTGTAAGACAGTTATTGGTGTTTGAATTCATTCTTATTTTTTGACTAATTCACCATTAAATAAGAATTGAAATGATGTGAAGAGTCATGGTTTATAGAATGTAATGTATTCTATTAACCTTGGTGAAGAGTGACCAGTAGTCTCCTCGATTTGATATATATATATATAGTGGAATTAACATTTATTTATAAATAGACTTGTATATGTATATAGATATTATAGATATTGTATATAAGCCTTGTAAATAATGACGATTGACTGATCTGATCGGTTAGTCAGTTTTTAATGATGTTAAAAGTAATTTTTATTATTTATCAATACAATTGGTTGTTAATTTTATTGTGCCTTCAGAAATGTTTATTTAGATTTGACTAGAAGCTAGATTGATGCAAATCTGCTGTTTAATCATCAACATAGTCATGAATTTAATTATGATTGTTTGAAAGAGGAAATGTTTTATTGTGTTGTTCTAAGAAAAGGAAACAGTTGATTTTTCCGACACGAAGGTCAATATCAAATATACTAAATTATTGTAAATTTAACGACGTGCAGTCAATTGTATTTGTGATTAATTAATATTCCTACTTACTTTTTGGCCGATCGTTTTCGAGTACTTCCGAGAACGTTTTTGAGTTTCCGGACTCGAAAATGTTCGGCCAAGGAGTAGGAATATTAATTATTCACAATTGAAATTGACTGCAAGTCGTTAAATTCAAGTTAATATAACAACGCAGATCGTTATGGAACAAGAAATTCAAGAATCAAATATACTTCACAACAATATTCTATTACAGCGTATTACAGTAATACTTAAACTCAATTATTGAGTAATCTGTTATAACAGATGGAAATTTTCAAAGATTTATTTTTATTTTCCCTACTATGAAGTGATATTTGGGGCAATGGATGGAAGGACCAGAGAATTTTTATCATTTGGTCCGATTTTAACAAAACTTTCAGGATCTGTAACTCAAGAGAAATTCCTAAATTATATACAAGATTTTACATTTTGTAACATTAGCTCAAAGGTGTGCTAGATAGTAAGCACACTCACCTGTGCAGCCAGACCCTATGCAAATACTGTTAAGCACAGATCTTTAGAATTTGTTTTGGTAGGCTTGGCATACTGATACAACTCTGTTAGCTCAGCGAGGAAAGTAATCGCAACCTATCTCATTCCTCGTTTGCGTAGTACGTTCTTTGGACCAAAAAATATTTTTGAAGTCTGAAGATTCACCTACAGTCTAAATCGGCTATGGTACTTTTTATACTTACAGTACTTTGAATGACTTCCATTTATAATCAACATGAATTACATTTATGGCCTGTATTATGTGGGGTTAATTTGTATCAAATAGGGCCCTGATTTCAAGATTGTATTATAGTATAAAAGTCTAAATATGGTTTACCTCCTTACCAGATATTATGACAATAGTTCAACATTATGTATTAATAATGTGGATGAATTATTTTTTGTTCATTTTATATAGCTTACAAGTGCAACCATGAAATATCAAATTCCTATTTAATATACGTTTGTAATTAAAATAATAGGTCTTGGCGTACTCATATAATTCCTTTACCGTGGTGGAATAAGAAATTGCTACCTAGCTTACTCCTTGTTTGCGTGTCCGCTGTTTGAATCATAAATTAGAAGAACCATTTCACGACTAAATAGATAGATTGCCGTTATTAAGGGCGGAGTTAAGACTTGAGGCCCTCTCTCCCACTCAACCCATAAAAAACTAGAGAACTTTTAAATGCTAATGAACCTAGGCCTACCAGCTGGTTGCCAGCCTGAAGAGATTATACATACTTCAACTCTAAATTGTAGATTAAATCAGTCTGAAGTAAAAATTAAAAAGTGGTGCGAGAAAAACTTGCATACGTTTTTTATGATTGTCAGTTGACTGTAAATTGCCCATTCACTTTATTTGTATAATAACGCTGAGTTACCAAACAACCTAAATAATCTTGAGTCTTAATTGTAAAGATATAAGGATAAGGTTGTATTTATTCCTTGCGGTACAGCAATGCTACAGATTGGAACTGTCAAACTAGCAAGTATTACTGGATCTAACTATTTTTTCAGTATTAGGTCAGGTTTTTTTAAATATCTCAAAAATTAAACCATGGATAGTGATAAAAAAGCGTATCTAGGCTTTGTCCGGTTACATTGACTTTTCAGAGAACATCTTTTAAAAGCCCTACGAACGTTCAGGGCCAGAGTTACACTTACAATTAGTGGGGATGATTTTCTGTATAGGGCTGACTGTACACAGTTGACATTGCAACAGTAATTTTTTTGCACAATAATTGAGGCCCTGACATTGAAAAGGAGGTAAGTGCCAAAAAGTAAATTTTTCAGGAGGAGCAAAATAAGATTCTGTCGGTTTATTAAATGATAGAAATGAATATTTTAAACTTGAAATGTAACTTATTGTGTTATTAAAGATAGAAATAATAAAAAATGAACTATTTGCAAGTATTCATATCATTATTAAAAATAATAAAAAATATAATATCATTATTAAATGATAGAAATGAAAATTTTAAACTTGAAATAAAACTTATTGTGTCATTAAAGATAGAAATAGTCAAGAAAAGAACTATTTGCAAATGTCTTCATAAAACTGGTGATATTTTTTGTCCAAAAATTGTAACATTTGTAGAAGATCTTTCTTTTTCTCTTCATTTATAGTTGGGATTTTGGTTTCCACTTCAAACTCCTCCATGAACTTGAATGCGTTGAACTTCCTCCTTTTGAAAATATTTTTCATGTCCCATTCTTCAATTTCATTGAATGTTGTTCGAGCCTTTATAAACGGTAATTCTGAAGAAGAAACTTGGATCCATGATTTATTTGAAATTTGCAACAAAGTTGTGTTCAAGTAGATGTCACTAGCACTTGTTACATCAAGAAAATCCTCTTTCTTCATAGTTACAACGTTGAATGCATTTTCTAACTTAGCTGTTTGAACCATTTCTTGCACCTCTTCTGGCACCATGCAAGAGCAAACTTTCTTCCTCTTCTCTATCACGCCAAAGTCCCTGTCACATGGCATGTAGGAATGTCCAGATACAAGGAATTTTAAATCAATGCTATCATAATACCCTTTCCCCACTAGAAAAATAATAACCATCAATACCATACGATTTTTATTTTGTCCAGCGCAGTTGTCACACCAGATCTCTAAATGTTTCTTTTGGGTAAAGCCTGAAGTTCGCACTTTAAACAGACAAGAAGCAACTGCATTACCTCCGTGACCTGCAACCCCTTCATGCCACATACACATAAAACTTTTAGCAGTGTCCCCCATGTGTATGCATAGGTTGTAATTTGAAAGTTGATGTGAATAAAACATATTAGAGTGGGTTAGTGTAGGCGTAAAGAGAACCTGCTGCATATCTATGGCTATGGTTGTTACAGAACTTGCAGGGTATTGACTTTCCAGCATGGAAGAAGACAAAAGTTTCAATGCCTTTTCTGCTTTCCTGTGATGAATGTCTCTCTTTGATATTAATGAAAACATTTCTGTCCCACTCGATGCCCTTATTCCAGTCTTAAACTTATCACAAACTCGGCATGTATCTGTCCTTGGCTGTTTAAAACTTAGTTTAGGAAATTCCTTCTTGAATACTCGACGGTAATACTTTCCATCCACATGAGTATCATGAGTATAGCCTTTTCTTGAAGGCTATGTACAACCTGTGTATATTCATATCAGGACTTAGGTATTCTTTAAGTATTTTATGCCGCGAATAGTGGCTTTCTTCCCTGGGAAATGAGAGTATGTGGCCTAAAAATGAGTCTGAGGATAGGTTATGTTTCACAATAATAGCATGGCACTTAACTCCTTTTCAAGGAAAAGTAAGATCGAGATACCACTTGCGCTATCTTTGGCCAATTATTGCAACTATCAGATACAATATCTGGACTAACCTCCTTTTCAGTGCTATTGGCATTGGCATTTACTACATTTTCATACAAAAAACGCTTTTTTACATTAGACACTTTATAATAATACATAAGTTTACATCCTGCAACAGTCATTTTTTGTTTAATGACTGATGATAATGATTCCAATAATTTCAGTAGAAAAAATTAAATTTTAAAATTCTTTATTAGGCGTAGTTAAGGGTATAGTCTTTTCTAACACTCAGCCTTAAAATATTAATGAAAAATAAGACGAAATTGTCACAACCACATTTATTAAAACTTCGAGAAACTAGTTTCGGTTGTTACACCATTATCAATCTCAATCAAACTAGTTTGGCCAATAGTCAAACTAGTTTGATTGAGATTGATAATGGTGTAACAACCGAAACTAGTTTCTCGAAGTTTTAATAAATGTGGTTGTGACAATTTCGTCTTATTTTTCATTATGGATACCTTCCACAATATCACCTTCGCCATTACTAAGAAACTTAAAATATTACACGTTTTTGTTTATTTTTCAACAAATAGCTAAGAAATATCAGTTTGAAAATTCTTTATTAGGTGAATTTAAGTTTATAGTATTTTTTAACACAGCCTAAAATATTACACTTGTTATTGTTTATTTTTTCAAACGCATATCTAAGAAATAAGTATATTCTTTTCTAACACTCAGCCTTAAAATATTACACTTTTTTTGTTTATTTTTTAACAAATAGCTAAGAAATATCAGTTTGAAAAATTCTTTATTAGGTGAAGTTAAGACTATAAAGTCTTTTCTAACACAGCCTAAAATATTACACTTATTGTTTATGTTTTCAAACGCATATCTAAGAAATACCAGTTTAACGAAATAAGATGACAACACAAATTTCAAATCCATGATTATATTTTTGGTAGTTGATTAATTAAGATAGATGTAAATATTGTAATAAGTGTAAAAACTTCCAATTACGTCATACCATTTAAGTCTTGTAAATATTTTCCTGCATCATGAGATGGAAAGTAAAAAGATTAGTCATATTTGTTAGATGTAAAATATAATTCTTATTGTTTTGTAGATATTTTGATGTTTGAAGGTGCCTCATGAAATTGATGTAACTCGTGTAGACCAAGAATATTGTGACTCTGAAGAAAGCCTTTTAGATTTTGTTATTTACACTTTTGTGTATAATCCAGTAATATTATTTCTGTTTTGTTTTTTATAATATCTTCAGCAAAGGTACAAGTATAAAAGTACCTTCTGAAGGTACAAGATAGTATTTGTTTCCCTATGGGTCCGTTTAGACTAGGTAACAATTTTATACTGTACAACAAAGTTGTCATTTGAAATTGTTATGAAAATTGAAAACTATCGATATAAAAAATTTGTTATATAACACTTTGATTTTGGAAACTGCATCTTTCTGTGAAATTTGTACAACATAGTTGTGTAACTGTGTTTTATTACATGGTCTAAATGTACCCTAACAAAGGGTCTATGAATGAAATCAAAGTAAAAAATAAAATAAATAAGTTTTATTCAACATTAATTTAAACATAACAATCAAATAAGGATACAAATTAAATTCTTAACACGACAGATAATTTATTCAAAATTGTTAGTAGGTGACACCCACTTTATAAATATGTATCGAAAAGTTAATATAATACGTAATTTTTTTCATACAAACGCACATTTACCAAATTCAGTTTAGAATTTTGGTTATTTTTTTCATTGAAATAGTTGTTTTAAATTATCTGACTGATAATTTTACAAATAATTAAGAATTCTGTGGTACCGTAGTCAAATTACAATTGTAATACATTGAAAGAAAGGGAAGTGATAGCCGCGAGCCGTAGCAGGTATCTGTTCAATCAGATAGAGATAAGCTGCGTTCTCGTAGGTCCTGTTTGAAACGGTGACTGATTAGATTGGCCAACTAAAAGACACTGTTCTCTGCTGTAAAATCACTTCCCGGTGGTTCGGAACCCACCTAAAACTGTAGGTCGAACTCATCAATCACCATCATCCAACTCATTACCCACGCACAGGTCTCAGACTTGACCGGGCGTCATCCGTAAAAAAAGTTGTTGAAGCTAATTGTAATAGATTTATACATAAATGCGCCATTCATAGATAAGATGCTCATCTTATCAGTAAACACTGGTGAACGACTTGAAATAAAATCATTTTTATGAACAAATTTAATGTGCCTGAAAAGCTATGTTCACACTTGCTCAGCATTCAATCTAAAGGCCCTTATTATACAGAGCCACTTTAGTCGCGGTCGCGAGCCGCAATCAAGGCTCAATTACATCAACCGAGCTCAACAATGGTAAAATACGTAAAGGCATTAACATCTTTAGTTCATAAGCTAATTTTTTAATCAAATTTACTCGGCTGATGTAATTTATCCTTAATTGTGGCTCGTGACCGCGACTCAAGTGGTTGTGTATCAAGGTTAATAAAAACCTTACGTTAAATAACCTTGGCTGTGTATAATCCCAAGAGGCATAAGTAGACCGACAGTAATAAGTACACTTTCACAAGTTCACATCACTGCCAATGTTGCAAAAAGTGAGGAAGAGTTGTTTAAGTGTTGATGTAGCCAAGTATTATTTCAATTTTCAATCAGATAATTTTCTCATACCATCTTAACGTGTACCGTATTAAAGTTCTGCATAATATAGATTTCACTACTGTCATCATAACCATCATCATCACCTCATATCC
This sequence comes from Conomelus anceps, assembly GCA_948455865.1. Lineage (NCBI taxonomy): Eukaryota > Metazoa > Arthropoda > Insecta > Hemiptera > Delphacidae > Conomelus > Conomelus anceps. Next base: position 5,619,618 of record OX418225.1, read on the forward strand.
TTTATCTTACAGAGGTAATTACTTGAGGTTATTTCAATATACTTTCCTTTAAAATTTTAAACTTATTTTCCCTTATGTTTTTCTATCAAATTGTATGACTTGCTCACTTCTACTCAGGAGTGGTCCCTGCTTGTGAGGGGAGGGTGGCTGACAAATGGGGTTTGTTGACCTTCTTTAGCGGGATCGCCCCTCCTTCTTACCCCTTCACCAGTAAATTGCAGATTTTGGGGGGGGGTCATGAAATCCGCCCCACTGGGACCACCCTTGCTTCTACTGTATTCATTATGCATTGTATTTGAGGTTATGACGTTAAAGACTGGTTTACTACCTGTTGCTCCAATAGCAATATTGTTAATAAATTTCTAAAAGTTTCTTACAAAATAATTAAATTTTAAGAAATTAAGGATAAATAAATGCGTAAAATTGATGTGAAATAATTAATATTTATTAATTTAAAAATTATTTATTAAATAATGAATTAATTAAATGTTAAGAAATTAAGGATAAATAAATGCGTAAAATTCATATAAAATAATTAAATATTTAATTATTTAAAAATTAATAATTAAATTTTAAGAAATTATGAATAAAAAATGCGTCGATTTCATAATTATAAAATACATATTGATGCCAATCCATAATGTTTACGTTAAGATAACGTGACGGTATGTAAGAGCACTTTTAATTGCAAAGTATTAACGATAAAAGTCTTCCTTTATGCAATTGTGATGTTAATCATGATCTAAAATTCTACTTTATTGTATAAATTATTGATGAGCCTTAAAATAAACATCGAATGAAGTTTAAGATTTATAATTATTGAGGTTTGTTGATTTAATCATATTAATTACTGGAAGTAAACCACATTCGTTTTCTTTTCATTTTTAGGCCATGAGAAGTGTATAATCTATTGTTATTACTTTTGTAGGGGACACCGAAAATATGCTATAAAATGTTGAAGAATTATAAATATCTACAAATTGCATTGTATTTTGTATGCAATATATCATACGAATTGAAAAAATTTGGAAGTTTATTTTGTTTTGAAATAGCAATAAATTGTATTTTCATTTTCTAAGACAATTTGTACCATGAAATAGATATATACTGGAAGGCAAAACTAATAATATTAGACGCAATTACAAACTAATAATATTATTTAGTTCACGATCTTGGCTGTGCATAATGTAATATTATCTGTGCATATGTATTATAGAGCATTGTATTAGCGTATTTTCTCGATAGTGTTTTTGAAGTTATCTTGAACGATATTATGTACGGTACTCCATGTAATAATGACCTCACTATCCATATTATGAAAATATTGTATGCTACTTTTTTAGTGGTGTACCACACTTAGCACGTTGTACAAGCGCCAGAAAGCGAGTTTATACCAAAGCGAGTGAATTTTATTCTTGTTTACAATTCCAAATAGTTTTCAAAGAAATACAAAATATTTGTCGATTATGCATATAGTATATAAATATATTTTTATGAGTTTGAGAGAGATTAAAACTTTTGAAAGTGTTTGAGTGTTTAATTACCGTACCCGTATAAATTACAAAACATGAAGGTTGATGCAGGGGGAACTGATTATACAGGAGCTGAAATACAGCTAAAACTAATACAGTAATACGACTTATAATAAATTACATTAATCAGGAAATACCTTTGTCCGAAATAAGCAATGGGGGGAAATGAAAACTATACTTTTTGGTGTCCAAGATAAATCCAAATGGAGACACTTATTTCGAGAGACCGTTCTTTTAGAGCAATTTATAGCAGTCTGTAACGGGCTTGCACTTGTATAGCATGAGCTGTACTCTTCTTGTAAGCTTGTATTGCTCTATTAGAGCGCCCAACTGCAATAACTATTTGTCTCCCTTTAAAACATCCATTGGGCTAGTTTACTTGCTAACAAGCCAGCGAGTAGCAAGTAAAGTAGCCCATCAATTTTTTTCGTCAAGGTAGAGTAAGAAGCAAGAGAACTATTTTTTGATGAACCATTCATTATTTTTTTTAACTGCATCAACTTTTTAGATTTATAAGTGTACACGTAGCCAAAGGGGGACTTGAGGGGCTTCACACCCCCCCCCCCCCCCCCGGACGAAATTTTTAAGAATATTTTTATCAAAAACTATATTGAGCCAAAAGTGGAAGTTTGAAATAGTGGTCAGCAAACCAACCTTCCCCCCCCCCCCCACCATGAAAAAATTGATCACAATGGTTCAGTTCCTGGGAGACTTACCGGTAACTGGTTAATATTACCAGTAATGCTTCTCACTCTGAGGTCTCAGGTTCAAAAATTGGTCTATTCAAATTTATAGATGTTGAAGAATTTGAATAGACTAATGAGCCGCCACCAGTAACATTTATTGGTAAATAATGGCTCACCTCCCCCATTAATCTACTTTTTCAAGTATTTTTTGTCCTAATTTTTTATTTGGGGGACCTTGAACATGTTCTTGGCATTCACAAAAAAAAATGGGTAATCAGGAAGTGGGAGGTGTACTACTGTACATTAATATAACCTAACTGGAAATATACAATTTGATCTAGAACTGTTATTTTCAAAAAAATAAAATAAAAAATATATTGTTTTTAATAATAGTTTATTATTATCAATTAATTAGGACAACAATTGTCGATTTGATATCGATAATAACATATTATGGTAACATCAGCTGATGAGCCGGGTCCACTTTGATGTGGTCCCATGTAAACAATAGCAGAGTTCCAGTAATACCAACTAGAACAGCATTATAATCAAGTTGGTATTGCTACCAGTAACCGGCTTTCATAAACAGCTGACTGTCACCATTTTCTTCCATATCATCCATAACCCTAATTTTTGTCAGTTCTTTTCTTGCAGTGATATGGTGAAGAGCTGTTTTGTGTTCTGATCGATTTTTCAACACACATTAGTGAAATGAAGTCTTCAATTTGTTATTTAAACAGTAGCCTACTGATTAAATATTGAAGTGCTCAATTAATGTGAACTCAGTTATGGATATTTTCACAAGGTAAGCAGTTTCATAACAATTTGATTCCATTTTGTAATGTATTCTATTTTCAGTTCCCCTTAAATACCATAGCTTGTTAATTTCATAGCTCCGCTCCATTATTTCCAAGGGAGAAATTGTGCTCATAATTGAAATTTTACATAATTTATTAATTTCTAATTCTTCAAATTGGTATTAATTATATTGAAGACTTCCACAATGGCGGATATTGACAAAAACATTGAATAGCATTGTGGAAGTCTTTAGTATAATTAACAGCTCTTTGAGGAATTCAAAATTGATAGATTATGTTCTATCTATTGTCAGTTTGATAAACTGCCAGTTCCTTCAAAAACAACTTCCACAATGGCGGATATTGATAAAAACATTGAATAGCATTGTGGAAGTCTTTAGTATAATTAACAGCTGTTTGAGGAATTCAAAATTGATAGATTATGTTCTATCTATTGTCAGTTTGATAAACTGCCAGTTCCTTCAAAAACAACTTCCACAATGGCGGATATTGACAAAAACATTGAATAGCATTGTGGAAGTCTTTAGTATAATTAACAGCTCTTTGAGGAATTCAAAATTGATAGATTATGTTCTATCTATTGTCAGTTTGATAAACTGCCAATTCCTTCAAAAACAACTTCCACAATGGCGGATATTGACAAAAACATTGAATAGCATTGTGGAAGTCTTTAGTATAATTAACAGCTCTTTGAGGAATTCAAAATTGATAGATTATGTTCTATCTATTGTCAGTTTGATAAACTGCCAGTTCCTTCAAAAACAACTTCCACAATGGCGGATATTGACAAAAACATTGAATAGCATTGTGGAAGTCTTTAGTATAATTAACAGCTCTTTGAGGAATTCAAAATTGATAGATTATGTTCTATCTATTGTCAGTTTGATAAACTGCCAGTTCCTTCAAAAACAACTTCCACAATGGCGGATATTGACAAAAACATTGAATAGCATTGTGGAAGTCTTTAGTATAAGTAACAGCTCTTTGAGGAATTCAAAATTGATAGATTATGTTCTATCTATTGTCAGTTTGATAAACTGCCAGTTCCTTCAAAAACAACTTCCACAATGGCGGATATTGACAAAAACATTGAATAGCATTGTGGAAGTCTTTAGTATAATTAACAGCTCTTTGAGGAATTCAAAATTGATAGATTATGTTCTATCTATTGTCAGTTTGATAAACTGCCAGTTCCTTCAAAAACAACTTCCACAATGGCGGATATTGACAAAAACATTGAATAGCATTGTGGAAGTCTTTAGTATAATTAACAGCTCTTTGAGGAATTCAAAATTGATAGATTATGTTCTATCTATTGTCAGTTTGATAAACTGCCAGTTCCTTCAAAAACAACTTCCACAATGGCGGATATTGACAAAAACATTGAATAGCATTGTGGAAGTCTTTAGTATAATTAACAGCTCTTTGAGGAATTCAAAATTGATAGATTATGTTCTATCTATTGTCAGTTTGATAAACTGCCAGTTCCTTCAAAAACAACTTGTGAAATTTTACCTAAAAAAGTCATCACATTCTCTTGTAACTCTTCAAAATCTGTCTTAAGTCATTTTCATTTCCCAACTTATTTAATAGCTCTGTTTCAATACTCTATTCCCCTTTATTAAATTATTTTAAAGCCAAGCCAAGAAACTATTTAATAACTAGTGTCTAGACTAGAATATAAAACCAAGAAGAATTGCAAGTCATTTTTAGATTTTCTAAGGTAGGCTATTTTGTAAGGTAATTCATGATATTTTTGATGCCCGTGGCTACCAATTTGTCTTATTGATCATTTGAATTTATTAATTTCATTGGGGCACTCAGTGAACATGCATTTTCTCGGCCTACCATACCACAGACAATAGAACTATAAAATTAATTTCTGTAATCAGTCGTTTCTGTAATCTGTGACCATACTAATCCAATATTTTCTCACATAAACATGATGTTGCTGCAACTGAAATCGACTAATGTCTTTATTATTTCACTTTTGATTCTACAATTATTTTAGGATATTTTTAAATTGTGTTTCACCATTTGACGTTTGATTCATTGCTGAATATAGTTAGCAAAACTATTAACTTTACTTGACTATTAATATGTAGAATCTTGCTCTGCAGAACTGTCCTTTTTGAATCGCGGTGGATGCGTTTCGAACTGTGTGGTTCTTCTTCGGCCCTTGGTTGCAACCAAGAATGAGGAAGAGGTCTGTAGAATGAGGAAGAAGCGAGAAAACAATATATTCTGGTAAAAGGTGTGTGGTCTAGTCCACGGTCTGCACCACCTCTCTTTAATTTATTAAATTAAATGATCAACGTATTATAAAAATTTTCCCATTTTCAATAATATTTTATTGTAATATAGATAGAAAACATGTGTTTAATATGGTATAATTTATTTAAAAAAAATGTTTTTCATTTGTGTGAATTTTATTAGAGAAATCTTTTACTGGGTTCTTTGCAGTACAAAACCGATGGAACATTTCTAGAAGCTCTTTTTGTTCATCTCAATAATCTGTTCTTCTGGTGTCTTTGATAATGATGTTCCCACGTTTAAGTTTCTCTTTTTGCAGTGGCGTAGCCAGGATTAGATTTCGGGGGGGGGGGCTCACCAGGGGGGGGGGGCAGTGGCTTAGCCAGGATCAAATTTCTGGGGAGGGGGGTAACTCACCAAGGGGGGTTTAGGGTATAGGAGGGTCCGGATTTTTTTTAAATTTAGTGGTGTGAAAAGCTAATCTACACAACTTGTTAGGCTCTAAAGTTCAAAAGAAAGTTTTGAAAAATTACCACCCAAGAACCTAGGTGGCCAGGTTTGAAATGATAAAGTTTGATATACCAATATCTGTGACTATTTTGAGTCAAAACCCTTGAATTGGAACTAATCATACTTAACTTATGTACTGAATCTCAAAATTAATACTAATTATTATAAGTTTCATATAATTTATGTCATTAGCCTAAAACGCACCCAACCCAAAGTTCATGAAATCGGAATTTTTTATCATAGCACACTGATTTTACACGCTTGCATAAAACTTGCATTTATTTGTGTGTTTTCATTTATAAAATCCCGATTTTATGAACTTTGGGTGCGTTTAGGCTAGTGGGTTATACTGAATTTTAACTTCAAAACTAAATTTTCTACAAGATGAGTTTATTCAAAAAGGTGATTTATCAATAATTAACAAAGTTAATCCACTTCAAACTTGAAAATAACATTTTATTTAATGTAATAAATAAATAATTATGGTAGTCACAGTTCTCTAACATGTTTTATTCGATTTCGTAGCTCATTTTAAATCCTAACAAGTTTCTATATGAGTAAATATTGAGGAAAAATTTGAAAAATGCATTATCTGACTATAACTGTAGCTATATTCCATTACACAAACTGTGTTTCTGTAATCTGTTCGTTATAATACAACAAAACAGATAGAACCCTTCGGCTTTAATAAGTCCTTATCTATTAGTTATTTGAGATTTTTTTATTTCTGAAATTTCGGGGGGTGCCCGGGCCCCATGGGCCCCCCCCTGGCTACGCCACTGCGGTGAGGGGGTTATTATTTGCCGTGAGGGGGATTCTATTGTGTTGCTAGGGTGTGAGGTTGTGGAATAGTTTGTTATTTATGTCTGGGTGGTTTTTTTTTTGTGTCAGAGGGTACTGCAGAAAACCCAGAGGACGAAATTGATATAAAAATCTGTGAAGTTTTTCATGACGAAATACTTAATGAACAATCTAATATTAAAACGGACACTGTGTTTCACTATTGAGAAGTGAAATACAGTGTTCGTTTAAATATTACTTACTTACTGCTGGGGCGTCACAAATCTCAGTCGATTTTTTGCCTCGTAGATTAGCCTCCTCCATTCTTCTCTGTCCTCTGCCATTTCAATTGTTCCTCCACACCGGACAACATCTTTCCCAACTTGGTCAAGCCACCTTAATTTAGGCCTTCCCAATGGTCGCCTTCCTGCAGGTACGGCCTTGCACACCTCCTTCAGCCTTGTTCCCTCCTCTCTACGAAGTACATGACCTAACCAGCTAATTCTTTTGGCTTTTATGAGGGCTATTATATCTGGTTCTTGGTATAGGGCACGTAATTCCCTGTTTTTTCTTATGCGCCAAACTCCATCTTCACTCCTTTTTTAAACTAATTATTATTCATTAATAAAAAATGCTGTGGTCAGGGAGTGCTGTTTAGTTGACAGATAAGAGGTGATCTCTAGAGGTACCCTAGGGATTGCCTCTTGACTCCAACACTACTTCCTTTCGTTAAAGGGTTGTGGTTAGGAGCAGCATTCACCTCGCGTGGCCCACAATAAGGCTCCCTCCCGGAAGGGGGCCAAGTCAACCTTACGTCCCCGAATGGTGTTGATGCCACACCTCGTGTGGGCTGGGAAACGTACGTCCTGGGTGCCCTCGGTTTGGTGTCATCTCTTGACTGGTGACAGTGTTGAGATGTCCCCTGACGGTGGGTTACCCAAAAGTGACTGCGGCCGACAAGGCTCTTGCGATTGGCGAAGTTAGGGATACCCAAGTTTAGTAGACTGATCAATCTGCTACTAATCTTGGTGTTCTCTATGCCGCCTTTTATGAATCACTCTTCTTCCTTTCTATTCCCAATACCTTTTTATGGGGCCAAATACAGGGACGGATTTATACATTTTTCTCCCCTAGGCACTATTCTGACTGCCGCCCCCTTGAAACATGCCACATTTGTGCCAAGGTCATTATTTAAATAAAAAACTAAATCAAGCAAGTCCATAAAAGGCTAAACATAAAAACATTGAGAGTTACTTTTTTGAATTTTAATTACCTTTGAAAAGGTTTATACTTTTACAAACAAAAAAATACATTATTATTGAAATACGTGAATAAAAAGAAAAGATTACAAAAATAAACTAAAGTATCAATGTTTTGTACTTCAGGAAGTCTTTATTATGTTTCCTTATATTGGTTTCCTCCTACTTGCTTCCATTGCGAACTTCTCCTCTATTAAGTCTAACTTTCACTTGATCACCGTTTAAAAGTTCAGCCTGGATGTGCAGAAGAGCCAACGAGTTCAATTTATCTTCATTCATTCTAGGTTTAAGTCAAGATTTTATTCTTTTTAGGACAGCAAATGAACGTTCTTCTGCTGAGTAGTTTGAAACAGTTGTGCACAAATACATACGAAGAGCAATATCTATGTTGGGAAATGCTGATTGTAGATTTTGTTCTCCTATAAGCTTTATCATCGATAAGGTGTTGTCCTCAACACCACCACTCTTTAGAAGGCCAGAGAAATACATGCACTCATTTAAAAATGATTTTCTAGATCAATTTCATAAAAAGATTTCAGTTTTTCAAACTGGTCCATAATAGTTTCAGCTGAAGATGAGGATAGATTGTTAAAAACTGAGAACTTATTTATATGAGATCTTGACTGAGAACGTCATAAGCGTTTTTGCGCTTCCGTAAAACTAACTTGAGTTTGTCAAGAACAACATAATAAAATACGCTTCTAATCTAAATTTATCATGGCCTGTAAGGATGACTTCGTTTTCATTGGTTTAGTCTGCTGGGTTTTCCTTTTTTTCTGACTTTTGTAACATGTCTCATACTCTATTATATCACACCGTTTCTTGGCCCTTTCTTCATGCACATTAAAAATGCCTCTAAGAGAGTCAACAAAAATTCCTAGTCACACAATCTAACTGCTCTCTCTAGGGATGTGTCCACTTTTTGCAAAGTTTGACAAGCTTGTTCAATTTTGTTCAATATATTATTCTAAAGCTCCTTCATAATCATTATTTCCAATTCAAGCGTTTCAGGAGTCCCGTTGCTTCACTCCTAACTAGAGGTTACTCATTAGAAGTGTCCTATTCATATTTCTCTAAACTCAGAATCACACTTTTTGTAGGTTTTCACATAGAGCGTTACATGCACTTTCATAAGCACTCCACCTTGTTTCTGACAAACTCTTGAGTATTTTACTTGTATCTCGACTGAAGCAAAGTAGAGATTCCCATCGATAAGGACAACAAAAAAGGATGCAACAAAAATATGTAAATGTACTGGTTAATAAGGTTAAAGAAGGTACAGCAACTTGCAGCTCATGAGCCCACAAGATTCAATGAATGAGCCGAGCAAGAGGCAAATACTGCTTTAGGATTTTTATCCTTTATTCTAGCTTGTGAGCCGCTGTACAGTGTACGCACCTGTCATATTACTTGCATTATCGCAAGATTGCTCTCTACAGTTGGCTAAATCAATGGAGTTGGAAGTTTACTCAGACACTGTAGCTCTGGCTAATTCCTTGGATTTGTGCCCCCTATTCTGGGCAGTAGTAAACTTTGTCCGTTTACTACCGAGTTTTGAACTTCTGATTATTGTGAAGATAAGAGTCTTTTTGAAGTAATGTATACTTACTTTTTTGTTTTTTGCCATTTCCCGAAAAAAGCATTTTTTAGTACTTACATACTCTTATTTTGGAAACCAAGCGAGATAAGGAGCTGTAATTTTCACAACTTGGACATATGTTTGATATCTGACTACTGAACTAGAATAAAGAAAATAGGATAACATTCACCCAAGAAAACAATGTGGCTATTTTGGGAGAAAAAATTGGCCAGAATTAGAAAATCAATAATATTTGAAATATAGAAGATGAGTGATCATGTCTCTTGTTCAGTAGCTTGGTTTTACATAGATGAAGAAGCATGCAAAGTTTCAGAGTCCTGCCTGTGCTAGTTTTTGAGTTATTGGTACCAAAAAATGGACAATTTAACATGTGCAGTATAGTCCAACAAGACTCCCCTCAATTGCTTTTGGTTTACGAGCAAGATTGTAAAGCGAGCGCCCTTTGACTGTCATTTTCAGTCACCGCCACCGCCGCGTCGCGCCTCCAGCCGACAAATCGGACCAGGCAGCGCGTCGGCGGCGGCACCCATCAGGCTGAGCCGCCCCTAGGCACGGGCCTAGTGTGCCTAGTGGGAAATCCGTCCCTGGCCAAATAATACGTATTGTCAATTTCAACTTTGTGATTTTCTCTCAAGTATGCATCACTATAATTATATCATTCCTAGTCCCTATGTAAATTGTTGTGTAATTTTGAAAATTATGTGAATAAATTGAATTGATCTGAATATTTTCAGCTAGTATACTTACGAGCAGCAAAACAACCTACTCTTATCATTTTGATTTTTACCGGTACCTATTTATTTTTTTATTTCCCAGATATGCATTTAAAAAAATATAAGTAGATCCAGTGATGCATGGAAGAAAATTAGGTAAATTATTGATAATAGGCTACCAATATATATTATTATGGGATCAACCAGCACCCAGAAAAACCGTGACAACTTTAACTTCAGTGAATCAATGGAAAAATACATTCTTTATTGTTTCTACTTAACCAGCTGCTGAAAAAGAAGCTGGCCACTCATAGAAAAAACTTGCTGACACCTTGCTGTATATAGATTATTACAGAACTATCTTCAAATCTAGATAGTTTCTTTGGCAGTCAAGAATAAATAATTTAGTACCGGCAATAGTAGAGAAATTCTTATAAATACAGTGCCGTTGCCTACAGTAAATTTAAATTAGGCGCTTATTCTAGAAGTGCAACGTCAGCAGTGTTGATATACGTTTTTTCATTTCCAATATGATATCAAAATTGAAATGCCAGTGCTATGCCTGAGTTTCTCAACACATGATAAACAAATAAAATTGAACTTTGAGTATTTTGTCATCATAGTTGCGGAAGATTAGAGAACAGATAAAAGGCAGCTCAATTAATTCTAATTTTGGCGTTGCAACACGCTTATGAATCGTGCTTTTGATAAACTACAACTGCAATAATAATTGGGTAACTACCGACAATTCAAACTTCGCAGATTCTATAGCGCAGGAAGTAGTTAGCCGAAATCAAAAGGAATTCGTGATCAACTGAGTAAACTTCGAAGTTTTTAGTTCCCTGTTTTCACGCGTGTGAAACTCTGTAAGAGAAATCAAATTTTTATTGTATGTCTGTGATAATAGTTCGTAAGTGCAGCTTAAGATAGCAGCAAACTTCATTTTGTGTGAGCAATTCATTGAATTGATAGCGTTGACGTCTTATTTGGCTGCCTAAACGATTCAGTTTGTCCTGTTCCCCAGCTACAAGCTAACAGCGATGGCATACTGTGCAAGGGCCGCACGTTTCAAGGTTAGTTTTACTCAAATATTCACATAATTGTTCAATTTAGTAGAAACTGAAGTATATTGAACAAAATTCAAGTAAAAAAAAAAAACGTTTAGATACCTCTATATTCATTTTCGAGTAGAAATTTCTAGTAGTTTCAAGACCTCCAACTTTGTTGAGGTCACTGATAAATTCCTAACCTATCAGTCAACTATTGGTCGTTCTTTATTCTGCTTGTCTACGGTAATTACAACTAGAACTGAGTTTTCTGTATTATTTCGCCTACAATTTTTAGTTTTATGTCTGATGAAGGATTCATTTTTGACAGTGCTTAGCTTGTAAATGAGTTTAGCATCTTTTAAAACTTTGTCCTCTAAGAAACGATTAGGTAGAACAGTTGTTGTCAGTTCTTTCAGGGAATCTAGTTAGTTGAGCTCTATTTTTTAACAACTTGCAAATTGAAGATAGTTTGTTACAATATATTTGTTTGTAATTCAAATTGTGGATTTATTTTTACTACATGTTCTAACTTTTAAATCATTACAAGCAGTGCCAGTTATCTGTCTCTGACAAAATCTCCCAGATTTCTATCAGTCTGTCTTTCAACCTATATTTTCTTATTTATTTGCTGCTAAACAGTAAAATAGAATTTTCAACATAATTTCAAATAATAAAGAACCGATCCTAAGTGATAGGGAAATTGATAATAAGTTATGTTGGACTCATTATGTACTCCTATATATTCTTTTACAATATTTACTGCTTTCTATAACTTATATTGGCTACATAAATTAGGTAATTGCTTCGCTTTCCTAACGTTTCTTTTGAATAATGACTTGGATGGAGGAAGTAGCCTAGATACAACCAGACTGTGTATTGATGAGAGTGGACTGTCAAGCTTAGAGCTTCAGCATTTAGTTCAGTGGGCTTGGCAGACTAATGTAACTCTTATTAGCTCTGTGAGCGTAGCCTGATATATAGATCAAAACATATTGTTGAGGCTTATAGAGTTTCCCAAAGCCGGAATCGGCTAAAGGGATCTATACAGGGAATTATAAGAAATTGAGTATCAACCAATTTATAAAATCATTAGTATGACTTGAATATTCCTTTGATCTAGTTTACATTATATTTATTTTTCTTAGAACTATCATTATAAGTGCATACTATCATTCAGTGGATATTTCTTATTTGAGGCTAGTATGTTTTATAGTTTTTGGAGGAGTGCAAGCTACCAGCATAATGAACCGCCTTATAGGTAGGCCTACCTTGAAATTCAAAGTCATAACTACAACAAAATTTGATTCTAATGTCAAATTTAATTTACAATCAATAAATTGATTCTGTTATCAATTTAAATCGAGGTTGGGATATTAGAAAGATAACTAAAGCCAATTGAAATTATGTTTGTGCCCTAGCACCCTTGAATCCCTAACATAAAAATAGTTGAATCCAAATACTGGTACAAATAAGCCAGGTTGGGGATTAAATTAATAATGCTGAGGATTTTCTAGGTAGTTTGCATTTTATGTTTAGAAACATGATATTTTAGTCCACCTATACAGTATACTATGGATTTTCTTTATCAATAATTTGATAAGTAACTAATTCTTCTATAATTGGCAAATTGTTTGTATAATTGCCTATGTAATTTCAGTACATACGTTGTAAGGATTTGTAGGTTGGAAAATTACTTCATAAAATATATTAAAGTTTCCTACAGAACAAACTTGTGTTTTGCATACTGATCAGGATATTTTCAATTGTTGCTTCCCTCTGTTATAGTGATGATTTTTATAATTTATTTTTATGTACCGGTACTGTATTTTTTATTGTTTTGTATGAAATCCTCCTTCATTCACAAAAATCTTATTTCCGGTTCCGATCAGTTTTTCGAACAATGGTACAAGATCTGATAAATTCAGAAAAAGTTGAATTTAGTTGAATATTTTTTTAAAGTTGCTGCAAAATCAATTTTATCATATTTTTCCAACAATTTTGTTTTTTATAGGCTATTTTAAAACAATACAGGACAACTATTGTACATCAATCTCCTTCTCTATGGTTTATATTTTCTATATTTTTCATATTCATCAATGGTGGTTCGGAACCCACCTAAAACTGTAGGTCCAACTCATAAATCACCATCATCCAACTCATTACCCACGCACAGGTCTCAGACCTATGTGGGCTTCATCCTCAAAAAAAAAAAAAAAAAAAAAATACTGAAAAAATTTAAAAGATTGCAATGCACTTTTAACAAATAAAAAATATCCACATTACTTATTCAGGTTGTTTTGCAAGAATACATCTATTTCCTTATTACTTTTGCCAGCAATGTGGTGCAAAGTTCTTTATATTTTTTAAATTAGTTTATCAATCATTGTGATGTTTCTAAGAGTATGAAGTATGGCTATTTCAAAAGAGTGTTCAATTTACCTTCTCATTTCATTACATAATTAACGCTCACTTCCTCCTAATCAGTACCCTCTATTATCTTTTGGCAAAAGAATTAAAATTTATCGCAGTTCTGCTTAGGAAATCGTGAAAAAGTTTGTTTTTTATTCATTTTATCATTTCTAATAATAATTAAACAAGAGAGTTCAGCTATTGGATTCACGTTGTTGATGTTATTCATTTCAATAACAATGAATGATCTAGAAAATATAGGATTTTTAGGTCATTTTCTCACATCGTAGCAGCTTTATTCAATATTATTGTATAATTTTCCACTGTGTTTTTATTTTTATTATCTCTTATGTCGCTCTTTGACCATGAAATGTCAATCAATGATGGGCTGGTTTTGTGCCAACCCACTTTAGCATCGTTAAACTGTAAGCTTCTACACAATCAGCGTTTATATAACCATTGAATAGGGTTGCGAGCCTATTTTGTCCAAACCATTCAAATTTAGTAGAATAAGAATTTTCATTACATATGAATCATTTGCACAATCTTGCGTTGTTACCGTTCTTCTCCAATCTCCATAACGGTTGGAAAAGGTATATGAAAATGAGTTTAAAAATAGTTTATTATTTAGGCCTAATTGCTTAAAGTTGGTAGAAATTGTTGTTTTTCGGCAATTGATCTCCCCTACAAGTTATTTTGAACTTTTGATCATTTTTTTCCAACTAAGAAGACACATTGAGAAATAAAATGATATATTCTTCATTTCAATCAATTAGTTTTCTCTAAATACATTTTTTAAATCTGGGAAAAATTCAGTTTTTCAAAAAATTATTTAAAAAAAACCAATTGTTGAATTGAAATAGTAGTTTATGCAACGATTTTATTTTGACCCTTATTAAGGCACGAGTTACATTGTAAGTTATAACATGAGCGAATGCGAGTGTTATAAATATCTCACGAGTGCTTTAATGGCCAAATAAAATCGTTGCATACACTATTTTATCTACGACCACTAGTATACATTTAATTAAAACAATTTCATCTTACCTTTGACTGTCAGAGATACCTAACCTCTCATCTCAAATACGAGATGTTATAGTAGATTGTTAGATTAAAGCAGCTGGTGTAGCAGTTTGATCAAATCAGCTGATAGTTTCACAATATTGAATTACGATATTGATTCCATCAAAAATGCTTCTGATTGGTCCAGAACCCGTGTTATAATGTAGAACCTGTACTATAATGAGCTCATTATGCAACGGGTTTCAAAAAGCATTTCGAAAAGACAGCTGTTTTGGCATCAATTGTGAAACTGTAATGTATACATTATGACATGGTCGTAGATAAAAACAATTATGTCATTCTATTCCTCAAGGTGTCTCAGTTATAAAAAATCAAATGTTTAAAATAACTGGTACCGTATGTGAGTACAATTTCCCCCAAAAATGTCTGCTTTGAACCCCTATATTTCACAAAATAATTGATGGAAAAGAATTAATCTCATGTCAACAGATAACATTTAAGTACCGTACCTTAATAATATGAAGTACATAAAATTTCGGAAAAAATTATGATCAAAAACCCTGCGAACACCTCCGCCTAAGAAAGTTTTTTTTTTTCATTTCAATTGGATAGCTTTTTTTTGGATAGTGAACTGGTTTTGGCATTGTCACTAAACTTGAGGAGTTTTTCCTTAATTCCTAGAACTAATTTTTAATACCAGTTACCTTTCCTGTGATTAAGAATTTGAATTAATTATACTTAATAAAGTATAATTGAGGGTTCTCATATGATTTCATATCTACATAGTAAATGTCTGGCGCATCAATTAGTCAGAATTTTCTAGATTTTTCTCTTGATCTGATCAACATTCAATTAATAGCAGTAGTAGAACTGCACCCAAGAGTAATTAGCAGATCATTCGATAACTCATATTATAACTAACTCAACATTATAGACCGTTGGAAGTTTTCTAAATTTATTTTTCAACTAGACTTACAACTGGCTTACTTGCCAAAGCTTCAAGTTTTTTTGAGCCAGAATGGCTCTTAGCCAAGTACAAGGTTAATAAGATTGGATACTTCTGAATTGACTACTAACGTGTGTTAGAGAGAGAAGTTTGTGGAGAAAGAAACAAAAAATTGGTAATATTGTATGTCAGTGCAATACAGTTGATTTCTACTTTTGACATGCACTAGTTTATTTAGTTGATTTAAAGTTCAAATCAATTTAAGTTTAATTCAATTTAATTTTAAGTTGATTTAACGTTTAACTTAGTAAACTTTTGTTGCTGTACTTTTTTATTTAGTTTACTCTTATTTATTTAACCAACATACAATCAATTTAAATACAACAGGCTATTGCCCCAAAACTGTTTTTCACAACATTTCAAATTAGAATCGAAATCTTAGGTTAGGTCTGTTTCACTTGAAATTTCACCTGAAGCACAATAATTCAAAGTTGAAATAATTCATTGTATTTAATAATAAGTTGATAATTATTCAAAGTTGAACTTATTTAGTAAACGTTCATTGAAGAATCACCATTATTTGGTATATTTTCTTGTTGCTGAATACTGTATATAATAAACATCTACTTGTTGTTATCTGTCGACGAAACTTTAGCACTGGAGAAGGGATTGAAGGAGGAGGAGGAGTAGAGAAAGAAGAACGAGAAAAGAAGGAGAAAAAAGTAGAAAAGGGGAGATGAAAAAGAGAAGAGGAAGAAAAAAAGGAAAGAGTAGATAGATAGATAGATATATGTATAGATAGATAAATAGATGAAAAGTACTTTGCTCGGGCGAGGCTTTAAATAGCCCCATATCCCAACCCATTATATAAAATTAACAAAATACAAGTGATAAAAATAATACAATAAAATGAAAAAAAGGAATTATAAACAATTGGTCGGTCTTCGAACAATAAGAGAGATTCAGATTCAGATGGCTTTATTTGTGTAAATTTACAATGAACATAAATAATCTAAGTAGTATTAATATTAGCAACTCTCAGATCCCATTGTTAAAGTGATCTACAATGCACGGTTGAATAGTTTTAATAGAAAAGATTATAAATATAACAGATATATATTTTAAGGTACTGTACAGCAGAAGTAAATGATGTGATTGCTAAAAAAAGAAAAAGAGAGCTTGGATCTGAGAGATGAATTACACAAAGAGGCGAAGTCTTGGCCATTAAGGCCAGAGAGAGAGAGAGAGTAGGAGAAAAAAGAGAAGAATGAGAAGAAGAAAAAGGGGAAACAGAGAAGAAGCAGATAAAAAGGAGAAGAAGAAAGAGGGGTATAAGAAAAGAGACTATTCAATTAAATTTGTAGTTAGGTTATTGCACATTATAGAAATCCATATTCAATTGAATCGGGCAGCCTGCTAGTATATTAACCGAACGAAGAGAGGTCTCTGTTTCAAGTCGACTGTTTTGCATTTGTCTGTTTGTAACGCATTTTTGTCTCAACCATTTTAATAAGCAGAACTTACGATACTATAGATTCGACTGTCATGAGATTTTCAATGTCAATTAAACTATTGTAAAGCCTGAATACAGAGCCGCTTTTGCTGTACACACCCTACTCAGACGAATACTATTTTAAGTTTGATTGAGATTGAAAATGATGTGTGACAGTCGAAACTATAGTATCTCATGTGTTGAAATAGTTGAGACAACATCAGTATTATTCATTATAGATATCTACCACAATATCACTATCACCAATACTAAGAAGATGAATAGTCGGCTCATAGTTTTCATAGTTTTAAAAAGTAAGAAATATACATAAAGTATGTTTTACAAATCGATCCTCGATCCATCTTTCAATGGAATTATTTTTACACATTTACAACCTTGGTAATTTTGCCACAAACATGTCAATTCGCTAAGCACTAACGCTCATTTGTCTGCTTATTTGCATAACTTTGTTAAAAGTAATGGAGTTGACTATCTTTGTTTCACAGAATAAAATGAAATCATTAGCTTCGAAAGTATTACAACTAATTTTCTTCAGGTTTAGATTTACAACAGAGCTTGATCAATAACGATTTCTTTTCTGAAATTCTATAAATTATTAGAGCCTAAAATTTGTATTATTGACATTAAATAAATAAAATTTCTTTTAATAAAACTGATTTTGTAATCTAGGGAACTAATGGTAGTTGGTATACTGTTGAACTCTTCTATAATCATTTGTAGAACATATTTAGATTTTATTTAATGTCAATAATGAAAATTTAGGCTGTAATAATTTATAGAATTTCAGAAAAGAAATCGTTATTGATCAAGCTCTGTTATAAATCTAAACCTGAAGAAAACTAGTTGTAATACTTTGGAAGCTAATGATTTCATTTTAACTCACTGGCTAAAAATGACAATTGGAATCTTCTCATGAGTTCTTGAGTTGTAAATCTTATCTCTTTAAAACAAGAGTATGCTATAGATAACTCCCGTATCTAATTTTTTATAGTGTTTTGCTTTTGAAAATCTAAATCGTTTCACATTTTTAGGATTTGACCTTATAAGTATTACGTGCCTATTCTCAATTTTAGAAGCATTTTTTCTCACTTTATGGTTTTTCCGATCAACGATCTTCATAAATGTTATTGTTATTTATTGCAATAAATATTAATAATTAATAAAAAATAGTCAAATTACGGACATAACTGAGGTAGCAGATAAAACTGTAATTAAAATTTGAGCAGCTCCATTGGTGTAATCGGTTAGAGCGCTTATCTCTAACAGCTACTCGTGCGGTGTACGGTTCGATTCCTGTTCAGTTTGCTATGTTTTGCGTGATCCACGCACAAGTTTCACGCTCATGTGACCATAAAAAATACTGCACGTTTAAAACTGTGTAAAAACTACACTAGTTAAACACATGTTAGTCTAGTTTGATTGAGATTGACAATGGTGTAACAACCGAAACTAGTTTCTCGAAGTTTTAATAAATGTGGTTGGGACAATTTCGTCTTATTCATTATGGATACCTTCCAAAATATCACCTTCGCCATTACTAATAAAGTTAGTTCTATATCTGATATCTTATCAGGGATATGTTCTCTGCCAAAACCTAATATAAATAATCATAAGTTTAAACTTGTAAGTTTAGATCTATATCTTTTATATTATATGGGATAATTTTCTGCCTATTATAAGTAATCATAAGATTAAACTTGTAAGTTTAGTTCTATATCTGATATCTTATCAGGGATATTTTTCTGACAAAACCTCTTATAAATAAAAAATCATAAGTTTGAAACTTGTGAGCTTAGTTCTATACCTGATATCTTAAGAGGGATATCGTCTCTGTTTAAAGCTATTATAATCAGAAATTTTCTATAAATTAAAGCTGTTTGTTTTTGTTTTTTATCTTGAAAGTCCACCAACACTGCATAAAAACAGTCGTTAAGTCACGTCAGAGGCCCTGAACTTATTTAGGTGCGACCTGATAACTCTGACACCAGACCTGAGCCATCCAGGTCACACGATATTATTATTATTTACCAACACTGATGGCTTCTTTATTCTTCTCCTTGTTCAGAATTATCAGAATGAACGATTTTATCATTCCTTCTCTCTCCATGTAAGATGTAATAAATAATAAATGTCAAATATATAAAAAATATCATGTCTAATGGCCTCTTTGAACTTCCTCTGTCCTTTCCATTCATATTATTTCAATTATTAAGTAAAAATTAATTTTTTTACTTCAATTATTGTATCACATGATTTCAATTTATATTTAATACTGTTACGGGTTCTAACACTTGAATATACACTCGCACTTAATATACACAAATTATGCACATCACGGGGTAATAAGTAATGTCTTACACAAAATAAGCAATCAAAAACAGATAAATTGATAATGTTCAGCTAATAAAGATTTGTTATATTACTGTACAAAAATCAATCACTAAATGTTGAAAGGCCGATCTAATATGAAATAATAACTGTTCAATAAACTATCCAATAATTCAAGAAGAACGTCTAAAAAGAACAATCAAACTTACTTAGCACAAGTCCGTAATACAATAATAGCTAAGAGTAGAGTCCACTCCTATAAAATTTAATAGAATTCTCATTAATACAGTCACAATATCCTGCGATTATCTCTTTAACAACAAACGTTTGTACTATCACGGTCTGAATAAATTCTCGTCAACGAAGTTCAAACAATAATGAAACTGATGTTTACGTATCGCTTTTAATAGGTCTTATCATGATCCAGAAAGACGGAGAATTTTCTAAAATGTTCTATCTAATTCTAAAATAAACAGATAAGAAATTCACAATTTTCCATAAAATTCCATGAAGTTCCAAGTAAACATTCTAAAGGTGTCTCACAGATAAACTACAAGGCAAGGAGAGTAAAGGAGAAGAGTAATTAATTGCTTCCGGAAATCAATATAGACACAGACAGATAACGCTGAAAATCACTGTTCCTTCTTTCTTTCCGTGTCCATAACAATACGAATTAAATACTTAGATACTAATCTAGTTATCTGGTAGATTAACCATTCATCCATTTTTATGTGACTATATGCATGTGTCTATTTTTTGTACATTGTATTTGCTCAGGTTAGGTTCCTATCCAAAATACATTTGTATTTGTTCTGTTTTAGGGCCTTCAGGGTCTCCTTGAAATCCAGCAAAGATGTTTCCACGCTTCGCCAATGACCTTTGCTGCCGCCAAGGTGGCCATGAGCAAGTTCGATACGGCTACCATGCCCTACGAACGTCTGCAGAAAAATTTGGCCGTTGTCAAGAAAAGGTGCGTTTTACAATCATATCTTTATAATCATAAATTCATGTCTTTATGATCACAAAATTATATCTTTATGATCATAAAAGCATATCTTTATGTTCTTAAAATCATATCTTTTTGGTCATAAAATCATATCTTTATGATCATAAAATCATATCTTTATGATCATAAAATCATATCTTTATGATCATAAAATCATATCTTTATGATCATAAAATCATATCTTTATGTTCTTAAAATCATATCTTTTTGGTCATAAAATCATATCTTTATGATCATAAAATCATATCTTTATGATCATAAAATCATTTTTTATGATCTTTAAATCATATTGATGGTGGATCAAAAGAATAGCATCGGCCGATAAGTGAGCGGTTACTTGTGAAGGGAGAAACAAACAGTGCTACCAACCTACTTACTGTTCAATATATAGGCTACTCCAGTAGGCTAAAGTATTCCATAAATTCATAACCATACGCATGCGCAATGGA
This sequence comes from Conomelus anceps, assembly GCA_948455865.1. Taxonomy (NCBI): domain Eukaryota; kingdom Metazoa; phylum Arthropoda; class Insecta; order Hemiptera; family Delphacidae; genus Conomelus; species Conomelus anceps. The sequence goes on from OX418225.1 coordinate 5,640,492, forward strand.
GTCCTCCATATTACTTGTCAGCCGATGTCATTCTTATGGTCAACCAACCATAGTAAGGGTTTTCAGTTCGGGCAAAGATAGTTGTAATAGTACATTACGTTACCATTGCGGGAAATGGTGTTTACCGTACGAGTATGATAAGTTAACAACGCATACGAGACGAAGTCTATTATTAGAAAAAACATCTGATCCCCCATCATAAGACCCGTGATTAATTTGATTCTAGCTTGGAGTTTCTGAACAACGACATGGATTGATTTGACCAGAGATTTTGACGAAGAAAATTGACCAGAGGTCAGTTTTGATACTCCTTGGTTGTCCTTTGTGGAACGAAATCCCCCTGATTCAAGATGAGATGGGCCAGGGATTGAGGATTAAATTTTGATTGGCGTTGTAGTCGGCCATTTTTAAAACTGCTGCAATAACTTTTGAACTATCTTTTGTTATTTTTTCTTATTTATATTTTGTTCTATTCAATAATTATGTACTTGTGTTCCTCTAGTCTAGGAGACCAGTTTTGATTGGGGTTTACCTCTTGATTGTCCTTGCAATGAAATTCTCCTGATCCAAGATCAGTATGGTCAGTGATCAAGTATCAAATTTTAATTGGCATTCTTGTAATCGCCCATAAGTATTTTAAAACTGAGGCAATAACTTTTAAACTCACTTTTGGATTGTCTCATTAGATGTTTTTTCTTCTTTCCATTTAGTTCTAGTCAATTTAGACGTGTGCTCCTCTAGTCTAGCACTTTTCTATTTTGCTCTACGAGAGGGCTCTATCTCAATAACTTTCTCCATTAGAATGAGGCACTGAACTAAGTGTCAATCACTTTCCTGTAATTTTTGTCTGAAAACAATGATTTTCTTGGGAATTTTTTTTATTTACTTCTTAAAATTTTGTTTTTATTTTCTTCTCTATAATTTGATTTTTATTTTCTTCTCAATAATTTTTTCTTAGAATTTATTTTTATTTTCTTGAAATTTTAGCTTTTAATTTTCTTTAGCTTTTATTTCATTCTAAACTTTGATTTCTATTTTATGCTTAATAATTTGTTTTTTTCTATTTTCTCCATAATAATTTGTTATTTTCTTAATAAATTGTTTGTTAATATTTTGTTTTTTATGTACTTCTCAATAATTTGATTTTTATTTTCTTCGAAATAATTTATTTTCTCATAATTTATTTTTATTTTCTTAAAATTTTATTTTTATATTCTCTTTATTTTATTTTTAAACTTTTGATTTCTATTTTTCCCTAATTTGGTTTAGTTTCTCCTCATTAATTTATTTTTTCTTAGAATTTTTTTATTTTATTGTTGATTTGTTTTCATTTTCTTCTTAATAATTTGTTTTTTGTTACAATTAATTTTTTCTTGAAATTTTCTTTTTTATTTTATTTTCAATAATTTTTTAAAATTTTCTTTTTTAAAAATTTTTTCTTGAAATTTTCTTTTTAATTTATTTCTTAGTTTTGTTCATTATTTCCTTTTTAATCATTTATTTTTTGTTTTCTTCTTCCCCAGGTTGAACCGTCCGATGACCCTGTCTGAGAAAGTGCTGTACTCGCACCTTGACGACCCCAATGGCCAGGACATTAAGCGAGGCGAGAGCTATCTGCGCCTGCGACCGGACAGAGTGGCCATGCAGGACGCCACTGCACAAATGGCCATGCTCCAATTCATATCGTCCGGACTATCAACGGTGGCCGTACCATCCACCATTCACTGTGACCATCTTATCATTGCACAGGTGCGTTACTGGATCTAATTAAAGGTCATTTCACACCGCGGTCACACTATGTCACGTGAAAGATTTTGAAAAATTGGTCCCCATTAGATATGTACACCAAGCTCGCAGAGCCAGCAGAACCTCGTATATGTTTGCGAGGAAATTTGTTGATCCAAGACCGATCTTTTTCAAAACCTCTGTGAGATTTTGGATCGCGCATGCGTATTAGTCTTCTAGTCGCCTTGTACTCGCATCGATTTTTTTACTAAAAAATGTGATTTGCGTTTATGTACTTGTGAATCAACAGACGTCAGTCAAACTAGGTCTGTTGCGGTGTGAGATGACCATAAAATATACGTTAGTAAAAGATTGATTGGTTGAATCTTCTGGCAGTTAGATTAACTTGCATCTTAACCAGGCTAAACAAAAAAATAAATAAATAAAAATGAATAATAAATAAATAATAATTTAATAACAATAAAATAATAATAATAATAACAGCAATAATAATAATGAAAATAAATAATAAAGCAAATGCGTATGGCTTTTATTGGTGGGAAGACCCTTACGGGTAGTTCCACCTCGCCGTTTGAGCCATCTTATTGGAAATATGGTTGATCTACAATTTTAGATGGGTTCCTAATCACTGGGTAGTGAATGTACAGCAGAGAACAGAGTTTTTTGCTGGCCAATCCAATCGGTCACCCTTAGAGGTCCCAGGAGAGCGTTGCTTATCTTATCTGATTGAATAGATACGTGCTACGGCTCACGGCTATCACTTCCCTATAATACATTCAGTAGACTATATAAATACATCAAGAGTAGCTGTAAACATGATGCTATATAAATGAAAACAATTGAAGAACAATATTGGCATAATTTAGACGATATTTTCGAGAATTGAATTTGGTACCAGTTTTGCTTTAAAATTTTGTGTTATTTCTTAATTTAACAGAGTTAACTTACGTCAAACGCAAAAAAGAGGTTTCTCGACCCCTATTTTTCATGTTTTAAGTGAAATATCACAAAAACTAAGAGAGATACGGTTCTGAAACCTGTTGTATTCAATTTTTCAGGTTGAAAACCATAAAAATTAACTGAATTAGTCTCTTAATTTACCTTCCCAGGATTCCAGCAAGTCTTAATTTCACTCATTTTGGGCGAAATCTTTCGCCCTGTATAACTCGGTAACAAAGCTTTTCCGGACAATATGGATTTTTTCATACTTTTTGCTAGTGCATGAGCTCAGAAAGCCCCGGTAACACTTACTGAATCACTCTGTATATTATCCAATGACAATCCCATTAATTCCCAATGTGTTTATGTGTTAATTCCCAAAACGATGCACGCATTCTATTTCTATATCTCTGTTCATTCTCTTAGTACTTCATCTATAGTAAGGTGTAGTAGCGAAATAATGTTTGGCGTATTGAAGTTAATGAAGTCAACTGTTTTCCAAGTGACGATAATAATAATTATTGAACAATCATTTTGGGACTGTGTAAATAAGAAACAAGTGTTCTATTACTCTGACGAAATCGACGTAGTTTTGTTTCTATTTTAATCTCGTATTTTATCATTGATTATCGCAATCATATTTAGAGCAAGTGTATAACCGGATAATTTCATACTATATTAAGTACGCTCTTTGGACTAAAACATAGAGTTGAGGTCTGAAGAGTCACCTACAGTCGAATCGGCTATGGTACTATATACATACATACATATTAAGTGATTAATGAGATGGCGAATCTACACTGTGATTTTAAATGATAAATTTTCCTTTATCTTTTAAAAATAATAATAATAATAATTTCAATTTCAATTTATTTCTCTCAGATACAAACATACAGTTTCATATACACACAGTGCAATTATTTCTCTTCTAGCTATAAGCTATTCGAAGAGAATTACAATATAATATGCAATAAAATTAAATAAATACAACAATAGTATTTTTGGTACACACATTTCCTAAATAAATATATAATCTTTTTTCTTCCAATAACTATGGGAAATATTCATGAACATAATATCCATTATAACAAATTTCTACGTAACTCTATATACTTGTGTATCTATGCTATTTAAGAATTCCTCACATACACAGACAATACTATTTGATAATGCTGATAATAATAATAATAATTTTATATTGAATACAGGCTATCCCAGTATTATTTTTTATTTAAATGAATCTCAATGATTGCAAAAATTGATGGAAAAATGTGCACCTATTTTTACCTAAAACCCTTTATTATTTATTTGATTTTTTTATTTTAATAAAAAAATAAACAATATGGAACTACAATTTTTGCCAAATGCATCAAAATCATATCAGTCGAGTACTCGGCTTAAACTCGCCGTCTTGTTAAGCGAGTTTACAAGTTACTAGCCGGCAAATTAGCAATCTGATTGTAAACTCGCAAGTGTAATGATTTTAGATAGTCTGCTAGTTAGCTAGTAAACACAATCACAGTAGTCGAGTTTACAACCATATTTTGAATTCGCCAGCTAGTAGCTTGTAAACTCGCTTAATTCTTGACGCTTCAGTCGCATACAGTGATTTATATTTTATGTTATGTCTACATTCTATGCTCAGTTTGACCACTATATTAAAACTCCAATTCAATTTAAACATTAATAATAGTTGAGAATGCTTTATTGGTGAATTTTTTCGGAGGATGAAGCCCACATTGGTCTAAGACCAATGAATTGGATGATGGTGGTTGATGAGTTGGACTCTACAGTTTTAGGTGGGTTCCGAACCACCGGGAAGTGATTTTACAGCAGAGAACAGAGTCTTTTTTGTTGGCCAATACAATTGGTCACCCTTACAAAGAGCGCCCATGAATTTTTTTTTTGAGGATGAAGCCCACATAGGTCTGAGACCTGTGCGTGGGTAATGAATTGGATGATGGTGATCTATGAGTTGGACCTACAGTTTTAGGTGGGTTCCGAACCACCGGAAAGTGATTTTACAGCAAAGAAAAGAGTCTTTTTTGCTGGCCAATACAATTGGTCACCTTTACAAAGAGCGCCCATGAATTTCCTAGCTTATCTCTGATTGAACAGATACCTGCTACGGCACTCGGCTATCACTTCCCTAACACTTATTTATCACTCATTTATGAACTTTAAGTATCACCATTAAAGTATTTTCAACACTTATTTATGTTTTAATATCAAGTGGAAAAGTAGTATAGAATTACAACAACAAATTCAATTTAATTATTCAAAATTATCACAAACCTCATTATAGAAAAAATTACGTGTTGAGGATTAAAATGTTTTAATCTGAATATTGTCTATGTAGGTATATCTATGTAGCTATTTGTTACAATGTTGTATTATATTTGTCAATGTAGTATCATTACTATTCATGACACGTATTTAAGAATACAGAAAAAAATCAAAATCAAATTTATTCCATTCAATAACTCATAAATTATGAGAATAAATGAATAAAATCAAATTTATTGAACTTAAATACGTATAAACAACAGTTTACATTGTTCAAGAATTTGACGGTGATTGATTGTGTGAGCAAATTTGGAATGAATAATTTGAGAACATTTTTTTTCTTAGGTTGGAGGAGAAAAAGATTTACAAACTGCGAAAACTGCGAACAAAGAGGTTTACGATTTTCTGCAATCAGCTGGAGCGAAATACGGTGTTGGTTTCTGGCATCCTGGATCTGGAATCATCCATCAGGTCGGTTGAATGTATTTATTTTGAAATTAAAAAAGTTGAAACTTGATTGAATTAAAAGTTTATTTGTTAAATTTGGGAGTTTTTATGTACCGACAAAATATCTTGACTAATACACATCGGTATGGATGATCTGCTTATGTATACAGTGTAATGTAGACTATATAATTTAGACTGTTCAACAATCTGGCTCTAGATTGCTCTAAGAGAGTGCTCTATGGCAATCCGTTTAGAGATAAGCCCTATGCCTTAAGGCTTGATATTTTCCAACTGAACCATTGCAGAAAAAATCTAGTCTTGCTGACGGTTTATTGGTTATCAGAAAACAGATTAGTGGACCAGAAACAGTGATATTGCTTTACCCAAGGTTAGAATGAAAGAGGTAGAAAAAATTGGAAGTTCATGCCCCGCAAGGTGTTAACAGTTTGCGGGGTTATTTGCGAGCTCTTGAGGGTGGAACTGTGAATGCCAAGAGGCCTTTAAGGGCCTTTAAAGAGCATACAATTAATATATGTTGAGAAATTATTAGTGTTGTAATATTTTAAAACTATATAAATTTATTTTCATCAGCAAAAAATACATCAAACATCATTTTACATATTTTGGAAAAAAATGAACCACTTTTACTAGTAGCGTACTGTGGTCGTTAATACGTTCATAAATAAATAAATTAATACCGCTATTGAGTGTGAATTATTACAAGTAATAAAATATTGTGAAGAATCGTTCAGTTCAGTTCCTTATTTTCAGCAATTTTCTGGTGCACGGCAAAGTTCTAGCACGTGCACATTTTTATTCCATCTCCTCTTTTAATGATAAGATGGGAGTTTTTTATTTCATTTTTTAAAAATGATTACAATGCAACAAATAAATTATACCCTTTAACAATCAAGTATAGTAAATAAGCCAATATATTTCATAACTCTTGAATCTTATTAGGCTACTATATTTTTAACTACTCCTTCACCTAATCAGGAGAGACTCTTGTTAACGTAATTTTAATGATTTGTACATCCTGTGTACGGATTTAAAAAATGCCCTGTTGCCTATAAATTGTTATATTCTTGAGGTTCTAACTATTATTTACGGCACTAAAAGGAAATTCGAAAATTACGTATGGTCAATTCGAGAACCTCATATTTAATTCTTGAATCTGTTGAATAAAAAAATAATAAGCATATGGCTTATTGTTGGGGAAACCCTTACAGGTAGTTCCACCTCGCTGTTTGAGCCATGATACGGAGAACATGGTGGACCTAGAATTTTAGGTGGGTTCCGAACCACCGTGTAAGTGATAATCATACTTATAACATTAACTCTTGAGCCATCTTTGGAAGGGTGACCGATTGGATTGGCCAGCAAAAAAGACTACTCTGCTGTAAAATCACTTCCCAGTGGTTCGGAACCCACCTAAAACTGTAGGTCCAACTCATCAATCACTATCATCCAATTAATTACCCACGCACAGGTCTCAGACCTATGTGGGCTTCATCCTCCGAAAAAAAGAAAAAACCAACTGCTAGCCTTGTCAGACTTGTAGACTAGGCAGCACGGCACGATTGTTGTTGTCAATTCGTGTGTCGTTGTTGGCATTTCTCTACTATCAGCGGGAACATTGTCCCACGTCTGGCAACACCGCAATTTCTTACAGCAGCCCAATTTTGTGGCGTGAACTATATGTCTTCCGGTGGTTCGGAACCCACCTAAAACTGTAGGTCCAATTAATCAATCACTATCATCCAATTCATTACCCATATAGGTCTCATACCTATGTGGGCTTCATCCTACGAAAAAAAAAAGAAAAAATCAAGTGCATAGAAGCATTATTATCACCTAGGCCTACCCGGTGGTTCGGAACCCACTTAGTTCCACTATGTTCTTCATAACGGCGTTCATGTTCTTCTCCACCTCGCTCAAACAGTGTGGTTGAAGTATCCGTGAGGGTCTCCCCACCAATAAGGACATACGCTTATTATTATTAATCTACTGAAGTCTCTCTACTTATTATTATTATTATTATTACTAACGGTTCACCCGTGCGTTGCAACGGTATCTTAGTTATAATAGTGCTACCTGGCGAATTCCCAAGAGCCTACCACAAACCGCACCTTCCTAAAATGTTATTTTTTGTTTGAATAAATTGAAATAAATTTTTTTTTCACCAAAGAAATAATGGATGAAACATAAGTTGAGCTTTGATTCACCAGTTATATGTTTCCTACATGACTGCAATGCTCCGACTACACAAGTCTGCAGACAGCGTAAATAACGCCGCTAAGGGCCCACCATTTGATTAAAAATAGTTGATTTCTATCAGCTGTTCCTTTAAGGATAGATTTCTCCTGTTTGTGTCCTTTTGAGGACTTTTGAACTCCCAACCTTCACAGGAACCATCTCGGGACTATTCTACATTATGCCTGAAAATTTCAATATTGTTAAATAACTTAAATCCCGATCAATCCCGATCTCGGTAATGAAACTTGGTAATAAAACTTAGAAGAAATGTATCCAAAATCGCACAATACTTTGTTTTTAAACTTTTATTATTATGTTGAAAAAAAAGTCAATTTAGTTTTTTATAGCTAAAGACATTGTCAAAATAGTTTTCAATACTGTTAAATAACTTAAATCTCGTTTTTCAGGAGAAGGCCGCGTAAATGCCTTCGGGGCCGTGGCAGACAGACAAACAGACAGACAGAAATTGAGATAAGACTTGTTTCGGCTTCTTTAATGTATAAAACGTAAAAATAACCAAACAAATTATAATTCTGATAAATGTACAGACAAAACTCTAATTTTATTTATATAGATTATTATTATTATTATTAATATTATTTTTATTATTATTATTATTAAAGTAGACTCTCTACTTATTGTTATTAACAGGATTTTGGCAATAAAGAATTTGAAAATTAAACAGTAACTCCTTTTCCAGATTATTTTGGAGAACTACGCCTTTCCCGGATTGTTGATGATCGGTACTGACTCCCATACACCTAATGGCGGTGGTCTGGGAGGCCTGTGCATTGGTGTGGGTGGAGCGGACGCTGTAGACGTGATGGCCGACATTCCATGGGAGCTCAAGTGTCCCAAGGTCATTGGCGTCCATCTCAAGGGCAAAATGACCGGATGGACGTCATCCAAGGACGTCATTCTCAAGGTCGCCGATATATTGACCGTCAAGGGTGGAACCGGCGCCATCATTGAGTACCATGGACCGGGTGTCGATAATATTTCTTGTACAGGTGAGAGTTAGTTATGAATAATATTTTTGTACCTTAGTTCAAAGCTATATCCACATTCAGTAGTAGTAGTAGTAGTAGTAGTAAGAGTAGTAGTAGTAGTAGAAATAGAATAGAATAGAAAAATCTTTTATTCATTCAAAATTATATAACCTTAAGCAAACCTGCAAGGTTGCTTGACAAGGTTCAATACAACAAATCAAATTTCTTTTTACAAAAAAAATTTATGAAAAATTATTTTTACAATATTTAGAATTTAACAATCAAATTAATACTGTTTTAAAATTACAATTGTTGGCTCAGCTCTCAATTACAAAATAAAATAATAACTTCAATCAACCTGAATTAATTATTTCTCTATTAAATGAAATTCCTTAGGAACAACTAAACTAAACATTATCTAACGTATAATGATTAAGCCAGACCTTTAAATTTCGTTTCAACAATTTCATATTTACAAACTTAGTGCAGCACTCAGGTAAATCATTAAATATTTTTGGAACAATATATGATAAATTATTCTTTGCAATATTAGTATGTGCAAATGGAACAATATATCTCTCATTTCTCAAGCCATAACGGCTTTCTTTAAGAACTAAATACTTTTTACTAAAATAATTCTCCATTATTATTGTAAACAAAAATAAGCCTTTAATACTTAAAACATTACACCTATTCAAGAGGTTTTCATATGGAATTCTTCTAGGTGAATCACTAATCAAACATAAAATTTTTTTCTGAACACAAGTTATTCTTCTCAAATAAACATCACAAGTAGTAGTAGTAGTAGTAGTAGTAGTAGTAGTAGTAGTAGTAGTAGTAAGTGAAAGCCGTGAGCCGTAGCAGGTATCAGTTCAATCAGATTGAGATAAGCTACGTTCTCCTTGGCGCTCTTTGTAACGGGGACCGATTAGATTGGTCAGCAAAAAAGACAATGTTCTATGCTGTAAAATCACTTCCCGGTGGTTCGGAACCCACCTAAAACTGTAGGTCCAGCTCATCAATCACAATCATCCAAATCATTACCCACGCACAGGTCTCAGACCTATGTGGGCTTCATCCTCCATTTAAATCGAGGTTGGGACATTAGAAAGATAACTGAAATTACTTGAAATTATGTGCCTTAGCACCCTTGAATCCATTATATAAAAACAGTTGAATCCAAATACTAGTCCAAATAAGTCAGGTTGGGGATTAAATTAATAGAATTTATTAATTTCTAATTCCTCAAAGTGCTATTTTTAAAAACTAACTTTTAAGTAAAAAAATCATTAAATATTTCGAACATTACATTCATTAATAAGTTGTCTGCTAGCCACTTAGACTTTGAAAAGTCTAATCGGAAACGCCTTAATTGATTAGAAATTTCAGTTTGACAAAAAATGGAAATTTCTGTTTTTAAATAATCTGAAAATCATTGGCTCCATTTTCAAATTTTCAAAAAATTTCAAATCGAGAACGGATTGATGAAGTAGATAATTAATATTACTATTTGACAAAACGTTTAAATTTCCTTTCAAATTTATATTTGTAGACTATTTTTAAATTCTTAAAAATTTTCAAACCCATTTTCAAATTGGAACGCACTGATTAATTGATCAGAAAATTAATATTTTCTTTGTCAAAGAATGAAAATTACTGGTTCAAATTCGAAAATTCATAAACTATTTTCAAATTTAATCATAAGTTTGTTGTAAGTTGCAACTTATCAAACTCATTACAGTAAAACCTTTCACATCCGGACGTACCGCGGAACAAATTTTCAATTTTTGCAAAAAAAATAATTGAGCAAAAGTCACAATTATTTTGTTATTGATGTACAGCAGGCTACGTAGGCTGTATTTCAGTCCTAATACTATATGCCTAAAGCGATACAAACATGTGTAAAAAACCTCAGCAAACGTTAGCTTTTTACAGACCTATAACTGTTATTTTTAAATGGCGAAGTGATATCCGGATATTTTCATATCCTCATCGGTGTGTCAACTCATTGATGCGGATGTGACACTTTTTATTTTATTTCAATTATTTTGATATTGAAATATTTCAATTATTGCACTAAAAACACAGCACACCTATCATTGCAGGCCATTATGTATTAGAAAGTTGAACAAAATTTCACTGTTCACTAATACTCTATATACATTCGCAATAACTTTACTATTATTTCAAAGTTGATTAACATTTCTGCACTTTTTTGCTAGTACTTTATTTTGATCCTCTAGAGGGAATTCATAAACTTATTCAAACTTATGCATGTATAAATTAATTCTTATTTCATTTTAAAACAGTTCTTAAGCCACATCAGAGGGCCTGAACTTTTTCAGGTGCTACCTGATAACTCTGACACCAGACCTGAGCCAGCCAGTCACACAATATTATTATTATTAGTTATTATTAATTATGAATTATGAATTATTAATTAATAATAACTAATTATTAATTATTTATTATTAGGCTATTATTATTATTATTATTTCATTTTACAAAATTGATTACATTTGTTTCTTTTGTAATGACAGGTATGGGTACAATTTGCAACATGGGTGCCGAGATTGGTGCGACCACATCAGTATTTCCGTTCAACAAGCGAATGTACGATTATTTGAAGGCGACAGGCCGTGAAAGCATTGCTGCTGTTGCTGAAAAGAATAAGGAGCTGCTCACGCCCGATCCTGGCGCTCCTTACGATCAGGTCGGTAACTGAAGTACCCAATTTATTTATTTTTTTCAATCTTCAGGTCAATTTCAGCCCACATAGGTCTGAGACTGATGATTGATAAGTTGGACAGCAGTTTTAGGTGGGTACCGAACTATCGAACTGTCTGATAAGACAATTTATCATATATTCAGCCGGTTGCACGAAAGTCAATTAAATAAGGAGTTTAATGTCAGTTAACTAACTGTCATAAGTATAACAGATTTATATCTTTTGCCCAAAGATCCATTAGTTATTTTTCGTTAACCGAACAGGCAAAACCTGGCTACACTGTAATTTGATCAACATCTGATTCTGAAGTTGAGAAAAAAATATGAATTAGAATCATTTAATTGTGAATTATTTGAATCATTATTCAACTATCTCAATATTATTATATTCTTAATAGATTTTATTCATTTTGAAAGGTTTTTAACACCTACGACCTAATTTGCAGTTCCGTGTTCTGGTACAATAAACATAACCTATAAAATGTAACTTGAAGGGAGTTTGTGAAATTTAATTCTCAGTGAACGGGCGGTTAAGTATCTTTTACGCCGGTTATCCTAATCGGCGTTATCGCTTGTAATTGTCCTTTGTGCAACTAAAGCTTCTCCATTAAGTTTAATGTCCGTAGAATGACGTCATTCTACGGGGATTAAATTTAATTGGCTTTTGTGCAACCGGCCTTAAGTTATTTCAAGATGTTTTTGCATCTAACCTAATTGAATATCTAAAATAACTGGGTTATATATGTAAAAGTAATAAATGGTTCTCAGAGGAAATGAATATCCTGGGTGGGATTAGCCAAAAGCCGAGCCAGGTATTTTCTCTGTTAGATAAAATAAGACACGAGTACTGCCCTTGAAAGGGTGGCCACTTTAGTTTGACCAGCGAAAATGACTGTTATTTCCTGTATGATCACTTCCCGGTGGTTCGGAACCCACCTAAAACGGTAGGTCCAACTCACCAATCATCATCGTCCAACTCGATTAGATTGGCCAGCAAAAAAGGACACTGTTCTCTGCTGAAAATCTTTTCCCGGTGGTTCGGAACCCACCTACAACTGTAGGTCCAACTCATAAATCACCATCATCCAACTCACTCATTACCCACGCACAGGTCTCAGACCTATGTGGGCTTCATCCTCAAAAAAACTCATTACCCATGCACAGGTATCAGACCTATTTGGGCTTCATCCTCCGAAAAAAGGCGTTGAATTTATTAAATTATGACTGGTCTTATTGTCGATCACTACATTGAAAACAATACGGTTAGTTTCATCAACTAGTGCTCAAATTTAGAGTAAAGTTGAAGGATTGGCTCACTATAAATCCTTTCTACTTATTGAAGGAGTTTCTCAGTGGAACCTTTGATTTTCACTTTTAGCTCAGTGATTGGTGTATTATTTTATAGACTGTGATATTTATTCGATTTGACTGTGAATGAACTTTATTTATTGAATTTAAACTTTGTTGTATTTTATAATAACTCAAATGAGTACTCAAACACATTTTTCTGATAAATAAATATCTATGTATTAAGTAAGTGGACAAATGATTATTTATCGGGTTTAAAGTTAAATAAAGGTTCTCTTTAAATCAAGAATGATGTGAATGCTAATAACTCAAATGAGTAATCAGATTTTTCTAATAAATAAATGAACTATGCTTTAAGTAAGTGGACAAATGATTATTTATCGGGTTTAAAGTTAACTAAAGGTTCTCTTTAAATCAAGAATGATGTGAATGTTAATAACTCAAATGAGTAATCAGATTTTTCTAATAAATAAATGAACTATGCTTTAAGTAAGTGGACAAATGATTATTTATCGGGTTAAAGTTAACTATAGGTTCTCTTTAAATCAAGAATGATGTGAATGTTAATAACTCAAATGAGTAATCAGATTTTTCTAATAAATAAATAAGCTAAGCATTAAGCAAGTGGACAAATGATTATTTATCAGATTTAAAGTTAACTATAGGTTCTCTTTAAATCAAGAATGATGTGAATGTTAATAACTCAAATGAGTAATCAGATTTTTCTAATAAATAAATAAGCTAAGCATTAAGCAAGTGGACAAATGATTATTTATCAGATTTAAAGTTAACTATAGGTTCTCTTTAAATCAAGAATGATGTGAATGTTAATAACTCAAATGAGTAATCAGATTTTTCTAATAAATAAATAAGCTAAGCATTAAGCAAGTGGACAAATGATTATTTATCAGATTTAAAGTTAACTATAGGTTCTCTTTGAATCAAGAATGATGTGAATGTTAATAACTCAAATGAGTAATCAGATTTTTCTAATAAATAAATAAGCTAAGCATTAAGCAAGTGGACAAATGATTATTTATCAGATTTAAAGTTAACTATAGGTTCTCTTTGAATCAAGAATGATGTGAATGTTAATAACTCAAATGAGTAATCAGATTTTTCTAATAAATAAATAAGCTAAGCATTAAGCAAGTGGACAAATGATTATTTATCAGATTTAAAGTTAACTATAGGTTCTCTTTAAATCAAGAATGATGTGAATGTTAATAACTCAAATGAGTAATCAGATTTTTCTAATAAATAAATAAGCTAAGCATTAAGCAAGTGGACAAATGATTATTTATCAGATTTAAAGTTAACTATAGGTTCTCTTTAAATCAAGAATGATGTGAATGTTAATAACTCAAATGAGTAATCAGATTTTTCTAATAAATAAATAAGCTAAGCATTAAGCAAGTGGACAAATGATTATTTATCAGATTTAAAGTTAACTATAGGTTCTCTTTAAATCAAGAATGATGTGAATGTTAATAACTCAAATGAGTAATCAGATTTTTCTAATAAATAAATAAGCTAAGCATTAAGCAAGTGGACAAATGATTATTTATCAGATTTAAAGTTAACTATAGGTTCTCTTTAAATCAAGAATGATGTGAATGTTAATAACTCAAATGAGTAATCCTATTTTTCTAATAAATAAATAAGCTAAGCATTAAGCAAGTGGACAAATTATTATTTATCGGATTTAAAGTCAACTATAGGTTCTCTTTAAATCAAGAATGATGTGAATGCTAATAACTCAAATGAGTAATCAGATTTTTCTAATAAATAAATAAGCTAAGCATTAAGCAAGTGGACAAATTATTATTTATCGGGTTTAAAGTTAACTATAGGTTCTCTTTAAATCAAGAATGATGTGAATGCTAATAACTCAAATGAGTAATCAGATTTTTCTAATAAATAAATAAACTAAACATTAAGTAAGTGGACAAATGATTATTTATCGGGTTAAAGTTAACTATAGGTTCTATTTAAATCAAGAATGAAGTGAATGTTAATAACTCAAATGAGTAATCAGATTTTTCTAATAAATAAATGAACTATGCTTTAAGTAAGTGGACAAATGATTATTTATCGGGTTTAAAGTTAACTGAAGGTTCTCTTTAAATCAAGAATGATGTGAATGTTAATAACTCAAATGAGTAATCAGATTTTTCTAATAAATAAATGAACTATGCTTTAAGTAAGTGGACAAATGATTATTTATCGGGTTTAAAGTTAACTATAGGTTCTCCTTAAATCAAGAATGATGTGAATGTTAATAACTCAAATGAGTACTCAAACACATTTTTCTAATAAATAAATATCTATGTATTAAGTAAGTGGACAAATGATTATTTATCAGGTTTAAAGCTAACTATAGGTTCTCTTTAAATCAAGAATGATGTGAATGTTAATAACTCAAATGAGTAATCAGATTTTTCTAATAAATAAATGAACTATGCTTTAAGTAAGTGGACAAATGATTATTTATCAGGTTTAAAGCTAACTATAGGTTCTCTTTAAATCAAGAATGATGTGAATGTTAATAACTCAAATGAGTAATCAGATTTTTCTAATAAATAAATAAGCTAAGCATTAAGCAAGTGGACAAATGATTATTTATCAGATTTAAAGTTAACTATAGGTTCTCTTTAAATCAAGAATGATGTGAATGTTAATAACTCAAATGAGTACTCAAACACATTTTTCTAATAAATAGATTTCTATGTATTAAGTAAGTGGACAAATGATTATTTATCAGGTTTAAAGCTAACTATAGGTTCTCTTTAAATCAAGAATGATGTGAATGTTAATAACTCAAATGAGTAATCAGATTTTTCTAATAAATAAATAAGCTAAGCATTAAGCAAGTGGACAAATGATTATTTATCAGATTTAAAGTTAACTATAGGTTCTCTTTAAATCAAGAATGATGTGAATGTTAATAACTCAAATGAGTAATCAGATTTTTCTAATAAATAAATGAACTATGCTTTAAGTAAGTGGACAAATGATTATTTATCGGGTTTAAAGTTAACTATAGGTTCTCTTTAAATCAAGAATGATGTGAATGTTAATAACTCAAATGAGTAATCAGATTTTTCTAATAAATAAATGAACTAAGCTTTAAGTAAGTGGACAAATGATTATTTATCGGGTTTAAAGTTAGCTAAAGGTTCTCTTTAAATCAAGAATGATGTGAATGTTAATAACTCAAATGAGTAATCAGATTTTTCTAATAAATAAATGAACTATGCTTTAAGTAAGTGGACAAATGATTATTTATCGGGTTTAAAGTTAACTATAGGTTCTCTTTAAATCAAGAATGATGTGAATGTTAATAACTCAAATGAGTAATCAGATTTTTCTAATAAATAAATGAACTATGCTTTAAGTAAGTGGACAAATGATTATTTATCGGGTTTAAAGTTAACTATAGGTTCTCCTTAAATCAAGAATGATGTGAATGTTAATAACTCAAATGAGTACTCAAACACATTTTTCTAATAAATAAATATCTATGTATTAAGTAAGTGGACAAATGATTATTTATCAGGTTTAACGCTAACTATAGGTTCTCTTTAAATCAAGAATGATGTGAATGTTAATAACTCAAATGAGTAATCAGATTTTTCTAATAAATAAATGAACTATGCTTTAAGTAAGTGGACAAATGATTATTTATCAGGTTTAAAGCTAACTATAGGTTCTCTTTAAATCAAGAATGATGTGAATGTTAATAACTCAAATGAGTAATCAGATTTTTCTAATAAATAAATAAGCTAAGCATTAAGCAAGTGGACAAATGATTATTTATCAGATTTAAAGTTAACTATAGGTTCTCTTTAAATCAAGAATGATGTGAATGTTAATAACTCAAATGAGTACTCAAACACATTTTTCTAATAAATAGATATCTATGTATTAAGTAAGTGGACAAATGATTATTTATCAGGTTTAAAGCTAACTATAGGTTCTCTTTAAATCAAGAATGATGTGAATGTTAATAACTCAAATGAGTAATCAGATTTTTCTAATAAATAAATAAGCTAAGCATTAAGCAAGTGGACAAATGATTATTTATCAGATTTAAAGTTAACTATAGGTTCTCTTTAAATCAAGAATGATGTGAATGTTAATAACTCAAATGAGTAATCAGATTTTTCTAATAAATAAATGAACTATGCTTTAAGTAAGTGGACAAATGATTATTTATCGGGTTTAAAGTTAGCTAAAGGTTCTCTTTAAATCAAGAATGATGTGAATGTTAATAACTCAAATGAGTAATCAGATTTTTCTAATAAATAAATGAACTATGCTTTAAGTAAGTGGACAAATGATTATTTATCGGGTTTAAAGTTAACTATAGGTTCTCTTTTAATCAAGAATGATGTGAATGTTAATAACTCAAATTAGTAATCAGATTTTTCTAATAAATAAATGAACTATGCTTTAAGTAAATGGACAAATGATTATTTATCGGGTTTAAAGTTAACTATAGGTTCTATTTAAATCAAGAATGATGTGAATGTTAATAACTCAAATGAGTAATCAGATCTTTCTAATAAATAAATGAACGATGCTTTAAGTAAGTGGACAAATGATTATTTATCAGATTTAAAGTTAACTATAGGTTCTCTTTAAATCAAGAATGATGTGAATGTTAATAACTTAAATGAGTAATCAGATTTTTCTAATAAATAAATAAGCTAAGCATTAAGCAAGTGGACAAATGATTATTTATCAGATTTAAAGTTAACTATAGGTTCTCTTTAAATCAAGAATGATGTGAATGTTAATAACTCAAATGAGTAATCAGATTTTTCTAATAAATAAATAAGCTAAGCATTAAGCAAGTGGACAAATGATTATTTATCGGGTTAAAGTTAACTATAGGTTCTATTTAAATCAAGAATGAAGTGAATGTTAATAACTCAAATGAGTAATCAGATTTTTCTAATAAATAAATAAGCTAAGCATTAAGCAAGTGGACAAATGATTATTTATCAGATTTAAAGTTAACTATAGGTTCTCTTTAAATCAAGAATGATGTGAATGTTAATAACTCAAATGAGTAATCAGATCTTTCTAATAAATAAATGAACTATGCTTTAAGTAAGTGGACAAATTATTATTTATCGGATTTAAAGTCAACTATAGGTTCTCTTTAAATCACGAATGATGTTATGTATGAAATTCAACGAAACAATAATGTAATCGACTTCATTCGGTTGTTGTTTTTGTTTGCAGCTGATTGAAATTGATCTATCAACGTTGGAGCCCCACGTGAACGGACCCTTCACGCCCGACCTTGCACATCCCATCTCCAAGCTGGGTGCCAATGCTAAGAAAGCTGGCTGGCCGCTCGATATCAGAGTCAGTAAGTAAATTCATAATTACCACTCTCACACAACATGGAGATTCATTAATTCGTAATACTTTTGAATAACGAAATCGACAAAAGATTCGGACAAGAGAGGTATTCGTTAATTAGAAGTCATCTTTGCTAGACTGCAATGCTAAGGGACACCATAAAAATGCATTTACGTGGAGCACTTCGCTATTGAGAAGATCTGTAATTTGTTGATCCGTAATTTTATTTTACTGTTATTATGACTTGAAAATCCCCCTGTCTTACCTGTAATTATCCATTATTAAATTGAAACTCACAAATATTCAAACATAATAATGAAGAACAACAATAATAAACATTAAACAAATCTCAAACTATTTTCAGAAATGGTATTAGGAATAGGTTATTCAAGTTCAAATAGAAGTTTTTATTGAATTATCTTATAATCTAAATAGAAAGTCTCATTCATTGAATACAATGTTAAGCTGCGTCTCCAACAACCGAACATGCTCGGCGAACAGTGTTCGCTGGAATCAGCTGATGTCGCCGAACATTTTTTGGAGTTGGTTTGGTGTGGACGCCTTCTCGAACATTATGATCGGTGTGGTGGGAACCTGTGTTGGTCGTCACTGTTCGCTCACAGACCGAACATTTCAATTGAACTTACGAACATGTTCGGTGAACCATATGTTTAATGTTTGTCTGTTTTTTGTATTCGCCAACAATGTTCGGCAGACATGTTCGGTTGGTGGAGACGCGGCTTAAAATGTGTATGTTTGTAGAAACATTTTCAAATTTCAAAGAGCATTTAGATCATCATATGTTTAGGTCTTGACATTTCTTTTTCTCCAATTACCTGTTATTTAAAATACAATTTAACTTTTGTATAACGAAATTCCAACTTCGTTCTAGAGAGTTACTCGATTATGAGAAAGAAGTCTTCTTGCAAAAATCTTGGGGAAATGATAGCCGAGTGCCGTAGCAGGTATCTTTTCAATCAGAGATAAGCTACGAAACTCCTGGGCGCTCTGTGTAAGGGTGACCGTTTGGATTGGCCAGCAAAAAAGACTCTGTTCTCTGCTGTAAAATCACTTGCGGGTGGTTCGGAACCCACCTAAAACTGTAGGTCCAACTCATCAATCACCATCATCCAATTCATTACCCACGCACAGGTCTCAGACCTATGTGGGCTTCATCCTCCGAAAAAAGAAAAGAAAAAAGATAATTCATTTTGAAATTCATTTTTCGAATTAAAAATGGCTACCGAAATAGCTTCTTTCCAAGATTTGAATGATAATAGGGAACACCATAAAACGTTTTTACATAGAGTGGTTCGTAATTTGTAAGTTCGTTTTATAGAAGTTTTACTGTATTTCTAATATTACTTTAATGCTAATTGAATAATTAAATATTTTCATAGAATTTAACATTAAATTATTTGAATAATTACGTAGATTATTTCGTAATTTGAAAATAATTATTTAGAAATTTGATTGCAGTTTTAATATTACTTGAATGTTGAATTGAGTAATTTTCAGAATCTTTGTATGTATAGTACCATAACCGATTTCTACTGTAGGTGACTCTCCAAACCTCAACATAATGTTTTGGTTCAGGGAGCGTACTACGTAAACGAGGAGTGAGGTAGGTTGCGATTGCTTTCCTCACTGAGTTAACAGAGTTGTATCCATGCCAAGCACACCGAAACTAATTCTGAAGCTCTCTGCTTGACCTCTACACAGGGTCGTTTTTTTTTTTTTTTTTTTTTTTTTTTTGAGGATGAAGCCCACATAGGTCTGAGACCTGTGCATGGGTAATGAGTTGGATGATGGTGATTTATGAGTTGAACCTACAGTTTTAGGTGGGTTCCGAACCACCGGGATAAATTATAGCAATAAATTATAGGCTATTCTTTTCCACAACCTGTAACTAGCATCCTATGATGTTACTATTCTCATAATATTTTTTTAGGCTTGATTGGAAGCTGCACAAACTCAAGTTACGAGGACATGGCTAGAGTGGCCAGCATTGCCAAGGAAGCGATGAAGCATGGCTTGAAGTCAAAGACACCATTCAATGTTACACCAGGCTCTGAACAGGTCCGAGCCACCATTGAACGAGACGGAATTGTGAGTACTTTATTCTAAAATTGTTTATTTTACTCATCTTATAGATTTGAATCAGTTTTTTTAATCAAATCGGACTAGATAAGGCTCTGCTGGGTTGAGATCCATTACTGCATTCAATCCTTGATATAACACAATTATTTATTTTGGAATTTGGTTCCATGACTAACTGTGCGTTTCACTAGTAATTCGCAAGAATTTTCCCGATTGTGCAGTCAAATATTTAGATAGTAATTTAAAATATTTTACTCACTGAGTAGATCTCTTGGCTACATACCAAACAGAAATATGGTGGACTTTCACTAAATACCGTTCAAATGGTTTTATGGTTTTATGAATACCAGACAAACAGAAATCGTAGATAAGAGTAGAGCTGCAAATGGTGGTAAAATATTTTTAATTTTCACTCAAATATTTGATTGTATAGTCGTTCAAATATTTGTAAACAACTAAAAATTATTTATTTTTCTCATTTCGTTTATAATTGAAATATTTTGATTTTCTTCGATTAAAAAAGGTTTAGCTGAAGTAGAACGAAGGTGGGTTAGAGAATCATTACTACATTCAGATACTGATGTCCAGCACTATATTTAAACCTTGATAAAACAAAATTGAAATGTGTAACTTTTATTTGAATAAAAACCCAGACTATAGCTGAAGCTAAGCTTTGCTGGGTTACATAATCATTACTACACTTTTTTCGGAGGAGGATGAAGCCCACATAGGTCTGAGACCTGTGCGTGGGTAATGAATGATGGTGATTGATGAGTTGGACCTTCAGTTTTAGGTGGGTTCCGAACCACCCGCAAGTGATTTTATAGCTGAGAACAGTGTCTTTTTTGCTGACTCAAACATTGATGTAAAGAACCTTCAGTATAAGTTCATGAATTGAGGAATTTTCAGTGTTGACTTTTTCATTTTAATTTATTGATGTAGACAAATTAACAATAAATGCAAAGATGCAGCAAACCAGAGCCCTCTTCATAAATTTCGATTAAGCTATTTCATCCAAAACTTTTAGGATAGTCCACTATATATTTAGATTCACTAAAAAAAACATTTGGGAACTGTCTTGTTTCGTTTCACTTGAAGGCTACTGATTTTAAAAGTTCACTCGAAAAAACTATAAAACAATTGAAAAGAATTCAAAATATAAAATTTTGATTGAAACTTTCTATTCCAAAAAATACTAAACTTGCTGCTATGAAACAACAAACAAACAGATTGTGTTTCTTTTCTAAGATTATTTTAAATCTTCTAATTAAAAAAACAAAGAGTTAATATTGATGCATGATATTGTATGAGATCTGTTGAACAAGAAGAAACAGAACATTTTCAAGAACTGCCAATATGCATTTTTTTGTGAATTGGGAAGCATAAATAGGAACCGAAGCAGTTGAATGGCATGGTTAGTAGAGATGCACCTTAGTTGAATATCAACATGGTTAATAGATATGCCTATCAACACAATTATTAATGATAATAATAATAATATTTTATAAATTTTTAAAAATATTTTTACTATATATATTTATTAATATATTTATATTTATAATATTTTATTATATTTTTAATAATAATATTTAATATTTTTAAGAAAAAAGTAATTAATAATGATACTAATAACAATAATAATAATATTATTATTATTATTATCATTATTAATTACTTTTTTCTTAAAAATATTATTAAATATAATAATAATATTATTATTATTAATATTACTATTTAATTTTTCGGAACCTTGGATACTCCCTTGTATCAGTTTATTTTTTTCTATTATACAATAATCGTGTGTTTATCTCTGATAACCGCAAGAATGAATAATGAGACGAAATTGTCACAACCACATTTATTAAATATATAGAGATACTAGTTTCGGATGTTACTCCATTATCAATCTCAGACAAACTCAATTTCATGTACACGAATTATTTTTGTAATATCTATTTGATAGTTTCTGACAATGAACATTTTCAAATTGAATCCAAAAACATTTTGACTGTATTTTGTTTACTTTTTTGCTATTATCTATCGTGTCTATTTAAGTCAGCAAACAATAATTTAACTTTGGAACGTGCTTTTTCAAGGCGGAAACGCTGCGTCAGTTTGGTGGCACGGTGTTGGCCAACGCATGCGGTCCGTGCATCGGACAGTGGGACAGGAAGGACGTGAAGAAGGGCGAGAAGAACACCATAGTGAACTCTTACAACCGCAACTTCACCGGCCGCAACGACGCCAATCCGGCTACGCATGCGTTTGTGACGTCACCAGAAATGGTCACCGCACTCGCCATCACTGGCACGCTCGACTTCAATCCGGTCACCGACAAACTCAAGGGCGCTGACGGTCAGTAGATTTTAGATTTTGTTTCTCTGCTAGTGGTGGGTGATTGGTTGTAATCGAAAATGACCTTTGATTTTCATGTAACTTCTTTCCTTTTCCTCCTTTTTTCTTTCACTTTCCTTCTTTTTTCTTCTCTCTCTTCTTCGTATTGTTTTTTCTTTTCCTTCTTCTTTTGCCTCTTCTTCTTATCTTTCTTCTTTTTCCTCTCTTTATTCTTCTTTTTCTTCTTTTCTCCTTTTCCTTTTTTCTGTTTCTTTTTCTTTTCCTTCTTCTCTTTCCCTTCTTTTTTCTTCGTTTTGTTTTTTTTCTTCTTTCTTTTCCTTTTTTTCTTATTTTTCATCTTGTTCTTTTCTTTTCTTCCCCTTTCCTTCTTTATTGCTTTTTCTTTACTTCCCCTTCTTTTTTCTCTTCTTCTTCTTCCCTTCTCCTTCTTTTTATCCTTCTCGTTTTTCTTCCTTGCTTTTTTCTTCGTTTTTCCCCTTCTTCTATTTCTTCCTCATCCTCTTTTTTTCTTTTCCTTCTTCTTGTACTCAACTTTGTTTCTTATTTAACATTCTTCTTGTTACCTTTCTTCTTCTTCTTTCTTTTTTCTCATTTTTTTCTTCTTTCCTCTTTTTTCTTCCCTTTTTTTCGTTTTATTTTTTCTCTTCCTTCTTCTTTTACCTCTTCTTCTTCTCTTTCTTCATTTTCTTTTTCTCTCCTTTTCCTTTATGTTTTTTATTTTTCTTTTCCTTCTCATTCTTCTTCTCTTTGTCGTATTTATTCTTCGTTTTGTCCTTTTTCTTCTTCTTTCCTTCTTTTTTCTTATTTTTCACCTTCTTTCTCTTCTTCTTTTTTTCTTCCGTTCTTTTTTCTCATTTTTCATTTTGTTTTTTCTCTTCTTTCCTTTTTTTTCTTTTCCTTTTTTCTTATTCTTTCTCTTCACTTCCCCTGCTTTCTTTTTCTTCTTCCCTTCTCCTTCTTTTTTTCTTTACTTTTCCTTCTCGTTTCTTCTTTCTTGCTTTTTTCTTCGTTTTTTTTTCATTTTTCTCATTCTTCTTCATCCTCTTTTTTCATTTTCCTTTATCTTCTACTCATTACTATATCTTTTTGCTCGTTAAGTGGCATCGGCTCGCCTCCTCAGGTGGTTGGCTATAATCACGGCTATTCTTCAAATTGAAAGTCATAATGATGTAAACCAGCAACCAGGGATATTGCTAGTTTTCTAAAAAAATTTACCATTGATTAAACAACATTGGTTTTCATGGGTGCCTTACCTTTTACTAGTAAATTGAATTTTACCGGTGAATGAAATTTTACTGTTGAATGGAATTTTGCTGGTTAATGGAATTTTACCAGTGAATGGAATTTTACCGGTTAATGGAATTTTACCGGTTAATGAAATTTTACCGGAAACTAAGGCGTCTGATTGGTCTATTCAAATGCATAGACGTTACAAAATTTGAATAGACCAATCGAACGCCACCGGTAACATTTACCAGTTACCGGTAAAGCTCCCAGGAACTCAATATTTCTTATAATATATTTTTCTGTTTTCTAGGCAAGGAATTCAAACTGAGCGATCCGTTTGGTCCCGAACTGCCAGTGAAGGGCTTCGACCCAGGCGTGGACACGTATCAGCCGCCTCCCAAGAACGGAGCCTCGCTCAAGGTCAACGTTGATACCAAGTCACAGCGACTGCAGCTGCTCGAGCCGTTCGACACCTGGGACGGCAAGGACCTCGAACAGATGACTATTCTCATCAAGGTTCGTAATTAACGGCCGGTTGCACAAACGCCAATTAAATAAGGTGTTTAATGTCAGTTAACTAACTGTCGTAAGTGTTATGCTAGCAGTACACTATCGCTGAATGTAGGCAAACTAAGACGAGCGCGATAGTGTACCCGGTGTGATCGTGCACATTCGGGGTACTT
Source organism: Conomelus anceps (assembly GCA_948455865.1). Taxonomy (NCBI): domain Eukaryota; kingdom Metazoa; phylum Arthropoda; class Insecta; order Hemiptera; family Delphacidae; genus Conomelus; species Conomelus anceps. The sequence continues at coordinate 5,664,931 of OX418225.1, forward strand.
CGCATCGCCAACACTCGTGTTCGCCTGCGCTCGCTATTTTAGCGGTCTCCGACACGGATCAAAGGAGGCGAATGCCCACGAACGAGGGCGAATGCCGAGTGGGGACAGATACCAACTTGAGCCAGTACACACTCGCTTGCATTCGTCGAGAGTCACGCATGCGCTCTGTCTACAGTATTCAGTGCACTGATTATGTTTTTAGCCTGTTATTTAACCTTCCAGTACTCGCGCTCATTTGCATAATGTGAGTACTCAGGCGTTGTATTTTCAGGGTTGCCACCCAACCTTGAAAACCTGGAAAACCTTGAATTAGCCTTGAATTTGGTGAACCTTGAAAAAATCTTGAAAAAACCTTGATTTTCAGGTACAAACCTTAAAAACTACGAATTCATCACAATAATTGAATTTGAATATGTCAACATGAAAAAATAAATTAAATGGTGTTTCTATCCATTTAGCGCCTGTAGTAGTTCGAATAATGATCACATTCAGCCAAGTCAAATGCCTGCTTCAGTATCACGGCCCCCTTCTTCAGTGAAAAGATACCTTATTGCTGAGTCGGTTACAAAGTCTGAGGTTTATTGGTGTCTACAAACAGTAGCTAACCACATTCCCTTCACTGTTGCAGCACGGTGTGCAAATAGTTTCAAAAACCAATTCCCAGATAGTGAAATTGCTTCCAAACTGAAACTGGATCGTACTAAAGTCGGGTATTTAGTAGTTTATGGTTTAGCTCCATATTTTGAAAAACAACTATTCAAAAAATTTAAAGAATCTTCCCACATTGTGCTGTGCTTCGATGAATCATTAAATAAAGTTAGTCAGCGACAACAAATGGACATACATATTCGTTCGTGGAATACAGTTACTAACCATGTCGAAACAAGGTATTACGCGTCAATATTTTTGGGGCATTCAAGATCAGAAGACCTTCTTCAGGAAATTGAAAAAGCCATATCCCCTAATATCATGGGTAAAGTATTACAATTATCCATGGACGGTCCCAATGTTAACCTGAAACTTTTTAACGAACTTCAAGCTGTAATATCAGACTTACACTCGCACGTGCTGCTCAACATTGGTAGTTGTGGGCTCCACACTCTCCATGGGGCTTTTAAAACCGGAATGAATGCTACAAAATGGGAAGTTGTCGGCTTTCTATGGGCTCTCTACAATTTATTCAAAGATTCTCCAGCACGTAGGGCGGACTTCATCCGTTACACAACAAATGAAGTGTTCCCACTAAAATTCTGTGCTGTCAGGTGGGTTGAGAGTGGTCGTGTTGCACAAAGAGCTGTAGATATATTGCCTTCAGTCAAAAAGTATATAGACGGTGTAATTAAAGATAAAAAGGAGCCGGGCTGCAAAAGTTTCTTTGTAGTGAAAGATAGTTTGAAAGATAAACTGTTGCTACCAAAATTGGCGTTCTTCATGTCAATGTGTAATCTATTTGAAAAATTCCTCCGAGAATTTCAAACAGATGCCCCTATGGCGCCTCTAGTTTACCACGAGATAAATTCAATTGTTTTGAGTCTTGCAGAAAAGGTAGTTAAGAAAGAACATCTTGATCAAGTGAGTGGACGACTTCAAAAGATAAACATATCCCCAGACAATCTCATTCCAGTGAAACATATTGATATCGGGTTTGCCACTAAAGATGCCCTAAGGTCATGCGGAACCACTTCCGATTTGGAGAAAATTTCCTTGAAGAGGGATATCAGGGATTGTGTGCTTGCAATGATTACTAAATTATTAGAAAAAGCACCTAATAAGTATCCGTTAACCAAAGCCATCACATGTCTGGATCCAAGTGTGATTACTATGAGAGCTGGAGAGAAACCATTAACAGCTTGTCTGGAAGAACTTGTTGCAAAAAAATGGTTATCGGGCATCAAGGCTGATATTATAAAGCGACAGTACCTGACACTTTTTTCCAAGGAACATGTTCTACAGCAGTGCAAAATAAATAGAAAAAACGGAAAACGCCTTGATGATTTATTCACAGAAATATTGAATGCAGAAAGTACACAGGAGTTTGAAGAGTTGAGACAATTTATTGGGCTCATCCTCATACTGTCGCATGGCAACGCATCTGTAGAAAGGGGATTCTCTGTGAATAAACAGTGCATTATAGAAAATTTGAAAGAGGAAAGTTTGGTTGCTTTGAGAAAGGTGTGTGACGGCGTCTCAGCAGCGGGAGGAGTTGATGAATTAGAAATCACCACTGAATTAATAATGCATTCGGCCAAAAACTCCCATGCACGATACTCCGAGAATTTGACCAAGAAAAGAGAAGAAATGAAAGAGAAGGTCGATGCAGAAAAAGAAAGGAAGGAAGCTGCTAAAGAGAAACAGAAACTGGAAGCAGAAAAACTTAAATTATTATCTGATGCCAGAAAGAGAGCAGCGGAATTAGACGAGAAAATAGTTGAAATTGGCAAGAAATTAAAAAGTAATAATATAGATTTTCTTGATGTTTTTGTAAATAATTCCGAATGTTTTATAGTTTACTGCATTTCTTTCTTTTTTTAATCAAAAATAACTGTTTATTCGTCGTGTACATTATACTGCTTCTAATCTACTTTATCTTTGAAAAATTGATAGCCTACCTTTTATAATTCACATAGAAACTTTAGTCCATTATCAGTGTTTTATTAAACTTATACGAAAAGGAACAAATTGTGATGTCTGATGAATTCCATTGACATGAAGCAGCCAAATATTGAGTATTTTTTATATGTTCACAAACTTTAATTATTATAAGCATGTTTTTTATTTCCATCTGAAGTTGGTGTAATTTAGTGTCAGCAATAACCCCTGTCAATACTTAGTTGTATTTATTCATTTCCATACAGAATAAAGAATAAATTTGAAAGTACTCTCCTCTTTTGAAATGTTTTTAGTAGAAGTAGGTGAAGTTTAAATATTAAAAATATCAATTTGACGAAGTAATGCGCCCGGGAATCTTCTAGGGGGTCTTCATTCATGCCTTTTTTATTTATGTGGCATACTTAGTTGTATTTATTCATTTCCATACAGAATAAAGAATAAATTTGAAAGTACTCTCCTCTTTTAAAATGTTTTTAGTAGAAGTAGGTGAAGTTTAAATATTAAAAATATAAATTTGACGAAGTAATGCACCCGGGAATCTTCTAGGGGGTCTTCATTCATGCCTTTTTTATTTATGTGGCATGGTCGGCAACTGTTCTCTGATCGTGAAAGTAAATGTATTTGAACCTTGAAAACCTTGAAAAAACCTTGAATTTGTTCATGGATTTAGAGTGGCAACCCTGATTTTGAACAAAATACGATCTAAGTTTTATTATCTTAAATGCTTTAATATTTATTTTAAACTTTCAAATTATATTGTTAATGACTCAAAAAAACCTTACATTATGGTATATTCTTTGCAAAACACAGAAAAACCGACTCTTTGCTTACATTGTAAACAAGGAAACAATGGTGAAAGCGAGAGTGATGCTGAGTAAGCATTTTTATCAATCCACTTAATTTGTAAAATGTTTTAGATGTGATTAATTTCTTTTAAATTTCAAAATTGTTTTTACCTGAGAATTCCTTTTTGCAAAAAATATTCCGTACCATAATGTAAGGGTTTTTTTAGTATATAATTTATTATTTAAAAGTATAAAAAAAATATTAAAGCATTTAAGATGATAAAACTTAGAACGTAAGTTGTACAAAGTGCAACGCCCGAATGTTTTGCCGAGGATACGCATGATTTTGGGTTCGGCATGATTCGGTCGAACTTAGGCGATGGTGTACTTGGATAGTTCGGTGTGATTCGGGTTCCACATTCGTCAACATTCGCGGTCGTAATCTGACCCGAACATTCGGGCGAATGTTCGGCGATAGTGTACTGCTAGCATGACGGGTTTATTTCTGTTGCACAAAGATCCATTAGTTATTTTTCGTTAACCGAACGGGCACAATCTGGCAACACTGTAATTTGATCACCAGCTGATTCTGAAGTTTAGAAAAAAAGATGAATTAGAATCATTTCATTGTGAATTATTTGAATCATTATTCCACTATCCCAATATTAATAGATTCTATTCATTTTGAAAGGTTTTTAACAGCTACTTCCTAATTTTCAGTTCCCTGTTCTGGTACAATAAACATTCCCTGTAAAATGTAACTCAACTGGAGTTCGTGAGATTTAATTATCGGTGATCGAGCGGTTAAATATCTTTTACGCCGGTTAGCCTAATCGGCGTTATCGCTTGTAATTGCCCTTTGTGCAACTAAATTCTCTACATTGAGTTTTATCTCCGTAGAGTGACGCCATTCTATGGGGATTAAATTTAATTGACATTTGTGCAATCGGCCATAGACTTTTGGGTTCTTGCAACGTTTATGAATGACCGATCGTGAATTCAACGTTTAAAATCACAGATGTAATTCAGTTTTATACAATAAATTTAAAACCAGTTCAACCTTTTTATGAAAGAGGTAAATGAACTGCTGATTAGTGATATCTTTTTTTTTTTTGAGGATGAAGCCCACATACGTCTGAGACCTGTGCGTGGGTAATGAATTGGATGATGGTGATTGATGAGTTGGACCTACAGTTTTAGGTGGGTTCCGAACCACTGGGAAGTGATTTTACAGCAGAGAACGTGTCTTTTTTGATGGCCAATCTAATCGGTCACCGTTACAAACAGGACCAACGAGAACGCAGCTTATCTCTATCTGATTGAACAGATACCTGCTACGGCTCGCAGCTATCACTTCCCTTCTATTTGTATCTTCCGTAAAACTTAACTGCAACCTCTTTGTTGACAGGTGAAGGGAAAATGCACAACGGATCATATATCGGCAGCTGGACCCTGGCTCAAGTACAGAGGTCATCTTGACAACATCTCCAACAACCTCTTCTTAACGTAAGTCCATTCTCAGATCTGTTCATAATACTAGAAGATTGATTTCCAGATTGCATTGATGAAAAAATTATCAATTCAATTATCACGTTGTACATACTACTAAATCAATAATAATTCATCTGTGTGGAGTAATTGAACTTCTAGTGGGATTAGAATGATATTACAGTTGTTGATTTATTATGTATGTGTGTGTGTATGCATTTTTTTTGAGGATGAAGCCCACATAAGTCTGAGACCTGTGCGTGGGTAATGAGTTGGATGATGGTGATTGATGAGCTACACCTACAGTTTTAGGTGGGTTCGGAACCAACGGGAAGTGATTTTACAGCTGCTGGTCAATCTAATCGGTCACCCTTACAAAGAGTGCCCAGGAGATGAGGAGAACGCAGCTATCTGATTGAACAGATACCTGCTACGTCTCACAGCTATCACTTCCCTTATTATTATGTATGTATTATTATTATATATATATATATGTGTGTGTGTGTGTGTGTGTATGGAGTTGAAAGAAAGTGGAGGGTGCATAACATATACACCTGTATATTGCCTGTGTTAAAAAATTGTAACTGGAATGGGATCTGACGACATTAGCGGCTATAAGCCCGCGAAATTTTAAACAGTAGTTAACAATATTTCACTTTCATATCTATATTGCCAAGATATTGCCTGAGAACCTATCATTTTGAGTAGGCCAATTTCATTGGCAAGCGAACTTGATCTGTATAAAGGTTCCAAGAATATGTGTTTAAAATTTGAAATTGAGTGGTTAAAGCGTTAGATATTTATCGTCGAACAGTAGAATCTCGATTATCCGAGTCCTGGTCAACCGAGCCTTGGGGTTATCCAAGCTAGTGATGAGAGAAAAAAATAAAATAAAGCTCTTTTTTATTTTAAGAATAATACGGTGGGAAGATGCGTTTTATACTTTTTTATGGTGTAATGTCATGGTCTCTGTTAAAATAAGGTGTGAAAATAGTTATTTCACGCTTTAACCTTGTTATAAAAATTAAGTTTATCTACGACCATGTCATAATGTATACATTACAGTTTCACAATTGATGCCAAAACAGTTGTCTTTTCGAAATGCTTTTTGAAACCCATTGCATAATGAGCTCATTATAGTACAGGTTGTACATTATAACACGGGTTCTGGACCAATCAGAAGCATTTTTGATGGAATCAATATTGTGAAACTATCAGCTGATTTGATCAAACTGCTACACCAGCTGCTTTAACCTAAAAATCTACTATAACTTCTTGTATTTGAGATGAGAGGTTAGGTATCTCTGACAGTCACAGGTAAAATGAAATTGTTTTAATTAAATGTATACTAGTGGTCGTAGATAAAATAGTGTATGCAACGATTTTATTTGGCCATTAAAGCACTCGTGAGATATTTATAACACTTGCATTCGCTCGTGTTATAACTTAAATCTAACTCGTGCCATAAGGGTCAAAATAAAATCGTTGCATAAACTACTATTTGTCACGTTTTTTTTACTTTTATTTGACTTTTCCTGGTAGTAGCACCTAACCTCCGTATTATCCGAGTTATTTTATATCTGAGGTGGTCTTGGTCCCAATTATCTTGGATAACCGATATTCTACTGTATATTCAAACAAACACACAGACAAATCGACAAAGCCGCAAGCTACGAGTTGAAACTAAGAACTCGCTAGGCTCGTTCAATTATTATTATTTTGTGTCTCCTATATGGATGTCAACATGCCTACTTCTAAAGCTGGATTTTGGATTGTAATTTTTTTTTTTGTAATTTTTTTGTGTGCACTGTTCTGTTTTGTATAGGGCAACAAACGAGGAGAACGGAGAAATGAACAAGGTGATGAACAGGAAGACGGGAAAGTGGGGTGCAGTGCCCGACGTTGCGCGTGCGTACAAGGCAGCGGGCATCAAGTGGGTGGCCATTGGTGACGAAAACTACGGAGAGGGAAGCAGTCGCGAGCATGCCGCATTGGAGCCAAGGTCAGTCAACAGAAATTATTTTAAGAAAATTTCTAAAAAATCTGTGCCACTAGCACGTTTGTGAGCTAAATTGGGATATTTAGAACATGATATAACCTATTATTTACAAATTTTAATTAATTGTTTCTATTTCTTTTTGAAGTACCATCAAACATGAAGAAAATGAAGGTCAACATTTTTTCCAAAGTTTCTTGTCTTGGAGGTTATAAAAATATTGAAATGTTATCTATTGCTTTCTTTGTAGTGGCGAAGGTGATATTGTGGAAGGTATCCATAATGAATAAAAGACGAAATTGTCACAACCACATTTATTAAAAATATTGAGAAACTAGTTTCGGTTGTTACACCATTATCAATCTCAATCAAACTAAAAACTAAAGTACAGAGAAGCTTAATATATACTGAACATGGAATGATACTATTGGCTAAGCGGGAAAGAGGCTGACCTTCATCGGACGTTGTGATTTGCTGTCAAGTCACGCCCCCTGGTGGGAGGAGTAACAAGAGAAAATACGAGTCAACTAAACACTGTGAACATATCAAGAATGCAACAAAGAAGAAAAATACATAATAAGGCTAGAATTTAATCAAATTAAAACTAAAAAATAAGAAGTTCACTGAGATGCAATCAAGGTCAACTGAGAAATACACATAACTGTTTTTTTTTAATGTAGGCTGGAAACCAAGTTAATTGTATTGAATTGGTTAAAATAAATTTGGTCATTTAAACCAGTATTGAAATCGTTTTTTACCAACCTAGTTATCTCCAAAGTTTCTAAAATGTTTAGTTGTCTACCTTTGCCAATCAAATGCAGAAATCCAACATTTTCTTCAGCCTTGAACTTGTGCCCATTATTAATGAGATGTTCAGCAAAATTTGAATCTCCTTTTTGGGTTTTCCAATCCCTGATATGTTCATTTATTCTACATTTGAAACTTCTACCAGTCTGACCCACATAACAAGCATTACAATCACCACAATTCAAATAAACCCCACTTTTAACCCAGATATCAATTTTGTCTTTCGTACACTCAAATAAACTCTTTAAAATTGGTTTGGTTTGATAAGCTACATCAAAACCGTTCTTTTTCAGTTCTTTTCCTAATTTATCAGAAACTGGGCCAAGGTAAGGAACCGTTATCCATGACCTTTCCCCAGTATCAGTTACAGCAATGCTAGCACTGATTGCTAGTCTCCTACTTATTTTATTTAAAATTTTATTGACAATGATTTCCTCATATCCATTTGTAATAGCTATCTGTTTAATCGTACTAATCTCTTTTTCGAAGTGATGATTGCTCATTGGAATAGTTGAAGCTCTATAAATCATACTCTTGAAAGCTGCAGGTTTGTGGGATATTGGATGACATGAGTGATGAGGTATTTTCTTTTTGAAAATAGAGAAATTATACCGAAATAATTATAGAGAAATATACTCATACCGATGTAATCATACCTCATGAATTTCTGCATTTGATTGGCAAAGGTAGACAATTGAACATTTTAGAAGCTTTGGAGATAACTAAGTAGATAAAAAACGATAACAATACGAGTTTAAATGACCAAATTTATTTTAACCAATTCAATTGGTAACATATCAGGGATTGGAAAACCCAAAAAAAAGATTCAAATTTTGCTGAGCATCTCATTAATAATGGGCACAAGTTCAAGGCTGAAGAAAATGTTGAATTTCTGCATTTGATTGGCAAAGGTAGACAATTGAACATTTTAGAAGCTTTGGAGATAACTATGTTGGTAAAAAACGATTCCAATACGAGTTTAAATGACCAAATTTATTTTAACCAATTCAATACAATTAACTTGGTTTCCAGCCTGCATTTAAAAAAACAGTTCTTATGTGTATTTCTCAGTTGACCTTGATTGCATCTCAGTAAGCTTCTAATTTTTTAGTTTTAATTTGATTAAATTCTAGCCTTATTACGTATTTTTCTTATTTGTTGCTTTCTTGATGTTCACAGTGTTTAGTTATTGATTTGACTCGTATTTTTGCTTGTTACTCCTCCCATCAGGAGGCGTGACTTGACAGCCAATCACAACGTCCGATGAAGTTCAGCCTCTTTCCCGCTTAGACAATAGTATCATTCCATGTTCAGTATATATTAAGCTTCTCTGTACTTTAGTTTTTAGTTTGCTTGAGATTGATAATGGTGTAACAACCGAAACTAGTTTCTCTAAGTTTTAATAAATGTGGTTGTGACAATTTCGTCTTTTATTCATTATCTATTGCCTTGAGCAAACATTTTCAATTGTCTTATTGTGGCTTGAGATGTATTAAGTTTTGTTCATCTCAAATACAAAAAAGGCTACATCAATAGTGTTGCTTTCAAAACGTCTCTGTCGAATGATGGCTTGGACGCAGGAAGTACCTTAATGGTGTGCTAACCTATGCAGCCTGTGTAAAGGTGAGACTGAAGCGTAGAGCTGTTCAATCAGAGAGATAAGCTGCGTTCTCGTAGGTCATGTTTGTAACGGTGACCGATTAGATTGGCCAGCAAAAAAGACACTTTTCTCTGCTGTAAAATCACTTGCGGGTGGTTCGGAACCCACCTAAAACTGTAGGTCCAACTCATCAATCACCATCATCCAACTCATTACCCACGCACTGGTCTCAGACCTATGTGGGCTTCATCCACAAAAAAAATAAAATTGTTTCGGTGGACTTGGCATATGGATACAGTTCTTTTAGCTCCCTGAGGAAAACAATCACAAACTACCTCACTCCTCGTTTGTGTAGTACGCTCTTTGGACTAAAACATAATGTTGAGGTAACTTAGTCGAAATCGGCTATGGTATCTATATACATACATAATATGCATATACATCTTTTAAAATATTGCCTATCAAGGTTAAATTTATTCGGTTTCGGTTATGATCTTTACTACGAACTATTTTGCACTACGCTTTTTTAACTTAAGCAAACGATTGCTGAAGAGCCACCTACAGTCGATACTGGCCAATGTACTTTACCTTAAGCGTACGGTACCATAATGTGGTACTTGACGTGCTACTTTAAAGATTGTAATAAATTACTTTTTTCAATTCCATCAAATGCACGGATTATTCCACCATACAATTATTTTGAACTTTTGATAATTTGTTTATAATTAGTACAAACTTCAGGAAATAAAAATATCCAGTTTTTTCATTTCAATTGAAAGTCGTTTTTGTATTTTTTTTAAACTCAAAATATTTGAGATTTTTTAAAAAGTTTTTTGATTCCATTTTCTGCCCTAAACCCTAAAGTGTGTTTTAGATGTAAAAAATTAGTTTAAAATAATCCGTAGGAAAGATCAATTGCCCCGCAAAAATGAAATATTTCAAGTTTGAGGTGAACTGTCGTGTTTCACAAAATAATAATCAAAGTTTTTCTGAATAGGTAACATTTCAGTAACTTACCTTAATAATATACAATACAAGAAACTTCAAAAATGAATTATGACCAAAACCCAGCGCACACCCTGTTAAGAAAATACTATTGAAATAAATATAGTAAAATAACTTAGGTTGTCAATTTAGGTTAGAAAAACTGATCTTTACTCCAAGTACTGATAAAATTTGTATTGGATAAAAATCTCATTAATTTTTTGATTAGAAGATTACAAATTTTTTCCGAATAACAAAACATGTAATTTACTAGTTATTCTATTTTTATTCTTTCAAATGAACCGAGTAATAGTAGCGTTCATGGGAGCCGCACCGCTTACCGGTGCACTGGAATTTTACCGGTGCGTCTATGAATTTGAGTAGAGCGTTTATTAGTTTCCGGTGCACCGGTTAGTGGTGTCACTCCCATGAACGCACCCAATGTTCCATTCTATATGCGACCGGTGCCTCTCTTGTATCTTCTGTCTCTGTCTTCGGTGGGTCGGCCAGGTGTCATGTCACAGGGTGGACTCCTGCACAGGACAACGTGGTGCTTGGAGCTGCCTTCGTTCAGGTGCAACGACACGGGTCCCTGAAATTGAACAAATAAAAATAAATATTAACAAAATTATTTGGGGAAGTAATAAAAATTACTAAAAATTAATAATTAATTAATAATAATTAATTAAAAATTAATAATAATTATTAAATTAATAAAAAGATCCATCTTGTTTCCACTAATACATCATAAAAACTTGAAAAACACTCAAGTGGAAATTATGACTCACGTTATGGAGTGACGGCCGTTTCACTCTGTTGTCAAGAGCATCGTCAGACGACCCACAGTACACTGATTTAAAGGGGCCCACACACTAGCGAGTCTGGCTCGCGAGTAAGACTCGCGAGTTTGGCTCGGCGAGTAAGGCTCGGAAGAAAATCACCACTAACGTGTTGTGAACTTCCCGAGTCCGGCTCGGCTACTTTTCAAGGTCGGCTGGATTGCGCCCATGTTAATTCTGATCCATATAACTCATCTAATCTGAAAATCTTAAAATTGCAATTAGTATCTCATTTGGAAGGTTTGTTTATGCTCTAGAGTATTGGTTTTGCTAAAATTTCATACTTTTTGTAATTCTGTTTTATTAATTAGTATTATTATTATTATTATTAATAAGACATGTTTTTTCTTCTAATTTTTTTCTGATATTAGAGATATAGATTTCAGAGCGTTTAAAGGCACGATTTATGTTTTTTATAAGAATTATTTTCCCACCTCTAAGTATCTTCTTATAGATTTATCACATCTACAATTAAATATGCAAAAGTGTAATAGAATTTAAAAGTCTTATAATACAGGATAATTACTAATAAAATTCACTCATATTACATGCTCCTAGGCAGTAAAATTAGCTGTTCTTGTATTATAAGTTCTTGTAAGTTTTATGAAACAGGCCCTAGTTTTGGCTAGAGGCGTCTCAGTGACCATTTTTCGCCAAAATAATTGTTAGACTTTAAACGATAAAATACGTTTGTCTACCTAAATTGAGAACATCGTTTCAGCAGGGTGGACCAGGAGCTGGCAATAAATTAGTCAAGGGTCTCAGAAGGGTGACTAGTTGTATGGATGTCATTTTTGTATTGTTTTAGTAGGTCGTAGACTGAATAATTCTCCTTTCACTCCTATTTCGCTCTCCTATTATCTTAGCACTCTTACTTCTCCCTCACACACACATAGACAGAACTTTACTCATACAGATGTCACTGATAGTGTTCGAGTCTAGTTTCTTTTTTTTAGAATTCGACAATTAGCGGCAGTCGGTTTTGAAATTCCATTTTACTTTAGCCGACCCTTCAGTTGCAAAAATGAGTTCGCAAGAGGAGGCTGGCTGCTGCAGCAGTTATCGTTTTTTTTTTTTTTTTTTTTATTTGAGGATGAAGCCCACATAGGTCTGAGACCTGTGCGTGGGTAATGAGTTTTAAACAAATACGTTTTTTTTGTGCAAAAACCGTAAAAACAGACGAACAGGAACCTAAGAAAGAAATTGTTTCTGGCTTTTCAAAATCCCTAGCCAGCCCCCAAAGTATGAATAAGTAAAGACTTGTGCAAATAATTTAAATAAGAGGTTCCTCTATTTTTATTGTTTGTTTTGAAATTCTACGATCATTCTTAATCACCAGCAGACCTTTTTTCAAAATCTTGAGAATGATTAAATATATAACTCAATTTTACTTATTTTTAGGTCTTGTGAACAGTTGCAAATACTCGCTTTCTGACCATCTGCTATGTTATAATGAGGTGCCGAGCCTGGCTCGGCTCAGGAAACGTCCACTAACTTGCGAGTCCCAGCCGAGCCCAGCCGCGCTTGTAGCCCTGCGCGAGTCTGGCTGGGCTCGGCTCGGCTCGGAAGAAAAGAGCCCACTAACTAGTGATTTTCTCCCGAGTCCGGCTGGCCGAGTCTTACTCGCGAGCCAAACTCGCTAGTGTGTGGGCACCTTAAGGCATGTGTTTGAAGGTTATGGATGTTGGAAGAGGAAGGGGTGGGGGAATAAGTAGGCGGGAGTTTTGAAATTGGGATTATTTTGTCAAAGAGGTTATGAGAGAAGAAGTTAAGTTGATCATTTCAAATGTTGTCAGGTTGCTGCTTTATGTGTTTGTAAATCTCATGTTCTAAAACATTGAGTTTCTGGCTTTTGTGGGTGAAGTGTAATGTGTCTAATTTTTTTTTTGAGGATGAAGCCCACATAGGTCTGAGACCTGTGCGTGGGTAATGAGTTGGATGATGGTGATTTATGAGATTGATGGAATTGCGGTCAATGTCTGTATAACTGTGGCCTGTTGAAATGATGTGTTCAGCAAAAGTGGAATGTGTGTTTGGGTGTGAGATGGCTCTTGTGTGTTCTTTGAATCTAGTGGTGAATGTCCTGCCAGTTTGTCCTATGTAGAACTTGTTGCAGTCATCACATTTCAATTTGTAAATTCCAGATCTATTGTATTTGTTTTGAGGTGTTGTCTGAGAATGCAGGTGTTTTTGAGTGTGTTAGTTGTTCTGTAAGCTATTTTATATTTGAGTTTCCTGAATGATGCTGCTATTTTGTAAGTTTTGTTGAAAAATATAATAAAAATAAATTTGTTTACTTGAACCCGTATGCATATAAACTAATATTGTTGTGAATATACATTTTCGTGAACTGCAGTAACTAATAATATGTAGAATCTTGCTGTGCAGAACTGGCCTTTTTTGAGTCGCGGCGGACGCGTTTCGAACGACGTGGTTCTTCTTCGGGCTTTGTTGCAGACCTTGTATAAACTAAGCTCAGTGTAAAGTGCCAGCAAAAAAGACACTGTTGTCTGCTGAAAATCATTTCCCGGTGGTTCGGAACCCACCTAAAACTGTAGGTCCAACTTATCAATCACCATCATGCACTTCATTACCCACGCACAGGTCTCAGACCTATGTGGGCTTCATCCTCCGAAAAAAAATAAAGATAAAATCTAATATACGCTGCTATCAAAAACATTAGTTCCTTAAATAGTTGGAGCAAATTTCAAAATTTTGTTCATTAACACAAAAAAAAAAATTATTTTTAAATGTGTTGACAAATTTACTTACCGCTGATGCGAAATGATTGAAAGCAATCATGCAGAATGAAAGAACTGCTAGTATAAAATATCCAAAGTTCATTTTTTCTTTATTTGAGGAATCTGTAAAAATCAAAGAGTGGTATCAAAAAATAATTTTGAAATTATTCCGTCGTAGGCTGTAGTCAATGGGTTGAGTACATGGGAGCCGTTTCATTTACCGGTGAATATTAATGGTGGCATCTGATTGGTCTATTCAAATTTTTCAACGTCTATAAATTTGAATAGACCAGTCAGACGCCACCGGTAACATTTACCAGTTACCGGTAAAGCTCCCAGGGTTAAAATCCTATTTAATGTTGAAAAGTAGACAACTTCTGTTTCCGATGCAGGTAAAAAAAAAGGGGGAAATGTAAATAATGTTCGAGTTCATGGGAGCCTTACCTGTAACCGGTAAATTTTACAGGTGGCGTCTGATTGGTCTATTCAAACTAATAGACGTTTAAAAATTTGAAGAGACAAATCAGACACTTCCGGTTACATTGTCCAGTTACCGGTAAATGCATTAATTTAAAAATAAAATACTTCGATTTTTTAAAAAATGCATCGATTTTTTAAAAAAATGCATTGGTTTTTATAAAAATGCATGTGTTTTAGAAAAATGAATTGGTTTTTAAAAAATGCTCTGTATTCAATACTTACAGGACTAAAAATCAATTGGAATTTCAGCAGTTTAAGCTCTCATTGAAACATTTCATTTGAGTTCTAGAATTACATGAAAAATGTCCAATTTACATAAAATTATATTAAAAATGTATATAAAAATAACATTAAAAAATACATATTGTTACTACAAAATCACTCTTAAAAAATTAATGTCTCAAAAATTAATGGTTTCAAAAATTTGAAAATTTACTAGGAGGGTTCATATTTTACAAGCAAATAATTATTGTAAAATAAATTACTCTATTCTTAAATCTACTCTTCCAACTCATAAATCACCATCATCCAACTCATTACCCACGCACAGGTCTCACACCTATGTGGGCTTCATTCTAAAAAAAAATTAGCATTCTCGTTGATGAAAAATTGTTTAAATGATTATTGTTGAAAAATTGTTTTATAATTCAATTTCATTTTCAATTTATTGACAATAAATCCTTTCATTATTCCATTAAATCCTTAAATTTCATTATTTAATAAATCCTTTAAAATTACTCGATATTCAGTTTACTTACATTACAGAAAATTTGTAGTTTACGGTCCTGCTGTCTGTTTCCTTATGAGCTGATTATTATTATTGAATACAATTTAAGCCATCGTGATATTTCTTATCATGACCTGTATTATCTCGTTTATATGCGCTATTCAATATTGATTTCATGACCTCTATAACCATTCTTGAACAGTTCAAACTCATGCAAATAACATCATTAGGAAATTCTTGATAAATAAATATTATTTTATAAAAATAATTTCTGGTGTTTCACATTAATTCATCAACTTTTACGTCACTTATCGGATTCCCAGCTATTTTATTGTTTGTTTGAAAAATGCTCAGTTTTTAAATTTCTTGATAGCTGGCTCTTTTTTTAGATTGATGAAAAGTTGTGAAAATTGTTTCCTAGAATTATTGTTTTTATGTTTCAACTTAATCTTAGAAGAAAATGTATTTTATTTTTCAACAATTGTTCAAACATTGTAATGTGACAATGAGTATAGGGCCAAATTAGCTTCAACTATATTCCACTCCAGCAAATTAGGCGGTTGGAATGAACTGTGGTGTTGCAAAAAATAACTGACTGCGGTAACAAATCAAGCTAAGAAACTCATAGGCGCTCCTTGTAAGGGTGACCGATTGGATTGGCCAGCAAAAAAGATACTGTTCTCTGCTGTAAAATCACTTCCCGGTTGTTCGAAACCAATCTAGATTGAAAAATTCAAAAAAATGTTTTATGCAGTGCGTTCTACCTATTTTATTGCTAAAACAATTTTCCCAAAATTGGAAATTTAAATGCTTATAAATCGAAAACAAAGATATCTATTGAAAAACGGTTTATGCCATTGTTTTTTTCTTGAAATTTCACACTGAAATGATGTCATATACCATCCCATTTAAAAAAATTAATTTCAGGAAACAAGAAATCCAGGAAAAAAATTTCCGGAACAAGAAATCCAGGAAAAAAATTAAGTTGAATCCAAGATTTTGGGACAAGATAAGCCCACATGTGACAAGAATTTCAAAAACAGCAAAAAGTTGGATTTTTAAAACTGCTGATCCACATAAGCTTCTTTTGTCAAGAACGTTTCAGTTATGCAATATAAAGCCGTTTCCATACTTAAAAATCAATGTATATTCTATTATACATAATATGCTTTCTATAATAAATTGGATGTGAACTTATAATATTGAAAAACACGCCATCTTGATACTTGATCTGGCCTGTGAGACAACAGGCTGAACACTACGGAAGTGGAAACACGCTGGAGATGAAGTTTTTCATCTTGAGCGTGTGTCCACTGTTGTAGTGTTGTAGGCTACCATTCCGATGTCTCATCTGCTCGATAGACAGAACAAGATGGGGGATTGTTGGAAATTATATGTTAACTTCTAACCTATTATTGAAATCGGATGATGTATAATAGAAGATATATAATTATAATAGCAGATTGTTATTTAGATATCGAATATATTATCATATTATATTATTATAAATTAAATTTTGAAATTAAAATTTGTTTAAATATTGTAGTGTATGCGACCCTACCCGCTGTCCATTTTTTTTTGAGGATGAATTTTAGTGCATGTCTGCGTCCTAGAAAACCAAGGCTTCATTGTTTGTCCCAAATAATAACCATATTTTTTTTTGGAGGATGAAGCCCACATAGGTCTGAGATCTGTGCGTGGGTAATGAATTGGATGATGGTGATTGATGAGTTGGACCTACAGTTTTAGGTGGGTTCCGAACCATATTAATGATTATAATTAAATGCATAGTAATGCTAGAGCAGACAATGACGAGATCGCCTACCATGTGCCTAGATCCACCATCTCGTTAGTCTTCTATTTTTTTTACTAGAAATTGTAGTTTTATTTTTAGTTGGTTAATTCTTTATAACTATTATTTTATTTTTGTATTTCAGACATCTGGGAGGCAGAGCAATTATTGTTAAATCGTTTGCCCGCATCCACGAGACAAATCTGAAGAAACAAGGCCTGCTTCCTTTGACATTTACCAACCCAAGCGACTATGACAAAATCAAACCCACTGATAAGATTTCAATTGTTGGATTGAAAGGATTCGCCCCTGGAAAGGTAGGAGGACAAAAATCTATGAATTCCTTATGTAAAGTGGTAATCCCCCCACTTTTTGCAGAGCGCACTGCCTAACGGTAGTTAGTTCATGTATTTTATGGAATTGATCATTTTTTTATTTATTTATTTAAAAACACCAAAAAACAAATGTAATAGTACATCACAATCAGATACACTATATTAAACTATGTGTTTGTACAGTAAGTTACATATAAGAAAAAAATATATACTACAAGATTTCCATCAGCAAAGCCAAGCTTGTGCGCCGGTTGAAAATCAAAACAATAACACTTATAGACAAACTTAAAAATAACTTATATCCAACATTATAAGAATACAGAGCCTATTTTAAAATAAACATTTGACTTCACCGAAGAATCTGTTCCAAGAGTTTTAGTCATTGGGATGGAATATCAAAAGAAAATATTCAGAGAGTATTTATTCTCCAAAAGAAAGCTATATTTATGTAAAGCTGGGGTTTCCTAGCTCCGCACTTTTTGCAGAACGCACTGCGCTCCGGTAGTTTAAATAAATAAATAAAACGTTATTGTAATTCAATTCATTGAATAATAGACAACGTCTTAAATCAATCCATTGATAAATTAAGTCGTTAAACAACTAGTACAACTAGTTGAGTTGCAAGTACTAAGTACAACTAGCTGTACACAGATACATTGTTGTAAAAGATAATGAATTTTGATAATAATAACAAAAAAATCTAGCAAAAATATTCAAAACAGCACAAGATACCTCTAAACAACAATAATTCCAATCCCAAAAAACTCATTAATGCTATGGGAAGTGATAGCCGCGAGCCGTAGCAGGTATCTGTTCAATCAGATAGAGATAAGCTGCGTTCTCCTGGGCACTCTTTGTAACGGTGACCGATTAGATTGGCCAGCAAAAAATATACTGTTCTCTGCTGTAAAATCACTTCCCGGTGGTTCGGAACCCACCTAAAACTGTAGATCCAACTCATCAATCATCATCATCCAACTCATTACCCACGCACAGGTCTCAGACCTATGTGGGCTTCATCCTTCAAAATATTTTTAAGTCTCCTTTATCAACTCCAATTGAAGTTTGTTCGTGTAAATGTATATGCTTTATGGAATTGAGTTTTAGGGTGGAACAAAGAAAATATTCAGAGTATTTATCCTCCAGGGTCATCATACATTTGGGTCAAAATAGAATGAACCTCAGACTTGAGTCGGGTTTTCCAGCTCTCCGCAGCGCGCATTGCGCACCAGTATGGCCAGACGCAAGCTAAAGAATTGTGGGTATTTGTATTGAAATTACCGTACAAAACAATTAAACGTACAGTAATTTCATGCCAAATCCCCAAAATTATGGTAAAGAAATCCCACAATTATTTAGCTTGTGGCAATACTGGTAAGCAATGTGCTACGCAGAAAATGCGTAGCTAGGAAAACTCGGCTTTAGTGCCGGTTTCCACTCAGATAAAACAAAAGAAAGGGGCATTTTTCCATTCAGCTTCAGGCGAAAACTGTTAACAAGAAAGCCTAGCTATACAGGATGCAAATTTTTTAACAAGCTACCAAATCTTCTTGAAATTATCATCCATTAATAATGAGAAAACATTCAGAGTTGAACTTTTTAATTTCTTGTTATATGAGGCATATTATTCTGTTGTTTGGCCTATTACCGTCAACTTATAATAACTAAATAAAATTATAATTAACTAATATATTATTAACTAACTAATTATAATAACTAAATTAGAATAAACTAGATGATTAATGACTATTTCTGATAATTATTGTCATTCATTTTATTGTATTACTTCATTATATTGTTTTTATTCTATAGTAGACTCGCACACACATTAAATAATAAATCAAATCAATCAAAATTTATTCAATCAATTACATAATAATTACAAAAATCCTTTTAGTTAAACTTCATAAATACAGAATATTTTATATCAGTAATTCATCTTTAGAAACCCCACTATAAAAAATTTTTTTTAACGAGCTTATATATTTTATATTTAAATATAAATAAATAAATATTTTTATTTCCATTTAAAACTAAATCTAAACAAATGCATATACATATAAAACTATCAAAGATTTATATAATATTTTTATAAACATTTTTCTGCGTGGAAATTAACCTACTCTACTGTGGCATGCAATGTTCTAGAGCAGGTTTAATTGATATATTGTTCGTTTAGTGTAGCATACGACGTTTGGTTATATTCTAGACTTTACTCATAAATGTTAATGCTAACATAAACTCATAATGTTCTCCATTATAAATTTGTTATAAGGATTCTATTTTCAGTCTATGCTTTGTTTATTATTATTGCGTAGTTTTTTGATGTCAGTTAAATAACGATGTTCACTGTACAGAATTTTGTACTGTGTTGAATAAACATAATTGTTATTGATTGAGTATTGTCAGACGCTAGCCTAAGAATTGTGGGGATTTGGCTCGAAATTGCAGTATAGTCTGTTCAGCGAGACTATGGAGTGCAGTAAACTGTAAAGAAACAACAGGCTTTTAGCCCAAAACTGTCCCTATTACTAAATTTTTACAAGAGTTCAAATATTTGTAAGCATATAGGTTATGTTTACGTTTTGATTAAAATATAATTTGAATCTTCTGGAAAATGTTGAATGTATGACCCATAAATAATGACTATTGCAACTACAGATTTGAAATTGTTACAGTGTATTCTCCTTACCTTCAACATTCTACTGATCTAGCATTTTCAATTTATCTCAATAAATATAATTTTAATTGATTTTTCAAGTATTTTCACATAAAAAAGTTTTTGAAAAAAATAAATTTTATCTATTTGAATGGATAGAATGGTTGAGTTCATGGGAGCCTTACCGTTTACTGGTTAATAGATTGTTACCGGAAACTAAGGCATTTGATTCATCTGTTTGAACCTCTTTGAATTTAAATAGGTCAATTGGCCACTTTTGTTTTAAGTAAAATTCCATTTACCGGTAAACGGTAGGGCTCCCATGAACTCAACCATTGTTGCTGGTATGTGTAATTTGTATTGTTTAAAAATGTCAAGATTCTAACTCCTATAGTTCTTGATGGAGTAATTTATAAAGAAATGTGCATTTTTTGTAAATTGCAATAATCAAGCTGTATATGATAATAGGCGTCAGAGCACAGCAGATTATGGTTCCTCTAGAAGTTTATGTGACTTATTGTAATCACGTGTGTTCTCCATTACTATAGCACCAACTTGATTGAAACGCATGAAGTTCTCTTCAAAACAATAAAATTTGTCCTGTCAAATAGGTCAGGAGAATACTTTTTAAATTTTTAATGATTTTCTAACAGAAATTTAAAAAAAAATGTGTCAAACTCAGAAAACATCATTTTAAAAATCATAAAAAATTCAATAATTAGAATTCTATTTATTTATTGATACAATCTAATTACAACTTATTGTAAAGTAACAACAGGCTTTTAGCCCAAAACTGTATCTGTTACTAAATTTTTACAAGAGTTCAAATATTTGTAAGCATTTTGATTAAAATACAACTTGAATCTTCTGGAAAACACAATTACCAAGTTCAATTTATACGATGAAGCACTTGGATTGATTCTATTTAATATATTCTCAAAGATATTTCTGGTTTTTTAAAATTGAGTCACTGAAATTTAGGCTACGCAATCAGAAAGAGTTGATTCAATTTCAATGTTAAACAGGTGTAGTTCAATTACAAAAGAATGTCCCAATTACGAAGAGCTCTATTTAGTAAATAAATGATATAAGTACTGGACTTTGTGACCATTCATATAAAAAAGGAAGTTCTAAATTCTCATAAATCATCAGAACTTTGTATTAATGTTCAATTTAACAGCCACCAGAAGCCCAAATGTTAATTTTAATTAATGTTAATTTTAATTTGTTGCAGCCATTGGATTGTGTCATTACTCATGAGAACGGATCACAGGAAACCATAAAGCTGAACCACTCCTTCAACGAGCAGCAAATTGAATGGTTTAAAGCGGGAAGTGCCCTAAATCGCATGAAGTTGTTGGCTGCTTCCAAGAAGTGAAACATTAACGATCAATTTTACTTTTAGGTGATCAAAGTTTTAGAAATTCTTGTCAGTGAGGCTGCATTCATGTGTGTCATCATGTGTATCAAATTGTACTGTCATTGATAAAGTCCAAATTATCTGAGTCATTTTCATGAAACTATTTTATTGTAAACGTTTTGTTCGTTGTTTAATACTCAATTTTACAAATCATTGCTATTTCGATTGTTAATTATTAACATTTTACATTATTCATCAACCAATTTTTAATATTTTACACAATACTCATAGTGTATCAGTAGAGGATATCTGCTATATATACTCTTGGAATACAGACAATTGTTAAATTCATGTATTATTATTGTGCTTGTTGTTATATTTCCATTGTCGTCATTAATTAATGTGAAAATCCAGTGTAGATGTGTAATACAATGACAAAAAATAAACTTCTATTATTTTTCTAAACAGATTTTTTCATTTTCTCATCACTCTACCAACCACAATCTCCTGCATATTATACAAGAAAACAGGGGTTCATAGTACTTGGAGGATCCTTCAAAAATATGTAATCAAATTGGAGAAATTCGCTCATGTAATAATTTATTTCTAGTCCTGATTACTCGCCCTGTATGATAGCTAGGTGTGTCAAATCAAATTTGGTGTGGACATTCCTTGGGCCAAGCCCTATCTGTATACAAAATATTAACCAAATCTGAGAGTATTTTATGATTTGCCCAAAAAGCGGCAATGGATTTATGCAAAAATTTTCAAATGCTCATTTTGTGGTGGTTGATAAAATTTGAGGAGTCTATAATAATTATGTAATCAAATTTGGTTGACATTATGTATACTGATGGAGATTGGTCTGAGGAATGTCCACTCAAAATTTGGTGCTCCCAGCTATCTCACATGGAGAGTAATAAGTACTGGAAAGAAATAAATACAAAATTTGAAATGCTCATAACTCATGGAGGAGATTGAATATTTTCAATTTGATAACATATTCTTGATTTTCTCTTCAAGTACTATCATCCTCTATAGTATAAGAATTTTAAAATTTCTGAAGATTTTTGCAAAAAACCATGGACTATACACAGGGCGTTTTTTTGGGCAAAACACAAAATTCTCTCAGATTTGGTTGACATTATGTATACTGATGGAGATTGGTCTGAGGAATGTCCACTCAAAATTTGGTGCTCCCAGCTATCTCACAGGGAGAGTAATTAGGACTGGAAAGAAATGAATACATAATTTGAAATGCTCATAACTCATGGAGGAGAGCAAATTTTTTCAATTTGATAACATATTCTTGATTGTCACTTCAAGTACTATCATCCTCTATGGTATAAAAATTTTAAAATTTCTGAAGATTTATGCAAAAAACCATGGACTATACATGGGGCGTTTTATTGGGCAAAACACAAAATTCTCTCAGATTTGGTTGACATTATGTATACTGATATAGATTGGTCTGAGGAATGTCCACTTAAAATTTGGTGCTTCCAGCTATCTCACAGGGAGAGTAATTGGGACTGGGAAGAAATGAATACATAATTTGAAATGCTCATAACTCATGAAGGAGATTGAATATTTTCAATTTGATAACATATTCTTGATTGTCTTTTCAAGTACTATCATCCTCCATAGTATAAGAATTTTAAAATTTCTAAAGATTTATGCAAAAAACCATGGACTATACATAGAGCGTTTTCTTGTGCAAAAAACAGAATTCTCTCAGATTTGGTTGACATTATGTATACTGATGGAGATTGGTCTGAGGAATGTCCACTCAAAATTTGGTGCTCCCAGCTATCTCACAGGGAGAGTAATTAGGACAGGAAAGAAATGAATACATAATTTGAAATGCTCATAACTCATGAAGGAGATTGAATATTTTCAATTTGATAACATATTCTTGATTGTCTTTTCAAGTAGTATCATCCTCCATAGTATAAGAATTTTAAAATTTCTAAAGATTTATGCAAAAAACCATGGACTATACATACAGCGTTTTCTTGTGCAAAAAACAGAATTCTCTCAGATTTGGTTGACATTATGTATACTGATGGAGATTGGTCTGAGGAATGTCCACTCAAATTTGGTGCTCCCAGCTATCTCACAGGGAGAGTAATTAGGACTGGAAAGAAATGAATACATAATTTGAAATGCTCATAACTCATGGAGGAGATTGAATATTTTCAATTTGATAACATATTCTTGATTGTCTTTTCAAGTACTATCATCCTCCATAGTATAAAAATTTTAAAATTTCTAAAGAATTATGCAAAAAACCATGGACTATACATAGAGCGTTTTCTTGTGCAAAAAACAGAATTCTCTCAGATTTGGTTGACATTATGTATACTGATGGAGATTGGTCTGAGGAATGTCCACTCAAAATTTGGTGCTCCCAGCTATCTCACAGGGAGAGTAATTAGGACAGGAAAGAAATGAATACATAATTTGAAATGCTCATATCTCATGGAGGAGAGCGAATTTTTTCAATTCGATAACATATTCTTGATTGGCTCTTCAAGTACTATCATCCTCTATAGTATGGGAATTTTTTAATTTCTGAAGATTTATGCGAAAACCATGGACTATACATGGGGCGTTTTTTTGGGCAAAACACAAAATCCCCTCAGATTTGGTTGACATTATGTATACTGATGGAGATTGGTCTGAGAAATGTCCACTCAAAATTTGGTGCTCCCAGCTATCTCACAGGGAGAGTAATTAGGACTGGAAAGAAATGAATATATAATTTGAAATGCTCATAACTCATGGAGGAGAGCAAATTTTTCTAATTTGATAACATATTCTTGATTGTCTCTTCAAGTACTATCATCCTCTATAGTATGAGAGTTTTAAAATTTCTGAAGATTTATGCAAAAGACCATGGACTATACATGGGGCGTTTTTTTAGGCAAAACACAAAATTCTCTCAGATTTGGTTGACATTATGTATACTGTTGAAGATTGGTCTGAGGAATGTCCACTCAGAATTTGGTGCTCCCAGCTATCTCACAGGGAGAGTAATCACATGATTTGAAATGCTCATAACTCATGGAGGAGAGCGAATTTCTCTAATTTGATAACATATTCTTGATTGTCTCTTCAAGTAATATCATCCTCTATAGTATGAGATATTTAAAATTTCTGGAGATGCATGCAAAAAACCGTTGAATATACATGGGGCGTTTTTTTGGGCAAAACACAAAATTCTCTCAGATTTGTTTGTCATTATGTATACTGATGGAGATTGTTCAGAGGAATGTCCACTCAAAATTTGGTGCTCCCAGCTATCTCACAGGGAGAGTAATTAGGACTGGAAAGAAATGAATACATAATTTGAAATGCTCATCACTCATGGAGGAGAGCGATTTTTTTCAATTTGATAACATATTCTTGATTGTCTCTTCAGGTATCAAAATCCTCTATAGTATAAGGATATTAAAATTCCCGAAGATTTATGCAAAAAACCATGGACTATACATGGGGCGTTTTTTTGGGCAAAACACAAAATCCCCTCAGATTTGGTTGACATTATGTATACTGACGGAGATTGGTCTGAGAAATGTCCACTCAAAATTTGGTGCCCCCAGCTATCTCACAGGGAAAGTAATTAGGACTGGAAAGAAATGAATACATAATTTGAAATGCTCATAACTCATGGATGACAGCGAATTTTTTCAATTTGATAACATATTCTTAATTGTCTCTTCAAGTACTATCATCCTCTATAGTAGAAAAATTTTAAAATTTCTGAAGATTTATGCAAAATACCATGGACTATACATAGGGCGTTTTTTTGGGCAAGACACAAAATCCCCTCAGATTTGGTTTACATTATGTATACTGATGGCGATTGGTCTGAGAAATGTCCACTCAAAATTTGGTGCTCCCAGCTATCTCACAGGGAGAGTAATTAGGACTGGAAAGAAATGAATACGTAATTTGAAATGCTCATAACTCATGGAGGAGAGCGAATTTTTTCAATTTGATTATATATACTTGATTGTCTCTTCAAGTACTATCATCCTCTATAGTATAGGAATTTTTAATTTCTGAAGATTTATGCAAAAACCATGGTTTATACATGGGGCGTTTTTTTTGGCAAAACGCAAAATTCTCTCAGATTTGGTTGACATTATGTATACTGAAGGAGATTGGTCTGAGGAATGTCCACTCAAAATTTGGTGCTCCCAGCTATCTCACAGGGAGAGTAATTAGGACTGGAAAGAAATGAATATATAATTTGAAATGCTCATATCTCATGGAGGAGAGCAATATTTTTTCAATTTGATAACATATTCTTGATTGTCTGTTCAAGTACCATCATCCTCTTTAGTATAAGAATTTTATAATTTCTGAAGATTTATGCAAAAAACCATGGACTATACATGGGGCGTCTTTTTGGGCGAAACACAAAATCCCCTCAGATTTGGTTGACATTATGTATACTGATGGAGATTGGTCTGAGAAATGTCCACTCAAAATTTGGTGCTCCCAGCTATCTCACAGGGAGAGTAATTAGGCATGGAAAGAAATGAATACATAATTTGAAATGCTCATAACTCATGAAGGAGAGCGTATTTTTTCAATTTGATAACATATTCTTGATTGTCTCTTCAAGTACTATCATCCTCTATAGTATTAGAATTTTATAATTTCTGAAGATTTATGCAAAAAAACCATGGACTATACATGGGGCGTTTTTTTGGGCAAAACACAAAATCCCCTCAGATTTGGTTGACATTATGTATACTGATGGAGATTGGTCTGAGAAATGTCCACTCAAAATTTGGTGCTCCCAGCTATGTCACAGGGAGAGTAATTAGGACTGGAAAGAGATGAATACATAATTTGAAATGCTCATATCTCATGGAGGAGAGCAATATTTTTCCAATTTGATAACATATTCTTGATTGTCTGTTCAAGTACTATCATCCTCCATAGTATAAGAATTTTATAATTTCTGAAGATTTATGCAAAAAACCATGGACTATACATGAGGCGTTTTTTTGAGGCAAAACTCGAAATTCTCTCAGATTTGGTTGACATTATGTATACTGTTGAAGATTGGTCTGAGGAATGTCCACTCAAAATTTGGCGCTCCCAGCTATCTCACAGGGAGAGTAATAAGGACTGGAAAGAAATGAATACATGATTTAAAATGCTCATAACTCATGAAGGAGAGCGATTTTTTTCAATTTGATAACATATTCTTGAATGTCTCTTCAAGTACTATCATCCTCTATAGTATTAGAATTTTATAATTTCTGAAGATTTATGCAAAAAACCATGGACTATACATGGGGCGTTTTTTTGGGCAAAACACAAAATCCCCTCAGATTTGGTTGACATTATGTATACTGATGGAGATTGGTCTGAGAAATGTTCACTCAAAATTTGGTGCTCCCAGCTATCTCACAGGGAGAGTAATTAGGACTGGAAAGAGATGAATACATAATTTGAAATGCTCATATCTCATGGAGGAGAGCAATATTTTTCCAATTTCATAACATATTCTTGATTGTCTGTTCAAGTACTATCATCCTCCATAGTATAAGAATTTTAAAATTTCAGAAGATTTATGCAAAAAACCATGAACTATACATGGGGCGTTTTTTTGGGCAAAACTCAAAATTGTCTCAGATTTGGTTGACATTATGTATACTGTTGAAGATTGGTCTGAGGAATGTCCACTCAAAATTTTGTGCTCCCAGCTATCTCAAAGGGAGAGTAATTAGGACTGGAAAGAAATGAATATATGATTTGAAATGCTCATAACTCATGGAGGAGAGCGAATTTCTCTAATTTGATAACATATTCTTGATTGTCTCTTCAAGTAATATCATCCTCTATAGTATGAGATATTTAAAATTTCTGAAGATTCATGCAAAAAACCGTTGAATATACATGGGGCGTTTTTTTGGGCAAAACACAAAATTCTCTCAGATTTGTTTGTCATTATGTATACTGATGGAGATTGTTCAGAGGAATGTCCACTCAAAATTTGGTGCTCCCAGCTATCTCACAGGGAGAGTAATTAGGACTGGAAAGAAATGAATACATAATTTGAAATGCTCATCACTCATGGAGGAGAGCGAATTTTTTCAATTTGATAACATATTCATGATTGTCTCTTCAAGTACTATCATCCTCTAAAGTATTAGAATTTTAAAATTTCTGAAGATTTATGCAAAAAACCATGGACTATACATGGGGCGTTTTCTTGGGCAAAACACGATATTCTCTCAGATTTGGTTTACATTATGTATACTGATGGAGATTGGTCTGAGGAATGTCAATTCAAAATTTGGTGCTCCCAGCTATCTCGCAGGAAGAGTAATTAGGACTGGAAAGAAATGAATACATAATTTGAAATGCTCATAACTCATGGAGGAGATTGAATATTTTCAATTTGATAACATATTCTTGATTGTCTTTTCAAGTACTATCATCCTCCATAGTATAAGAATTTTAAAATTTCTAAAGATTTATGCAAAAAACCATGGACTATACATAGAGCGTTTTCTTGTGCAAAAAACAGAATTCTCTCAGATTTGGTTGACATTATGTATACTGATGGAGATTGGTCAGAGGAATGTCCACTCAAAATTTGGTGCTCCCAGCTATCTCACAGGGAGAGTATTAAGGACTGGAGATAAATGAATACATAATTTGAAATGCTCATAACTCATGGAGGAGAGCGAATTTCTCTAATTTGATAACATATTCTTGATTGTCTCTTCAAGTAATATCATCCTCTATAGTATGAGATATTTAAAATTTCTGAAGATTCATGCAAAAAACCGTTGAATATACATGGGGCGTTTTTTTGGGCAAAACACAAAATTCTCTCAGATTTGGTTGACATTATGTATACTGATGGAGATTGTTCTGAGGAATGTCCACTCAAAATTTGGTGCTCCCAGCTATCTCACAGGGAGAGTAATTAGGACTGGAGATAAATGAATACATAATTTGAAATGCTCATAACTCATGGAGGAGAGCGAATTTCTTCAATTTGATATCATATTCTTGATTGTCTCTTCAAGTACTATCATCTTCCATAGTATGAGAATTTTAAAATTTCTGATGATTCATGCAAAAAACCATGGACTATACATGGGGCGTTTTTCTGGGCAAAACACAAAATTCTCTCAGATTTGGTTGACATTATGTATACTGATGGAGATTGGTCTGAGGAATGTCCACTCAAAATTTGGTGCTCCCAGCTATCTCACAGAGAGAGTAATTAGGACTGGAAAGAAATGAATACATAATTTGTAATGCTCATAACTCATGAAGGAGAGCGAATTTTTACAATTTGATAACATATTCTTGATTGTCTCTTCAAGTACTATCATCCTCTATAGTATAGGAATTTTAAAATATCTGAAGATTAATGCAAAAAACCATGGACTACATGGGACGTTTTTTTGGGCAAAACACAAAATTCTCTCAGATTTGTTGACATTATGTATACTGATGGAGATTGTTCAGAGGAATGTCCACTCAAAATTTGGTGCTCTCAGCTATCTCACAGGGAGAGTAATTAGGACTGGAAAGAAATGAATACATAATTTGAAATGCTCATCACTCATGGAGGAGAGCGATTTTTTTCAATTTGATAACATATTCTTGATTGTCTCTTCAGGTATCAAAATCCTCTATAGTATAAGGATATTAAAATTCCCGAAGATTTATGCAAAAAACCATGGACTATACATGGGGCGTTTTTTTGGGCAAAACACAAAATCCCCTCAGATTTGGTTGACATTATGTATACTGACGGAGATTGGTCTGAGAAATGTCCACTCAAAATTTGGTGCCCCCAGCTATCTCACAGGGAAAGTAATTAGGACTGGAAAGAAATGAATACATAATTTGAAATGCTCATAACTCATGGAGGACAGCGAATTTTTTCAATTTGATAACATATTCTTAATTGTCTCTTCAAGTACTATCATCCTCTATAGTAGAAAAATTTTAAAATTTCTGAAGATTTATGCAAAATACCATGGACTATACATAGGGCGTTTTTTTGGGCAAGACACAAAATCCCCTCAGATTTGGTTTACATTATGTATACTGATGGCGATTGGTCTGAGAAATGTCCACTCAAAATTTGGTGCTCCCAGCTATCTCACAGGGAGAGTAATTAGGACTGGAAAGAAATGAATACGTAATTTGAAATGCTCATAACTCATGGAGGAGAGCGAATTTTTTCAATTTGATTATATATACTTGATTGTCTCTTCAAGTACTATCATCCTCTATAGTATAGGAATTTTTAATTTCTGAAGATTTATGCAAAAACCATGGTTTATACATGGGGCGTTTTTTTTGGCAAAACGCAAAATTCTCTCAGATTTGGTTGACATTATGTATACTGAAGGAGATTGGTCTGAGGAATGTCCACTCAAAATTTGGTGCTCCCAGCTATCTCACAGGGAGAGTAATTAGGACTGGAAAGAAATGAATATATAATTTGAAATGCTCATATCTCATGGAGGAGAGCAATATTTTTTCAATTTGATAACATATTCTTGATTGTCTGTTCAAGTACCATCATCCTCTTTAGTATAAGAATTTTATAATTTCTGAAGATTTATGCAAAAAACCATGGACTATACATGGGGCGTCTTTTTGGGCGAAACACAAAATCCCCTCAGATTTGGTTGACATTATGTATACTGATGGAGATTGGTCTGAGAAATGTCCACTCAAAATTTGGTGCTCCCAGCTATCTCACAGGGAGAGTAATTAGGCATGGAAAGAAATGAATACATAATTTGAAATGCTCATAACTCATGAAGGAGAGCGTATTTTTTCAATTTGATAACATATTCTTGATTGTCTCTTCAAGTACTATCATCCTCTATAGTATTAGAATTTTATAATTTCTGAAGATTTATGCAAAAAAACCATGGACTATACATGGGGCGTTTTTTTGGGCAAAACACAAAATCCCCTCAGATTTGGTTGACATTATGTATACTGATGGAGATTGGTCTGAGAAATGTCCACTCAAAATTTGGTGCTCCCAGCTATGTCACAGGGAGAGTAATTAGGACTGGAAAGAGATGAATACATAATTTGAAATGCTCATATCTCATGGAGGAGAGCAATATTTTTCCAATTTGATAACATATTCTTGATTGTCTGTTCAAGTACTATCATCCTCCATAGTATAAGAATTTTATAATTTCTGAAGATTTATGCAAAAAACCATGGACTATACATGAGGCGTTTTTTTGAGGCAAAACTCGAAATTCTCTCAGATTTGGTTGACATTATGTATACTGTTGAAGATTGGTCTGAGGAATGTCCACTCAAAATTTGGCGCTCCCAGCTATCTCACAGGGAGAGTAATAAGGACTGGAAAGAAATGAATACATGATTTAAAATGCTCATAACTCATGAAGGAGAGCGATTTTTTTCAATTTGATAACATATTCTTGAATGTCTCTTCAAGTACTATCATCCTCTATAGTATTAGAATTTTATAATTTCTGAAGATTTATGCAAAAAACCATGGACTATACATGGGGCGTTTTTTTGGGCAAAACACAAAATCCCCTCAGATTTGGTTGACATTATGTATACTGATGGAGATTGGTCTGAGAAATGTTCACTCAAAATTTGGTGCTCCCAGCTATCTCACAGGGAGAGTAATTAGGACTGGAAAGAGATGAATACATAATTTGAAATGCTCATATCTCATGGAGGAGAGCAATATTTTTCCAATTTCATAACATATTCTTGATTGTCTGTTCAAGTACTATCATCCTCCATAGTATAAGAATTTTAAAATTTCAGAAGATTTATGCAAAAAACCATGAACTATACATGGGGCGTTTTTTTGGGCAAAACTCAAAATTGTCTCAGATTTGGTTGACATTATGTATACTGTTGAAGATTGGTCTGAGGAATGTCCACTCAAAATTTTGTGCTCCCAGCTATCTCAAAGGGAGAGTAATTAGGACTGGAAAGAAATGAATATATGATTTGAAATGCTCATAACTCATGGAGGAGAGCGAATTTCTCTAATTTGATAACATATTCTTGATTGTCTCTTCAAGTAATATCATCCTCTATAGTATGAGATATTTAAAATTTCTGAAGATTCATGCAAAAAACCGTTGAATATACATGGGGCGTTTTTTTGGGCAAAACACAAAATTCTCTCAGATTTGTTTGTCATTATGTATACTGATGGAGATTGTTCAGAGGAATGTCAACTCAAAATTTGGTGCTCCCAGCTATCTCACAGGGAGAGTAATTAGGACTGGAAAGAAATGAATACATAATTTGAAATGCTCATCACTCATGGAGGAGAGCGAATTTTTTCAATTTGATAACATATTCATGATTGTCTCTTCAAGTACTATCATCCTCTAAAGTATTAGAATTTTAAAATTTCTGAAGATTTATGCAAAAAACCATGGACTATACATGGGGCGTTTTCTTGGGCAAAACACGATATTCTCTCAGATTTGGTTTACATTATGTATACTGATGGAGATTGGTCTGAGGAATGTCAATTCAAAATTTGGTGCTCCCAGCTATCTCGCAGGGAGAGTAATTAGGACTGGAAAGAAATGAATACATAATTTGAAATGCTCATAACTCATGGAGGAGATTGAATATTTTCAATTTGATAACATATTCTTGATTGTCTTTTCAAGTACTATCATCCTCCATAGTATAAGAATTTTAAAATTTCTAAAGATTTATGCAAAAAACCATGGACTATACATAGAGCGTTTTCTTGTGCAAAAAACAGAATTCTCTCAGATTTGGTTGACATTATGTATACTGATGGAGATTGGTCAGAGGAATGTCCACTCAAAATTTGGTGCTCCCAGCTATCTCACAGGGAGAGTATTAAGGACTGGAGATAAATGAATACATAATTTGAAATGCTCATAACTCATGGAGGAGAGCGAATTTCTCTAATTTGATAACATATTCTTGATTGTCTCTTCAAGTAATATCATCCTCTATAGTATGAGATATTTAAAATTTCTGAAGATTCATGCAAAAAACCGTTGAATATACATGGGGCGTTTTTTTGGGCAAAACACAAAATTCTCTCAGATTTGGTTGACATTATGTATACTGATGGAGATTGTTCTGAGGAATGTCCACTCAAAATTTGGTGCTCCCAGCTATCTCACAGGGAGAGTAATTAGGACTGGAGATAAATGAATACATAATTTGAAATGCTCATAACTCATGGAGGAGAGCGAATTTCTTCAATTTGATATCATATTCTTGATTGTCTCTTCAAGTACTATCATCTTCCATAGTATGAGAATTTTAAAATTTCTGATGATTCATGCAAAAAACCATGGACTATACATGGGGCGTTTTTCTGGGCAAAACAC
Source organism: Conomelus anceps (assembly GCA_948455865.1). Taxonomy (NCBI): domain Eukaryota; kingdom Metazoa; phylum Arthropoda; class Insecta; order Hemiptera; family Delphacidae; genus Conomelus; species Conomelus anceps. The sequence continues at coordinate 5,697,536 of OX418225.1, forward strand.
AAAATTCTCTCAGATTTGGTTGACATTATGTATACTGATGGAGATTGGTCTGAGGATTGTCCACTCAAAATTTGGTGCTCCCAGCTATCTCACAAGAAGAGTAATTAGGACTGGAGAGGAATGAATACATAATGTGAAATGCTCATAACTCATGGAGGAGAGCGAATTTCTTCAATTTGATATCATATTCTTGATTGTCTCTTCAAGTAATATCATCTTCAATAGTATGAGAATTTTAAAATTTCTGATGATTCATGCAAAAAACCATGGACTATACATGGGGCGTTTTTTTGGGCAAAACACAAAATTCTCTCAGATTTGGTTGACATTATGTATACTGATGGAGATTGATCTGAGGAATGTCCACTCAAAATTTGGTGCTCCCAGCTATCTCACAGAGAGAGTAATTAGGACTGGAAAGAAATGAATACATAATTTGTAATGCTCATAACTCATGAAGGAGAGCGAATTTTTACAATTTGATAACATATTCTTGATTGTCTCTTCAAGTACTATCATCCTCTATAGTATAGGAATTTTAAAATATCTGAAGATTAATGCAAAAAACCATGGACTACATGGGACGTTTTTTTGGGCAAAACACAAAATTCTCTCAGATTTGTTGACATTATGTATACTGATGGAAATTTGTCTCAGGAATGTCCACTCAAAATTTGGTGCTCCCAGCTATCTCACAGAGAGAGTAATTAGGACTGGAAAGAAATGAATACATAATTTGAAATGCTCATAACTCATGAAGGAGAGCGAATTTTTACAATTTGATAACATATTCTTGATTGTCTTTTCAAGTACTATCATCCTCTATAGTATAGGAATTTTAAAATATCTGAAGATTAATGCAAAAAACCATGGACTACATGGTACGTTTTTTTGGGCAAAACACAAAATTCTCTCAGATTTGGTTGACATTATGTATACTGATGGAAATTTGTCTCAGGAATGTTCACTCAAAATTTGGTGCTCCCAGCTATCTTACAGGGAGAGTAATTAGGACTGGAAAGAAATGATTACATAATTTGTAATGCTCATAACTCATGGAGGAGAACGAATTTTTTCAATTCGATAACATATTCTTGATTGTCTCTTCAAGTACTAGCATCATCTATAGTACAAGAATTTTAAAATTTCGAAAGATTTATGCAAAAAACCATGGACTATACATGGGGCGTTTTTTTGGGCAAAACACAAAATTCTCTCAGATTTTGTTAACATTATGTATACTGAAGAAGATTGATCTGTGGAATGTGCACTCAAAATTTGGTGCTCCCAGCTATCTCACAGGGAGAGTAATTAGGACTGGAAAGAAATGATTACATAATTTGTAATGCTCATAACTCATGGAGGAGAACGAATTTTTTCAATTCGATAACATATACTTGATTGTCCCTTCAAGTACTATCATCCTCTATAGTAAAAGGATTTTAAAATTTCTGAAGATTTATGCAGAAAACCATGGACTATACATGGGGCGTTTTTTTGAGCGAAACACAAAATTCTCTCAGATTTTGTTAACATTATGTATACTGAGGGAGATTGATCTGTGGAATGTGCACTCAAAATTTGGTGCTCCCAGCTATCTCACAGGGAGAGGAATTAGGACTGGAGAAAAATGAATACATAATTTGAAATGCTCATAACTCATGGAGGAAATCGAATTTTTCCAATTTGATAACATATTCTTGATTGTCTCTTCAAGTACTATCATCCTCTGAAGTATAAGAATTTCAAAATTTCTGAAGATTTATGCAAAAAACCATGGACTCTACATGGGGCGTTTTTTTGGGCAAAACACAAAATTCTCTCAGATTTTGTTGACATTATGTATACTGATGGAGATTGGTCTGAGGAAAATCCACTCAAAATTTGGTGCTTCAGGCTATCTCACAGGGAGAGTAATTAGGACTGGAAAGAAATGAATACATAATTTGAAATGCTCATAACTCATGGAGGAAATAGAATTTTTTCAATTTGATAACAAATTCTTGATAGTCTCTTCATGTACTATTATCCCCTATAGTATAAGAATTTTTTAATTTTTGAAGATTTATGCAAAAAACCATGGACTATACATGGGGCGTTTTTTTTGGCAAAACACAAAATTCTCTCAGATTTGGTTGATATCATGTATACTGATGGAGATTGGTCTGAGGAATGTCCACTCAAAATTTGGTGCTCCCAGCTATCTCACAAGGAGAGTAATTGGGACTGGAAAGAAATGAATACATAATTTGAAATGCTCATAACTCATGAAGTAGAGCGATTTTTCTCAATTCGATAACATATTCCTGATTGTCTCTTCAAGTACTATCATCCTCTATAGTATTAGAACTTTATAATTCCCAACGATTTAAGCAAAAAACCATGGACTATACATGGGGTGTTTTTTTGGGCAAAACAGAAAATTCTCTCAGATTTTGTTAACATTATGTATACTGATGGAGATTGGTCTGTGGAATGTGCACTCAAAATTTGGTGCTCCCAGCTATCTAACAGGGAGAGGAATTAGGACTGGAGAAAAATGAATACATAATTTGAAATGCTCATAACTCATGGAGGAAATCGAATTCTTTCAATTTGATAACATATTCTTGATTGTCTCTTCAAGTACTATCATCCTCTGAAGTATAAGAATTTCAAAATTTCTGAAGATTTATGCAAAAAACCATGGACTATACATGGGGCGTTTTTTTTGGCAAAACACATAATTCTCTCAGATTTGGTTGATATCATGTATACTGATGGAGATTGGTCTGGGGAATATCCACTCAAAATTTGGTGCTCCCAGCTATCTCACAGGGAGAGTAATTGGGACTGGAAAGAAATGAATACATGATTTAAAATGCTCATAACTCATGAAGGAGAGCGATTTTTTTCAATTTGATAACATATTCTTGATTGTCTCTTCAAGTACTATCATCCTCCATAGTATAAGAATTTTAAAATTTTTAAAGATTTATGCAAAACACCATGGACTATACATGGGGCGTTATTTTGGGCAAAACACAAATTTCTCTCAGATTTGGTTGACATTATGTATACTGATGGAGATTGATCTGAGGAATGTCCACTCAAAACTTGGTGCTCCCAACTATCTCACAGGGAGAGTAATTAGGACTGGAAAGAAATGAATACATAATTTGAAATGCTCATAACTCATGGAGGAGAGCGAATTTTTACAATTTGATGACATATTCTTGATTGTCTCTTCAAGTACTAGCATCCTCTATAGTATAAGAATTTTAGAATTTCTGAAGATTTATGCAAAAAACCATGGACTACATGGTACGTTTTTTTGGGCAATACACAAAATTCTCTCAGATTTGGTTGACATTATGTATACTGATGGAAATTTGTCTCAGGAATATCCACTCAAAATTTGGTGCTCCCAGCTATCTCACAGGGACAGTAATTAGGACTGGAAAGAAATGATTACATAATTTGTAATGCTCATAACTCATGGAGGAGAACGAATTTTTTCAATTCGATAACATATTCTTGATTGTCTCTTCAAGTACTAGCATCATCTATAGTACAAGAATTTTAAAATTTCTGAAGATTTATGCAAAAAACCATGGACTATACATGGGGCGTTTTTTTGGGCAAAACACAAAATTCTCTCAGATTTTGTTAACATTATGTATACTGAAGAAGATTGATCTGTGGAATGTGCACTCAAAATTTGGTGCTCCCAGCTATCTCACAGGGAGAGTAATTAGGACTGGAAAGAAATGATTACATAATTTGTAATGCTCATAACTCATGGAGGAGAACGAATTTTTTCAATTCGATAACATATACTTGATTGTCCGTTCAAGTACTATCATCCTCTATAGTAAAAGAATTTTAAAATTTCTGAAGATTTATGCAAAAAACCATGGACTATACATGGGGCGTTTTTTTGAGCAAAACACAAAATTCTCTCAGATTTTGTTAACATTATGTATACTGAGGGAGATTGATCTGTGGAATGTGCACTCAAAATTTGGTGCTCCCAGCTATCTCACAGGGAGAGGAATTAGGACTGGAGAAAAATGAATACATAATTTGAAATGCTCATAACTCATGGAGGAAATCGAATTCTTCCAATTTGATAACATATTCTTGATTGTCTCTTCAAGTACTATCATCCTCTGAAGTATAAGAATTTCAAAATTTCTGAAGATTTATGCAAAAAACCATGGACTCTACATGGGGCGTTTTTTTGGGCAAAACACAAAATTCTCTCAGATTTTGTTGACATTATGTATACTGAAGGAGATTGGTCTGAGGAATATCCACTCAAAATTTGGTGCTTCAGGCTATCTCACAGGGAGAGTAATTAGGACTGGAAAGAAATGAATACATAATTTGAAATGCTCATAACTCATGGAGGAAATAGAATTTTTTCAATTTGATAACAAATTCTTGATAGTCTCTTCAAGTACTATCATCCCCTATAGTATAAGAATTTTTTAATTTTTGAAGATTTATGCAAAAAACCATGGACTATACATGGGGCGTTTTTTTTTGACAAAACACAAAATTCTCTCAGATTTGGTTGATATCATGTATACTGATGGAGATTGGTCTGAGGAATGTCCACTCAAAATTTGGTGCTCCCAGCTATCTCACAAGGAGAGTAATTAGGACTGGAAAGAAATGAATACATAATTTGAAATGCTCATAACTCATGAAGGAGAGCGATTTTTTTCAATTTGATAACATATTCCTGATTGTCTCTTCAAGTACTATCATCCTCTATAGTATTAGAACTTTATAATTCCCGACGATTTAAGCAAAAAACCATGGACTATACATGGGGTGTTTTTTTGGGCAAAACAGAAAATTCTCTCAGATTTTGTTAACATTATGTATACTGATGGAGATTGGTCTGTGGAATGTGCACTCAAAATTTGGTGCTCCCAGCTATCTAACAGGGAGAGGAATTAGGACTGGAGAAAAATGAATACATAATTTGAAATGCTCATAACTCATGGAGGAAATCGAATTCTTTCAATTTGATAACATATTCTTGATTGTCTCTTCAAGTACTATCATCCTCTGAAGTATAAGAATTTCAAAATTTCTGAAGATTTATGCAAAAAACCATGGACTATACATGGGGCGTTTTTTTTGGCAAAACACATAATTCTCTCAGATTTGGTTGATATCATGTATACTGATGGAGATTGGTCTGAGGAATATCCACTCAAAATTTGGTGCTCCCAGCTATCTCACAGGGAGAGTAATTGGGACTGGAAAGAAATGAATACATGATTTAAAATGCTCATAACTCATGAAGGAGAGCGATTTTTTTCAATTTGATAACATATTCTTGATTGTCTCTTCAAGTACTATCATCCTCCATAGTATAAGAATTTTAAAATTTTTAAAGATTTATGCAAAACACCATGGACTATACATGGGGCGTTATTTTGGGCAAAACACAAATTTCTCTCAGATTTGGTTGACATTATGTATACTGATGGAGATTGATCTGAGGAATGTCCACTCAAAACTTGGTGCTCCCAACTATCTCACAGGGAGAGTAATTAGGACTGGAAAGAAATGAATACATAATTTGAAATGCTCATAACTCATGGAGGAGAGCGAATTTTTACAATTTGATGACATATTCTTGATTGTCTCTTCAAGTACTAGCATCCTCTATAGTATAAGAATTTTAGAATTTCTGAAGATTTATGCAAAAAACCATGGACTACATGGTACGTTTTTTTGGGCAATACACAAAATTCTCTCAGATTTGGTTGACATTATGTATACTGATGGAAATTTGTCTCAGGAATATCCACTCAAAATTTGGTGCTCCCAGCTATCTCACAGGGACAGTAATTAGGACTGGAAAGAAATGATTACATAATTTGTAATGCTCATAACTCATGGAGGAGAACGAATTTTTTCAATTCGATAACATATTCTTGATTGTCTCTTCAAGTACTAGCATCATCTATAGTACAAGAATTTTAAAATTTCTGAAGATTTATGCAAAAAACCATGGACTATACATGGGGCGTTTTTTTGGGCAAAACACAAAATTCTCTCAGATTTTGTTAACATTATGTATACTGAAGAAGATTGATCTGTGGAATGTGCACTCAAAATTTGGTGCTCCCAGCTATCTCACAGGGAGAGTAATTAGGACTGGAAAGAAATGATTACATAATTTGTAATGCTCATAACTCATGGAGGAGAACGAATTTTTTCAATTCGATAACATATACTTGATTGTCCGTTCAAGTACTATCATCCTCTATAGTAAAAGAATTTTAAAATTTCTGAAGATTTATGCAAAAAACCATGGACTATACATGGGGCGTTTTTTTGAGCAAAACACAAAATTCTCTCAGATTTTGTTAACATTATGTATACTGAGGGAGATTGATCTGTGGAATGTGCACTCAAAATTTGATGCTCCCAGCTATCTCACAGGGAGAGGAATTAGGACTGGAGAAAAATGAATACATAATTTGAAATGCTCATAACTCATGGAGGAAATCGAATTCTTCCAATTTGATAACATATTCTTGATTGTCTCTTCAAGTACTATCATCCTCTGAAGTATAAGAATTTCAAAATTTCTGAAGATTTATGCAAAAAACCATGGACTCTACATGGGGCGTTTTTTTGGGCAAAACACAAAATTCTCTCAGATTTTGTTGACATTATGTATACTGAAGGAGATTGGTCTGAGGAATATCCACTCAAAATTTGGTGCTTCAGGCTATCTCACAGGGAGAGTAATTAGGACTGGAAAGAAATGAATACATAATTTGAAATGCTCATAACTCATGGAGGAAATAGAATTTTTTCAATTTGATAACAAATTCTTGATAGTCTCTTCAAGTACTATCATCCCCTATAGTATAAGAATTTTTTAATTTTTGAAGATTTATGCAAAAAACCATGGACTATACATGGGGCGTTTTTTTTTGACAAAACACAAAATTCTCTCAGATTTGGTTGATATCATGTATACTGATGGAGATTGGTCTGAGGAATGTCCACTCAAAATTTGGTGCTCCCAGCTATCTCACAAGGAGAGTAATTAGGACTGGAAAGAAATGAATACATAATTTGAAATGCTCATAACTCATGAAGGAGAGCGATTTTTTTCAATTTGATAACATATTCCTGATTGTCTCTTCAAGTACTATCATCCTCTATAGTATTAGAACTTTATAATTCCCGACGATTTAAGCAAAAAACCATGGACTATACATGGGGTGTTTTTTTGGGCAAAACAGAAAATTCTCTCAGATTTTGTTAACATTATGTATACTGATGGAGATTGGTCTGTGGAATGTGCACTCAAAATTTGGTGCTCCCAGCAATCTCACAGGGAGAGGAATTAGGACTGGAGAAAAATGAATACATAATTTGAAATGCTCATAACTCATGGAGGAAATCGAATTTTTCCAATTTGATAACATATTCTTGATTGTCTCTTCAAGTACTATCATCCTCTGACGTATAAGAATTTCAAAATTTCTGAAGATTTATGCAAAAAACCATGGACTCTACATGGGGCGTTTTTTTGGGCAAAACACAAAATTCTCTCAGATTTTGTTGACATTATGTATACTGATGGAGATTGGTCTGAGGAATATCCACTCAAAATTTGGTGCTTCAGGCTATCTCACAGGGAGAGTAATTAGGACTGGAAAGAAATGAATACATAATTTGAAATGCTCATAACTCATGGAGGAAATAGAATTTTTTCAATTTGATAACAAATTCTTGATAGTCTCTTCATGTACTATCATCCCCTATAGTATAAGAATTTTTTAATTTTTGAAGATTTATGCAAAAAACCATGGACTATACATGGGGCGTTTTTTTTGGCAAAACACAAAATTCTCTCAGATTTGGTTGATATCATGTATACTGATGGAGATTGGTCTGAGGAATGTCCACTCAAAATTTGGTGCTCCCAGCTATCTCACAAGGAGAGTAATTGGGACTGGAAAGAAATGAATACATAATTTGAAATGCTCATAACTCATGAAGTAGAGCGATTTTTTTCAATTTGATAACATATTCCTGATTGTCTCTTCAAGTACTATCATCCTCTATAGTATTAGAACTTTATAATTCCCGACGATTTAAGCAAAAAACCATGGACTATACATGGGGTGTTTTTTTGGGCAAAACAGAAAATTCTCTCAGATTTTGTTAACATTATGTATACTGATGGAGATTGGTCTGTGGAATGTGCACTCAAAATTTGGTGCTCCCAGCTATCTAACAGGGAGAGGAATTAGGACTGGAGAAAAATGAATACATAATTTGAAATGCTCATAACTCATGGAGGAAATCGAATTCTTTCAATTTGATAACATATTCTTGATTGTCTCTTCAAGTACTATCATCCTCTGAAGTATAAGAATTTCAAAATTTCTGAAGATTTATGCAAAAAACCATGGACTATACATGGGGCGTTTTTTTTGGCAAAACACATAATTCTCTCAGATTTGGTTGATATCATGTATACTGATGGAGATTGGTCTGAGGAATATCCACTCAAAATTTGGTGCTCCCAGCTATCTCACAGGGAGAGTAATTGGGACTGGAAAGAAATGAATACATGATTTAAAATGCTCATAACTCATGAAGGAGAGCGATTTTTTTCAATTTGATAACATATTCTTGATTGTCTCTTCAAGTACTATCATCCTCCATAGTATAAGAATTTTAAAATTTTCAAAGATTTATGCAAAACACCATGGACTATACATGGGGCGTTATTTTGGGCAAAACACAAATTTCTCTCAGATTTGGTTGACATTATGTATACTGATGGAGATTGATCTGAGGAATGTCCACTCAAAACTTGGTGCTCCCAACTATCTCACAGGGAGAGTAATTAGGACTGGAAAGAAATGAATACATAATTTGAAATGCTCATAACTCATGGAGGAGAGCGAATTTTTACAATTTGATGACATATTCTTGATTGTCTCTTCAAGTACTAGCATCCTCTATAGTATAAGAATTTTAGAATTTCTGAAGATTTATGCAAAAAACCATGGACTACATGGTACGTTTTTTTGGGCAAAACACAAAATTCTCTCAGATTTGGTTGACATTATGTATACTGATGGAAATTTGTCTCAGGAATATCCACTCAAAATTTGGTGCTCCCAGCTATCTCACAGGGAGAGTAATTAGGACTGGAAAGAAATGATTACATAATTTGTAATGCTCATAACTCATGGAGGAGAACGAATTTTTTCAATTCGATAACATATTCTTGATTGTCTCTTCAAGTACTAGCATCATCTATAGTACAAGAATTTTAAAATTTCTGAAGATTTAGGCAAAAACCATGGACTATACATGGGGCGTTTTTTTGGGCAAAACACAAAATTCTCTCAGATTTTGTTAACATTATGTATACTGAAGAAGATTGATCTGTGGAATGTGCACTCAAAATTTGGTGCTCCCAGCTATCTCACAGGGAGAGTAATTAGGACTGGAAAGAAATGATTACATAATTTGTAATGCTCATAACTCATGGAGGAGAACGAATTTTTTCAATTCGATAACATATACTTGATTGTCCGTTCAAGTACTATCATCCTCTATAGTAAAAGAATTTTAAAATTTCTGAAGATTTATGCAAAAAACCATGGACTATACATGGGGCGTTTTTTTGAGCAAAACACAAAATTCTCTCAGATTTTGTTAACATTATGTATACTGAGGGAGATTGATCTGTGGAATGTGCACTCAAAATTTGGTGCTCCCAGCTATCTCACAGGGAGAGGAATTAGGACTGGAGAAAAATGAATACATAATTTGAAATGCTCATAACTCATGGAGGAAATCGAATTCTTCCAATTTGATAACATATTCTTGATTGTCTCTTCAAGTACTATCATCCTCTGAAGTATAAGAATTTCAAAATTTCTGAAGATTTATGCAAAAAACCATGGACTCTACATGGGGCGTTTTTTTGGGCAAAACACAAAATTCTCTCAGATTTTGTTGACATTATGTATACTGAAGGAGATTGGTCTGAGGAATATCCACTCAAAATTTGGTGCTTCAGGCTATCTCACAGGGAGAGTAATTAGGACTGGAAAGAAATGAATACATAATTTGAAATGCTCATAACTCATGGAGGAAATAGAATTTTTCCAATTTGATACCAAATTCTTGATAGTCTCTTCAAGTACTATCATCCCCTATAGTATAAGAATTTTTTAATCTTTGAAGATTTATGCAAAAAACCATGGACTATACATGGGGCGTTTTTTTTTGACAAAACACAAAATTCTCTCAGATTTGGTTGATATCATGTATACTGATGGAGATTGGTCTGAGGAATGTCCACTCAAAATTTGGTGCTCCCAGCTATCTCACAAGGAGAGTAATTAGGACTGGAAAGAAATGAATACATAATTTGAAATGCTCATAACTCATGAAGGAGAGCGATTTTTTTCAATTTGATAACATATTCCTGATTGTCTCTTCAAGTACTATCATCCTCTATAGTATTAGAACTTTATAATTCCCGACGATATAAGCAAAAAACCATGGACTATACATGGGGTGTTTTTTTGGGCAAAACAGAAAATTCTCTCAGATTTTGTTAACATTATGTATACTGATGGAGATTGGTCTGTGGAATGTGCACTCAAAATTTGGTGCTCCCAGCTATCTCACAGGGAGAGGAATTAGGACTGGAGAAAAATGAATACATAATTTGAAATGCTCATAACTCATGGAGGAAATCGAATTCTTTCAATTTGATAACATATTCTTGATTGTCTCTTCAAGTACTATCATCCTCTGAAGTATAAGAATTTCAAAATTTCTGAAGATTTATGCAAAAAACCATGGACTATACATGGGGCGTTTTTTTTGGCAAAACACAAAATTCTCTCAGATTTGGTTGATATCATGTATACTGATGGAGATTGGTCTGAGGAATATCCACTCAAAATTTGGTGCTCCCAGCTATCTCACAGGGAGAGTAATTGGGACTGGAAAGAAATGAATACATGATTTAAAATGCTCATAACTCATGAAGGAGAGCGATTTTTTTCAATTTGATAACATATTCTTGATTGTCTCTTCAAGTACTATCATCCTCCATAGTATAAGAATTTTAAATTTTTTAAAGATTTATGCAAAACACCATGGACTATACATGGGGCGTTTTTTTGGGCAAAACACAAAATTCTCTCAGATTTGGTTGACATTATGTATACTGATGGAGATTGATCTGAGGAATGTCCACTCAAAACTTGGTGCTCCCAGCTATCTCACAGGGAGAGTTATTAGGACTGGAAAGAAATGAATACATAATTTGAAATGCTCATAACTCATGGAGGAGAGCGAATTTTTACAATTTGATGACATATTCTTGATTGTCCCTTCAAGTACTAGCATCCTCTATAGTATAAGAATTTTAGAATTTCTGAAGATTTATGCAAAAAACCATGGACTATACATTGTGCGTTTTTTTGGGCAAAACTCAAAATTCTCTCAGATTTGGTTGACATTATGTATACTGATGGAGATTGGTCTGAGGAATGTCCACTCAAAATTTGGTGCTCCCAGCTATCTCACATGGAGAGTAATTAGGACTGGAAAGAAATGAATACATAATTTGAAATGCTCATAACCCATGGAGGAGAGCGAATTTCTTCAATTCAATAACATATTCTTGATTGTCTCTCCAAGTACTATCTTCTTCTTTAGTATAAGAATTTTATAATTTCTGATGATTTATGCAAAAAACCATGGACTATACATGGGGCGTTTTTTTGGGCAAAACACAAAATTCTCTCAGATTTGGTTGGAATTATGTATACTGATGGAGATTGGTCTGAGGAATATCCACTCAAAATGTGGTGCTCCCAGCTATCTCACAGGGAGAGTAATAAGGACTGGAAAGAAATGAATACATGATTTAAAATGCTCATAACTCATGAAGGAGAGCGATTTTTTTCAATTTGATAACATATTCTTGATTGTCTCTTCAAGTACTATCATCCTCCATAGTATAAGAATTTTAAAATTCTTAAAGATTTATGCAAAACACCATGGACTATACATGGGGCGTTTTTTTGGGCAAAACACAAAATTCTCTCAGATTTGGTTGACATTATGTATACTGATGGAGATTGATCTGAGGAATGTCCACTCAAAACTTGGTGCTCCCAGCTATCTCACAGGGAGAGTAATTAGGACTGGAAAGAAATGAATACATAATTTGAAATGCTCATAACTCATGGAGGAGAGCGAATTTTTACAATTTGATGACATATTCTTGATTGTCTCTTCAAGTACTATCATCCTCTATAGTATTAGAACTTTATAATTCCCGACGATTTAAGCAAAAAACCATGGACTATACATGGGGCGTTTTTTTGGGCAAAACAGAAAATACTCTCAGATTTTGTTAACATTATGTATACTGATGGAGATTGGTCTGTGGAATGTGCACTCAAAACTTGGTGCTCCCAGCTATCTCACAGGGAGAGTAATTAGGACTGGAAAGAAATGAATACATAATTTGAAATGCTCATAACCCATGGAGGAGAGCGAATTTCTTCAATTCAATAACATATTCTTGATTGTCTCTCCAAGTACTATCTTCTTCTTTAGTATAAGAATTTTTTAATTTCTGATGATTTATGCAAAAAACCATGGACTATACATGGGGGATCTTTTTGGGCAAAACACAAAATTCTCTCAGATTTGGTTGGAATTATGTATACTGATGGAGATTGGTCTGAGGAATATCCACTCAAAATGTGGTGCTCCCAGCTATCTCACAGGGAGAGTAATAAGGACTGGAAAGAAATGAATACATGATTTAAAATGCTCATAACTCATGAAGGAGAGCGATTTTTTCCAATTTGATAACATATTCCTGATTTTCTCTTCAAGTACTATCATCCTCTATAGTATTAGAACTTTATAATTCCCGACGATTTAAGCAAAAAACCATGGACTATACATGGGGCGTTTTTTTGGGCAAAACAGAAAATTCTCTCAGATTTTGTTAACATCATGTATACTGATGGAGATTGGTCTGTGGAATGTGCACTCAAAATTTGGTGGTCCCAGCTATCTCACAGGGAGAGGAATTAGGACTGGAGAAAAATGAATACATAATTTGAAATGCTCATAACTCATGGAGGAAATCGAATTCTTTCAATTTGATTACATATTCTTGATTGTCTCTTCAAGTACTATCATCCTCCATAGTATAAGAATTTTAAAATTTTTAAAGATTTATGCAAAACACCATGGACTATACATGGGGCGTTTTTTTGGGCAAAACACAAAATTCTCTCAGATTTGGTTGATATCATGTATACTGATGGAGATTGGTCTGAGGAATATCCACTCAAAATTTGGTGCTCCCAGCTAGCTCACAGGGAGAGTAATTGGGACTGGAAAGAAATGAATACATGATTTAAAATGCTCATAACTCATGAAGGAGAGCGATTTTTTTCAATTTGATAACATATTCTTGATTGTCTCTTCAAGTACTATCATCCTCCATAGTATAAGAATTTTAAAATTTTTAAAGATTTATGCAAAACACCATGGACTATACATGGGGCGTTTTTTTGGGCAAAACACAAAATTCTCTCAGATTTGGTTGACATTATGTATACTGATGGAGATTGATCTGAGGAATGTCCACTCAAAACTTGGTGCTCCCAGCTATCTCACAGGGAGAGTAATTAGGACTGGAAAGAAATGAATACATAATTTGAAATGCTCATAACTCATGGAGGAGAGCGAATTTTTACAATTTGATGACATATTCTTGATTGTCTCTTCAAGTACTAGCATCCTCTATAGTATAAGAATTTTAGAATTTCTGAAGATTCATGCAAAAAACCATGGACTATACATGGGGCGTTTTTTTGGGCAAAACTCAAAATTCTCTCAGATTTGGTTGACATTATGTATACTGATGGAGATTGGTCTGAGGAATAGCCACTCAAAATTTGGTGCTCCCAGCTATCTCACAGGGAGAGTAATAAGGACTGGAAAGAAATGAATACATAATTTGAAATGCTCATAACTCATGAAGGAGAGCGAATTTTTACAATTTGATAACATATTCTTGATTGTCTCTTCAAGTACTATCATCCTCTTTATTATAAGAATTTTATAATTCCCGACGATTTAAGCAAAAAACCATGGACCATACATGGGGCGTTTTTTTGGGAAAAACACAAAATTCTCTCAGATTTGGTTGACATTATGTTTACTGATGGAGATTGGTCTGAGGAATGTCCACTCAAAATTTGGTGCTCCCAGCAATCTCACAGGGAGAGTAATTAGGACTGGAAAGAAATGGATACATAATTTGAAATGCTCATAACTCATGAAGGAGAGCGAATTTTTTCAATTTGATAACATATTCTTTATTGTCTCTTCAAGTACTATCATCCTCCATAGTATAAGAATTTCATAATTCTTGAAGATTTATGCAAAAAACCATGGACTATACATGGGGCGTTTTTTTGGGCAAAACACAAAATTCTCTCAGATTTGGTTGACATTATGTATAATGATGGAGATTGGTCTGAGGAATATCCACTCAAAATGTGGTGCTCCCAGCTATCACACAAAGAGAGTAATTAGGACTGGAGAAAAATGAATACATAATTTGAAATGCTCATAACTCATGGAAGAAATCGAATTTTTTCAATTTGATAACATATTCTTGATTGTCTCTTCAAGTACTATCATCCTCCATAGTATAAGAATATTGAAATTTCTGAAGATTTATGCAAAAAACCATGGACTATACATGAGGCGTTTTTTTGGGCAAAACACAAAATTCTCTCAGATTTGGTTGACATTATGTATACAGATGGAGGTTGGTCAGAGGAATGTCCACTGAAAATTTGGTGCTCACAGGGAGAGTTATTAGGACTGGAAAGAAATGAATACATAATTTGAAATGATCATAACTCATGGAGGAAATCGAATTTTTTCAATTTGATAACATATTCTTGATTGTCTCTTCAAGTACTATCATCCTCTATAGTATAAGAATTTTATAATTTCTGAAGATTCATGCAAAAAACCATGGACTATACATGGGGCGTTTTTTTGGGCAAAACAGAAAATTCTCTCAGATTTCGTTAACATTATGTATACTGATGGAGATTGGTCTGTGGAATGTGCACTCGAAATTTAGTGCTCCCAGCCATCTCACAGGGAGAGGAATTAGGACTGGAGAAAAATGAATACATAATTTGAAATGCTCATAACTCATGGAGGAAATCGAATTTTTTCAATTTGATAACATATTCTTGATTGTCTCTTCAAGTACTATCATCCCCTGAAGTATGAGAATTTCAAAATTTCTGAAGATTCATGCAAAAAACCATGGACTATATATGGGGCGTTTTTTTGGGCAAAACACAAAATTCTCTCAGATTTGGTTGGAATTATGTATACTGATGGAGATTGGTCTGAGGGATATCCACTCAAAATGTGGTGCTCCCAGCTATCTCACAGGGAGAGTAATAAGGACTGGAAAGAAATGAATACATGATTTAAAATGCTCATAACTCATGAAGGAGAGCGATTTTTTTCAATTTGATAACATATTCCTGATTGTCTCTTCAAGTACTATCATCCTCTATAGTATTAGAACTTTATAAGTCCCGACGATTTAAGCAAAAAACCATGGACTATACATGGGGCGTTTTTTTTGGCAAAACACAACATTCTCTCAGATTTGGTTGATATCATGTATACTGATGGAGATTGGTCTGAGGAATATCCACTCAAAATGTGATGCTCCCAGCTATCTCACAGGGAGAGTAATAAGGACTGGAAAGAAATGAATACATGATTTAAAATGCTCATAACTCATGAAGGAGAGCGATTTTTTTCAATTTGATAACATATTCCTGATTGTCTCTTCAAGTACTATCATCCTCTATAGTATTAGAACTTTATAATTCCCGACGATTTAAGCAAAAAACCATGGACTATACATGGGGCGTTTTTTTTGGCAAAACACAAAATTCTCTCAGATTTGGTTGATATCATGTATACTGATGGAGATTGGTCTGAGGAATATCCACTCAAAATTTGGTACTCCCAGCTATCTCACAGGGAGAGTAATTGGGACTGGGATGAAATGAATACATGATTTAAAATGCTCATAACTCATGAAGGAGAGCGATTTTTTTCAATTTGATAACATATTCTTGATTGTCTCTTCAAGTACTATCATCCTCCATAGTATATGAATTTTAAAATTTTTAAAGATTTATGCAAAACACCATGGACTATACATGGGGCGTTTTTTTGGGCAAAACACAAAATTCTCTCAGATTTGGTTGACATTATGTATACTGATGGAGATTGATCTGAGGAATGTCCACTCAAAACTTGGTGCTCCCAGCTATCTCACAGGGAGAGTAATTAGGACTGGAAAGAAATGAATACATAATTTGAAATGCTCATAACTCATGGAGGAGAGCGAATTTTTACAATTTGATGACATATTCTTGATTGTCTCTTCAAGTACTAGCATCCTCTATAGTATAAGAATTTTAGAATTTCTGAAGATATATGCAAAAAACCATGGACTATACATGGGGCGTTTTTTTGGGCAAAACTCAAAATTCTCTCAGATTTGGTTGACATTATGTATACTGATGGAGATTGGTCTGAGGAATGTCCACTCAAAATTTGGTGCTCCCAGCTATCTCACAGGGAGAGTAATAAGGACTGGAAAGAAATGAATACATAATTTGAAATGCTCATAACCCATGGAGGAGAGCGAATTTCTTCAATTCAATAACATATTCTTGATTGTCTCTCCAAGTACTATCTTCTTCTTTAGTATAAGAATTTTATAATTTCTGATGATTTATGCAAAAAACCATGGACTATACATGGGGCGTTTTTTTGGGCAAAACACAAAATTCTCTCAGATTTGGTTGGAATTATGTATACTGATGGAGATTGGTCTGAGGAATATCCACTCAAAATGTGGTGCTCCCAGCTATCTCACAGGGAGAGTAATAAGGACTGGAAAGAAATGAATACATGATTTAAAATGCTCATAACTCATGAAGGAGAGCGATTTTTTCCAATTTGATAACATATTCCTGATTGTCTCTTCAAGTACTATCATCCTCTATAGTATTAGAACTTTATAATTCCCGACGATTTAAGCAAAAAACCATGGACTATACATGGGGCGTTTTTTTGGGCAAAACAGAAAATTCTCTCAGATTTTGTTAACATTATGTATACTGATGGAGATTGGTCTGTGGAATGTGCACTCAAAATTTGGTGCTCCCAGGTATCTCACAGGGAGAGGAATTAGGACTGGAGAAAAATGAATACATAATTTGAAATGCTCATAACTCATGGAGGAAATCGAATTCTTTCAATTTGATAACATATTCTTGATTGTCTCTTCAAGTACTATCATCCTCCATAGTATAAGAATATTAAACTTTCTGAAGATTTATGCAAAAAACTATGGACTATACATGGGGCGTTTTTTTGGGCAAAACACAAAATTCTCTCAGATTTGGTTGACATTATGTATACTGATGGAGATTGATCTGAGGAATGTCCACTCAAAATTTGGTGCTCCCAGCTATCTCACAGGGAGAGTAATTAGGACTGGAAAGAAATGAATACATAATTTGAAATGCTCATAACTCATGAAGGAGAGCGAATTTTTACAATTTGATAACATATTCTTGATTGTCTCTTCAAGTACTATCATCCTCTCTAGTATAAGAATTTTATAATTCCCGACGATTTAAGCAAAAAACCATGGACTATAAATGGGGCGTTTTTTTGGGCAAAACTCAAAATTCTCTCAGATTTGGTTGACATTATGTATACTGATGGAGATTGGTCTGAGGAATGTCCACTTAGAATTTGGTGCTCCCAGCTATCTCACAGGGAGAGTATTTAGGACTGGAAAGAAATGAATACATAATTTGAAATGCTCATAACTCATGAAGGAGAGCGATTTTTTTCAATTTGATAACATATTCCTGATTGTCTCTTCAAGTACTATCATCCTCTATAGTATAAGAATTTTATAATTTTTGAAGATTTATGCAAAAAACCATGGACCATACATGGGGCGTTTTTTTGGGCAAAACACAAAATTCTCTCAGATTTGGTTGACATTATGTTTACTGATGGAGATTGGTCTGAGGAATGTCCACTCAAAATTTGGTGCTCCCAGCTATCACACAAAGAGAGTAATTAGGACTGGAGAAAAATGAATACATAATTTGAAATGCTCATAACTCATGGAAGAAATCGAATTTTTTCAATTTGATAACATATTCTTGATTGTCTCTTCAAGTACTATCATCCTCCATAGTATAAGAATATTAAAATTTCTGAAGATTTATGCAAAAAACCATGGACTATACATGAGGCGTTTTTTTGGGCAAAACACAATATTCTCTCAGATTTGGTTGACATTATGTATACAGATGGAGGTTGGTCAGAGGAATGTCCACTGAAAATTTGGTGCTCACAAGGAGAGTTATTAGGACTGGAAAGAAATGAATACATAATTTGAAATGATCATAACTCATGGAGGAAATCGAATTTTTTCAATTTGATAACATATTCTTGATTGTCTCTTTAAGTACTATCATCCTCTATAGTATAAGAATTTTATAATTTCTGAAGATTCATGCAAAAAACCATGGACTATACATGGGGCGTTTTTTTGGGCAAAACAGAAAATTCTCTCAGATTTTGTTAACATTATGTATACTGATGGAGATTGGTCTGTGGAATGTGCACTCGAAATTTAGTGCTCCCAGCTATCTCACAGGGAGAGGAATTAGGACTGGAGAAAAATGAATACATAATTTGAAATGCTCATAACTCATGGAGGAAATCGAATTTTTTCAATTTGATAACATATTCTTGATTGTCTCTTCAAGTACTATCATCCTCTGAAGTATAAGAATTTCAAAATTTCTGAAGATTTATGCAAAAAACCATGGACTATAAATGGGGCGTTTTTTTGGGCAAAACACAAAATTCTCTCAGATTTTGTTGACATTATGTATACTGATGGAGATTGGTCTGAGGAATATCCACTCGAAATTTGGTGCTTCAGGCTATCTCACAGGGAGAGTAATTGGGACTGGAAAGAAATGAATACATAATTTGAAATGCTCATAACTCATGGAGGAAATAGAATTTTTTCAATTTGATAACAAATTCTTGATAGTCTCTTCAAGTACTATCATCCTCCATAGTATAAGAATTTTATAATTTCTGAAGATTTATGCAAAAAACCATGGACTATACATGGGGCGTTTTTTTGGGCAAAACACAAAATTCTCTCAGATTTGGTTGACATTATGTTTACTGATGGAGATTGGTCTGAGGAAAGTCCACTCAAAATTTGGTGCTCCCAGCTATCTCACAGGGTGAGTAATCAGGACTGGAAAGGAATGAATACATAATTTGAAATGCTCATAACTCATGGAGGAGAGCAAATTTTTCCAATTTGATAACATATTCTTGATTGTCTCTTCAAGTACTATCATCCTCTATAGTATAGGAATTTTTAAATTTCTGAAGATTCATGCAAAAAACCATGGACTATACATGGGGCGTTTTTTTGGGCAAAACACAAAATTCTCTCAGATTTGGTTGACATTATGTATACTGATGTAAATTGGTCTGAGGAATGTCCATTCAAAATTTGGTGCTCCCAGCTATCTCACAGGGAGAGTAATTAGGACTGGAAAGAAATGAATACATAATTTGAAATGCTCATTACTCATGGAGGAGAGCGAATTTTTCCAATTCGATAACATATTTTTGATTGTCTCTTCAAGTACTATCATCCTCTATAGTAAAAGAATTTTAAAATTTCTGAAGGTTCATGCAAAAAACCATGGACTAAACATGGGGCGATTTTCTGGGCAAAACACAAAATTCTCTCAGATTTGGTTGACATTATGTATACTGATGGAGATTGGTCTGAGGAATGTCCATTCAAAATTTGGTGCTCCCAGCTATCTCACAGGGAGATTAATTAGGACTGGAAAGAAATGAATACATAATTTTAAATGCTCATTACTCATGGAGGAGAGCGAATTTTTCCAATTTGATAAGATATTCTTGATTGTCTCTTCAAGTACTATCATCCTCTGAAGTATAAGAATTTCAAAATTTCTGAAGATTTATGCAAAAAACCATGGACTATAAATGGGGCGTTTTTTTGGGCAAAACACAAAATTCTCTCAGATTTTGTTGACATTATGTATACTGATGGAGATTGGTCTGAGGAATATCCACTCAAAATTTGGTGCTTCAGGCTATCTCACAGGGAGAGTAATTAGGACTGGAAAGAAATGAATACATAATTTGAAATGATCATAACTCATGGAGGAAATCGAATTTTTTCAATTTGATAACATATTCTTGATTGTCTCTTCAAGTACTATCATCCTCTATGGTATAAGAATTTTATAATTTCTGAAGATTCATGCAAAAAACCATGGACTATACATGGGGCGTTTTTTTGGGCAAAACAGAAAATTCCCCAGATTTTGTTAACATTATGTATACTGATGGAGATTGGTCTGTGGATTGTGCACTTGAAATTTAGTGCTCCCAGCTATCTCACAGGGAGAGGAATTAGGACTGGAGAAAAATGAATACATAATTTGAAATGCTCATAACTCATGGAGGAAATCGAATTTTTTCAATTTGATAACATATTCTTGATTGTCTCTTCAAGTACTATCATCCTCTGAAGTATAAGAATTTCAAAATTTCTGAAGATTTATGCAAAAAACCATGGACTATAAATGGGGCGTTTTTTTGGGCAAAACACAAAATTCTCTCAGATTTGGTCTGAATTATGTATACTGATGGAGATTGGTCTGAGGAATATCCACTCAAAATGTGGTGCTCCCAGCTATCTCACAGGGAGAGTAATTGGGACTGGAAAGAAATGAATACATGATTTAAAATGCTCATAACTCATGAAGGAGAGCGATTTTTTTCAATTTGATAACATATTCTTGATTGTCTCTTCAAGTACTATCATCCTCCATAGTATAAGAACTTTATAATTCCCGACGATTTAAGCAAAAAACCATGGACGTGGTTTAAGCAAAAACATGGGGCGTTTTTTTTGGCAAAACACAAAATTCTCTCAGATTTGGTTGACATTATGTATACTGATGGAGATTGATCTGAGGAATGTCCACTCAAAACTTGGTGCTCCCAGCTATCTCACAGGGAGAGTAATTAGGACTGGAAAGAAATGAATACATAATTTGAAATGCTCATAACTCATGGAGGAGAGCGAATTTTTACAATTTGATGACATATTCTTGATTGTCTCTTCAAGTACTAGCATCCTCTATAGTATAAAAATTTTAGAATTCCTGAAGATTTATGCAAAAAACCATGGACTATACATGGGGCGTTTTTTTGGGCAAAACTCAAAATTCTCTCAGATTTGGTTGACATTATGTATACTGATGGAGATTGGTCTGAGGAATGTCCACTCAAAATTTGTTGCTCCCAGTTATCTCACAGGGAGAGTAATAAGGACTGGAAAGAAATGAATACATAATTTGAAATGCTCATAACCCATGGAGGAGAGCGAATTTCTTCAATTCAATAACATATTCTTGATTGTCTCTCCAAGTACTATCTTCTTCTTTAGTATAAGAATTTTATAATTTCTGATGATTTATGCAAAAAACCATGGACTATACATGGGGCGTTTTTTTGGGCAAAACACAAAATTCTCTCAGATTTTGTTAACATTATGTATACTGATGGAGATTGGTCTGTGGAATGTGCACTCAAAATTTGGTGCTCCCAGCTATCTCACAGGGAGAGGAATTAGGACTGGAGAAAAATGAATACATAATTTGAAATGCTCATAACTCATGGAGGAAATCGAATTCTTTCAATTTGATAACATATTCTTGATTGTCTCTCCAAGTACTATCATCCTCCATAGTATAAGAATATTTAAATTTCTGAAGATTTATGCAAAAAACTATGGACTATACATGGGGCGTTTTTTTGGGCAAAACACAAAATTCTCTCAGATTTGGTTGACATTATGTATACTGATGGAGATTGATCTGAGGAATGTCCACTCAAAATTTGGTGCTCCCAGCTATCTCACAGGGAGAGTAATTAGGACTGGAAAGAAATGAATACATAATTTGAAATGCTCATAACTCATGAAGGAGAGCGAATTTTTACAATTTGATAACATATTCTTGATTGTCTCTTCAAGTACTATCATCCTCTTTAGTATAAGAATTTTATAATTCCCGACGATTTAAGCAAAAAACCATGGACTATAAATGGGGCGTTTTTTTGGGCAAAACTCAAAATTCTCTCAGATTTGGTTGACATTATGTATACTGATGGAGATTGGTCTGAGGAATGTCCACTTAGAATTTGGTGCTCCCAGCTATCTCACAGGGAGAGTATTTAGGACTGGAAAGGAATGAATACATAATTTGAAATGCTCATAACTCATGGAGGAGAGCGAATTTTTACAATTTGATGACATATTCTTGATTGTCTCTTCAAGTACTAGCATCCTCTATAGTATAAGAATTTTAGAATTTCTGAAGATTTATGCAAAAAACCATGGACTATACATGGGGCGTTTTTTTGGGCAAAACTCAAAATTATCTCAGATTTGGTTGACATCATGTATACTGATGGAGATTGGTCTGAGGAATGTCCACTCAAAATTTGGTGCTCCCAGCTATCTCACAGGGAGAGTAATAAGGACTGGAAAGAAATGAATACATAATTTGAAATGCTCATAACCCATGGAGGAGAGCGAATTTCTTCAATTCAATAACATATTCTTGATTGTCTCTCCAAGTACTATCTTCTTCTTTAGTATAAGAATTTTATAATTTCTGATGATTTATGCAAAAAACCATGGACTATACATGGGGCGTTTTTTTGGGCAAAACACAAAATTCTCTCAGATTTCGTTGGAATTATGTATACTGATGGAGATTGGTCTGAGGAATATCCACTCAAAATGTGGTGCTCCCAGCTATCTCACAGGGAGAGTAATAAGGACTGGAAAGAAATGAATACATAATTTGAAATGCTCATAACTCATGAAGGAGAGCGAATTTTTTCAATTTGATAACATATTCTTGATTTTCTCTTCAAGTACTATCATCCTCTATAGTATAAGAATTTTATAATTTCTGAAGATTCATGCAAAAAACCATGGACTATACATGGGGCGTTTTTTTGGGCAAAACAGAAAATTCTCTCAGATTTTGTTAACATTATGTATACTGATGGAGATTGGTCTGTGGAATGTGCACTCGAAATTTAGTGCTCCCAGCTATCTCACAGGGAGAGGAATTAGGACTGGAGAAAAATGAATACATAATTTGAAATGCTCATAACTCATGGAGGAAATCGAATTTTTTCAATTTGACAACATATTCTTGATTGTCTCTTCAAGTACTATCATCCTCTGAAGTATAAGAATTTCAAAATTTCTGAAGATTTATGCAAAAAACCATGGACTATAAATGGGGCGTTTTTTTGGGCAAAACACGAAATTCTCTCAGATTTGGTTGGAATTATGTATACTGATGGAGATTGGTCTGAGGAATATCCACTCAAAATGTGGTGCTCCCAGCTATCTCACAGGGAGAGTAATAAGGACTGGAAAGAAATGAATACATGATTTAAAATGCTCATAACTCATGAAGGAGAGCGATTTTTTTCAATTTGATAACATATTCCTGATTGTCTCTTCAAGTACTATCATCCTCTATAGTATTAGAACTTTATAATTCCCGACGATTTAAGCAAAAAACCATGGACTATACATGGGGCGTTTTTTTTGGCAAAACACAAAATTCTCTCAGATTTGGTTGATATCAAGTATACTGATGGAGATTGGTCTGAGGAATATCCACTCAAAATTTGGTGCTCCCAGCTATCTCACAGGGAGAGTAATTGGGACTGGAAAGAAATGAATACATGATTTAAAATGCTCATAACTCATGAAGGAGAGCGATTTTTTTCAATTTGATAACATATTCTTGATTGTCTCTTCAAGTACTATCATCCTCCATAGTATAAGAATTTTAAAATTTTTAAAGATTTATGCAAAACACCATGGACTATACATGGGGCGTTTTTTTGGGCAAAACACAAAATTCTCTCAGATTTGGTTGACATTATGTATACTGATGGAGATTGATCTGAGGAATGTCCACTCAAAACTTGGTGCTCCCAGCTATCTCACAGGGAGAGTAATTAGGACTGGAAAGAAATGAATACATAATTTGAAATGCTCATAACTCATGGAGGAGAGCGAATTTTTACAATTTGATGACATATTCTTGATTGTCTTTTCAAGTACTAGCATCCTCTATAGTATAAGAATTTTAGAATTTCTGAAGATTTATGCAAAAAACCATGGACTATACATGGGGCGTTTTTTTGGGCAAAACTCAAAATTCTCTCAGATTTGATTGACATTATGTATACTGATGGAGATTGGTCTGAGGAATGTCCACTCAAAATTTGGTGCTCCCAGCTATCTCACAGGGAGAGTAATAAGGACTGGAAAGAAATGAATACATAATTTGAAATGCTCATAACCCATGGAGGAAAGCGAATTTCTTCAATTCAATAACATATTCTTGATTGTCTCTCCAAGTACTATCTTCTTCTTTAGTATAAGAATTTTATAATTTCTGATGATTTATGCAAAAAACCATGGACTTTACATGGGGCGTTTTTTTGGGCAAAACACAAAATTCTCTCAGATTTGGTTGGAATTATGTATACTGATGGAGATTGGTCTGAGGAATATCCACTCAAAATGTGGTGTTCCCAGCTATCTCACAGGGAGAGTAATAAGGACTGGAAAGAAATGAATACATGATTTAAAATGCTCATAACTCATGAAGGAGAGCGATTTTTTCCAATTTGATAATATATTCCTGATTGTCTCTTCAAGTACTATCATCCTCTATAGTATTAGAACTTTATAATTCCCGACGATTTAAGCAAAAAACCATGGACTATACATGGGGCGTTTTTTTGGGCAAAACAGAAAATTCTCTCAGATTTTGTTAACATTATGTATACTGATGGAGATTGGTCTGTGGAATGTGCACTCAAAATTTGGTGCTCCCAGCTATCTCACAGGGAGAGGAATTAGGACTGGAGAAAAATGAATACATAATTTGAAATGCTCATAACTCATGGAGGAAATCGAATTCTTTCAATTTGATAACATATTCTTGATTGTCTCTTCAAGTACTATCATCCTCCATAGTATAAGAATATTAAAATTTCTGAAGATTTATGCAAAAAACTATGGACTATACATGGGGCGTTTTTTTGGGCAAAACACAAAATTCTCTCAGATTTGGTTGACATTATGTATACTGATGGAGATTGATCTGAGGAATGTCCACTCAAAATTTGGTGCTCCCAGCTATCTCACAGGGAGAGTAATCAGGACTGGAAAGAAATGAATACATAATTTGAAATGCTCATAACTCATGAAGGAGAGCGAATTTTTACAATCTGATAACATATTCTTGATTGTCTCTTCAAGTACTATCATCCTTTTTAGTATAAGAATTTTATAATTCCCGACGATTTAAGCAAAAAACCATGGACTATAAATGGGGCGTTTTTTTGGGCAAAACTCAAAATTCTCTCAGATTTGGTTGACATTATGTATACTGATGGAGATTGGTCTGAGGAATGTCCACTTAGAATTTGGTGCTCCCAGCTATCTCACAGGGAGAGTATTTAGGACTGGAAAGAAATGAATACATAATTTGAAATGCTCATAACTCATGAAGGAGAGCGATTTTTTTCAATTTGATAACATATTCCTGATTGTCTCTTCAAGTACTATCATCCTCTATAGTATAAGAATTTTATAATTTTTGAAGATTTATGCAAAAAACCATGGACCATACATGGGGCGTTTTTTTTGGCAAAACACAAAATTCTCTCAGATTTGGTTGACATTATGTTTACTGATGGAGATTGGTCTGAGGAATGTCCACTCAAAATTTGGTGCTCCCAGCAATCTCACAGGGAGAGTAATTAGGACTGGAAAGAAATGGATACATAATTTGAAATGCTCATAACTCATGAAGGAGAGCGAATTTTTTCAATTTGATAACATATTCTTGATTGTCTCTTCAAGTACTATCATCCTCCATAGTATAAGAATTTCAAAATTCTTGAAGATTTATGCAAAAAACCATGGACTATACATGGGGCGTTTTTTTGGGCAAAACACAAAATTCTCTCAGATTTGGTTGACATTATGTATAATGATGGAGATTGGTCTGAGGAATATTCACTCAAAATGTGGTGCTCCCAGCTATCACACAAAGAGAGTAATTAGGACTGGAGAAAAATGAATACATAATTTGAAATGCTCATAACTCATGGAAGAAATCGAATTTTTTCAATTTGATAACATATTCTTGATTGTCTCTTCAAGTACTATCATCCTCAATAGTATAAGAATATTAAAATTCCTGAAGATTTATGCAAAAAACCATGGACTATACATGAGGCGTTTTTTTGGGCAAAACACAAAATTCTCTCAGATTTGGTTGACATTATGTATACAGATGGAGGTTGGTCAGAGGAATGTCCACTGGAAATTTGGTGCTCACAGGGAGAGTTATTAGGACTGGAAAGAAATGAATACATAATTTGAAATGATCATAACTCATGGAGGAAATCGAATTTTTTCAATTTGATAACATATTCTTGATTGTCTCTTCAAGTACTATCATCCTCTATAGTATAAGAATTTTATAATTTCTGAAGATTCATGCAAAAAACCATGGACTATACATGGGGCGTTTTTTTGGGCAAAACAGAAAATTCTCTCAGATTTTGTTAACATTATGTATACTGATGGAGATTGGTCTGTGGAATGTGCACTCGAAATTTAGTGCTCCCAGCTATCTCACAGGGAGAGGAATTAGGACTGGAGAAAAATGAATACATAATTTGAAATGCTCATAACTCATGGAGGAAATCGAATTTTTTCAATTATATAACATATTCTTGATTGTCTCTACAAGTACTATCATCCTCTGAAGTATAAGAATTTCAAAATTTCTGAAGATTTATGCAAAAAACCATGGACTATAAATGGGGCGTTTTTTTGGGCAAAACACAAAATTCTCTCAGATTTTGTTGACATTATGTATACTGATGGAGATTGGTCTGAGGAATATCCACTCAAATTTTGGTGCTTCAGGCTATCTCACAGGGAGAGTAATTAGGACTGGAAAGAAATGAATACATAATTTGAAATGCTCATAACTCATGGAGGAAATAGAATTTTTTCAATTTGATAACAAATTCTTGATAGTCTCTTCAAGTACTATCATTCTCCATAGTATAAGAATTTTATAATTTCTGAAGATTTATGCAAAAAACCATGGACTATACATGGGGCGTTTTTTTGGGCAAAACACAAAATTCTCTCAGATTTGGTTGACATTATGTTTACTGATGGAGATTGGTCTGAGGAAAGTCCACTCAAAATTTGGTGCTCCCAGCTATCTCACAGGGTGAGTAATTAGGACTGGAAAGGAATGAATACATAATTTGAAATGCTCAAAACTCATGGAGGAGAGCAAATTTTTCCAATTTGATGACATATTCTTGATTGTCTCTTCAAGTACTATCATCCTCTATAGTATAGGAATTTTAAAATTTCTGAAGATTCATGCAAAAAACCATGGACTATACATGGGGCGTTTTTTTGGGCAAGACGCAAAAATCTCTCAGATTTGGTTGACATTATGTATACTGATGGAGATTGGTCTGAGGAATGTCCATTCAAAATTTGGTGCTCCCAGCTATCTCACAGGGAGAGTAATTAGGACTGGAAAGAAATGAATACATAATTTGAAATGCTCATTACTCATGGAGGAGAGCGAATTTTTCCAATTCGAAAACATATTTTTGATTGTCTCTTCAAGTACTATCATCCTCTATAGTAAAAGAATTTTAAAATTTCTGAAGGTTCATGCAAAAAACCATGTACTAAACATGGGGCGATTTTCTGGGCAAAACACAAAATTCTCTCAGATTTGGTTGACATTATGTATACTGATGGAGATTGGTCTGAGGAATGTCCATTCAAAATTTGGTGCTCCCAGCTATCTCACAGGGAGATTAATTAGGACTGGAAAGAAATGAATACATAATTTTAAATGCTCATTACTCATGGAGGAGAGCGAATTTTTCCAATTTGATAACATATTCTTGATTGTCTCTTCAAGTACTATCATCCTCCATAGTATAAGATTTTCAAAAATCTTGAAGATTTATGCAAAAAACCATGGACTATACATGATGCGTTTTTTAGGGCAAAACACAAAATTCTCTCAGATTTGGTTGACATTATGTATAATGATGGAGATTGGTCTGAGGAATATCCACTCAAAATGTGGTGCTCCCAGCTATCACACAAAGAGAGTAATTAGGACTGGAGAAAAATGAATACATAATTTGAAATGCTCATAACTCATGGAAGAAATCGAATTTTTTCAATTTGATAACATATTCTTGATTGTCTCTTCAAGTACTATCATCCTCCATAGTATAAGAATATTAAAATTTATGAAGATTTATGCAAAAAACCATGGACTATACATGAGGCGTTTTTTTGGCAAAACACAAAATTCTCTCAGATTTGGTTGACATTATGTATACAGATGGAGGTTGGTCAGAGGAATGTCCACTGAAAATTTGGTGCTCACAGGGAGAGTTATTAGGACTGGAAAGAAATGAATACATAATTTGAAATGATCATAACTCATGGAGGAAATCGAATTTTTACAATTTGATAACATATTCTTGATTGTCTCTTCAAGTACTATCATCCTCTATAGTATAAGAATTTAATAATTTCTGAAGATTCATGCCAAAAACCATGGACTATACATGGGGCGTTTTTTTGGCAAAACAGAAAATTCTCTCAGATTTTGTTAACATTATGTATACTGATGGAGATTGGTCTGTGGAATGTGCACTCGAAATTTAGTGCTCCCAGCTATCTCACAGGGAGAGGAATTAGGACTGGAGAAAAATGAATACATAATTTGAAATGCTCATAACTCATGGAGGAAATAGAATTTTTTCAATTTGATAACAAATTCTTGATAGTCTCTTCAAGTACTATCATCCTCCATAGTATAAGAATTTTATAATTTCTGAAGATTTATGCAAAAAACCATGGACTATACATGGGGCGTTTTTTTCGGCAAAACACAAAATTCTCTCAGATTTGGTTGACATTATGTTTACTGATGGAGATTGGTCTGAGGAATGTCCACTCAAAATTTGGTGCTCCCAGCTATCTCACAGGGTGAGTAATTAGGACTGGGAAGGAATGAATACATAATTTGAAATGCTCATAACTCATGGAGGAGAGCGAATTTTTTCAATTTGATAACATATTTTTGATTGTCTCTTCAAGTACTATCATCCTCTATAGTATAGGAATATTTTAATTTCTGAAGATGTATGCAAAAACCATGGACTATACATGGGGCGTTGTTTTGGGCAAAACTCAAAATTCTCTCAGATTTGGTTGACATTATGTATACTGTTGAAGATTGGTCTGAGGAATGTCCACTCAAGATTTGGTGCTCCCAGCTATCTCACAGGGAGAATAATTAGGACTGAAAAGAAATGAATACATAATTTGATATGCTCATATCTCATGGAGGAGAGCAATATTTTTCCAATTTGATAACATATTCTTGATTGTCTGTTCAAGTACTATCATCCTCCATAGTATAAGAATTTTATAATTTCTGAAGATTTATGCAAAAAACCATGGACTATACATGGGGCGTTTTTTTGGGCAAAACACAAAATTCTCTGAGATTTGGTTGACATTATGTTTACTGATGGAGATTGGTCTGAGGAATGTCCACTCAAAATTTGGTGCTCCCAGCTATCTCACAGGGTGAGTAATTAGGACTGGAAAGGAATGAATACATAATTTGAAATGCTCATAACTCATGGAGGAGAGCAAATTTTTCCAATTTGATAACATATTCTTGATTGTCTCTTCAAGTACTATCATCCTCTATAGTATAGGAATTTTAAAATTTCTGAAGATTCATGCAAAAAACCATGGACTATACATGGGGCGTTTTTTTGGGCAAAACACAAAATTCTCTCAGATTTGGTTGACATTATGTATACTGATGGAGATTGGTCTGAGGAATGTCCATTCAAAATTTGGTGCTCCCAGCTATCTCACAGGGAGAGTAATTAGGACTGGAAAGAAATGAATACATAATTTGAAATGCTCATTACTCATGGAGGAGAGCGAATTTTTCCAATTCGATAACATATTTTTGATTGTCTCTTCAAGTACTATCATCCTCTATAGTAAAAGAATTTTAAAATTTCTGAAGGTTCATGCAAAAAACCATGGACTAAACATGGGGCGATTTTCTGGGCAAAACACAAAATTCTCTCAGATTTGGTTGACATTAAGTATACTGATGGAGATTGGTCTGAGGAATGTCCATTCAAAATTTGGTGCTCCCAGCTATCTCACAGGGAGATTAATTAGGACTGGAAAGAAATGAATACATAATTTTAAATGCTCATTACTCATGGAGGAGAGCGAATTTTTCCAATTCGATAACATATTTTTGATTGTCTCTTCAAGTACTATCATCCTCTATACTATAAGAATTTTAAAATTTCTGAAGATTCATGCAAAAAACCATGGACTTATACATGGGGCGTTTTTTTGGGCAAAACAGAAAATTCTCTCAGATTTGGTTGACATTATGTATACTGATGGAGATTGGTCTGAGGAATGTCCACTCAAAATTTGGTGCTCCCAGCTATCTCACAGGGAGAGTAATTAAGACTGGAAAGAAATGAATACATAATTTGAAATGCTCATAACTCATGGAGGAGAACGAATTTTTCCAACTCGATAACATATACTTGATTGTCCCTTCAAGTACTATCATCCTCTATAGTATAGGAATTTTTTTATTTCTGAAGATTTATGCAAAAACAATGGACTATACATGAGGCGTTTTTTTTGGCAAAACACAAAATTCTCTCAGATTTGGTTGACATTATGTATATTGATGGAGATTGGTTTGGAGAATATCCACTCAAAATTTGGTGCTCCCAGCTATCTCACAGGGAGAGTAATTAGGACTGGAAAGAAATGATTACATAATTTGAAATGATCATAACTCATGGAGGAAATCGAATTTTTCCAATTTGATAACATATTCTTGATTGTCTCTTCAAGTACTATCATCCTCTATAGTTTAAGAATTTTAAAATTTCTGAAGATTTATGCAAAAAACCATGGGACTATACATGGGGCGTTTTTTTGGGCAAAACACAAAATTCTCTCAGATTTGGTTGACATTATGTATATTGATGGAGATTGGTTTGGAGAATATCCACTCAAAATTTGGTGCTCCCAGCTATCTCACAGGGAGAGTAATTAGGACTGGAAAGAAATGATTAAATAATTTGAAATGCGCATTACTCATGGAGGAGAGCGAATGTTTTCAATTCGATAACATATTCTTGATTGTCTCTTCAAGTACTATCTTCCTCTATAGTATAAGAATTTTAAAATTTCTGAAAATTAATGCAAAAAACCATGGGGCGTTTTTATTGGGCAAAACACAAAATTTTCTCAGATTTGGTTGACATTATGTACACTGATGGAGATTGGTCTGAGGAATGTCCACTCGAAATTTGGTGCTCACAGCTATCTCACATGGAGAGTAATTAGGACTAAAAAGAAATGAATACATAATTTGTAATGCTCATAACTCATGGAGGAGAACGAATTTTTTCAATTCGATAACATATACTTGATTGTCCCTTCAAGTACTATAATCCTCTATAGTATAAGAATTTTAAAATTCCTGAAGATTTATGCAAAAAACCATGGACTATACATGGGGCGTTTTTTTGGGCAAAACACAAAATTCTCTCAGATTTGGTTGACATTATGTATACTGATGGAGATTGGTCTGAGGAATGTCCACTCTAAATTTGGTGCTCCCAGCTATCTCACAGAGAGAGTAATTAAGACTGGAAAGAAATGAATACATAATTTGAAATGCTCATAACTCATGGAGGAGAGCAAATTTTCCCAATTCGATAATATATACTTGATTGTCTCTTTAAGTACTATCATCCTCTATAGTATAGGAATTTCTTAATTTCTGAAGATTTATGCAAATACCATGGACTATACATGGGGCGTTTTTTTGGGCAAAACACAAAATTCTCTCAGATTTGGTAGACATTATGTATATTGATGGAGATTGGTTTGGAGAATATCCACTCAAAATTTGGTGCTCCCTGCTATCTTACAGGGAGAGTAATTAGGACTGGAATGAAAAGAATACATTATTTGGAATGCTCATAACTCATGGAGGAGAGCAAATTTTTCCAATCTGATAACATATTCTTGATTGTCTTTTCGAGTACTATCATCCTCTATAGTATAGGAATTTTAAAATTTCTGAAGATTTATGCAAAAAACCATGGGGCGTTTTTTTGGGCAAAACACAAAATTCTCTGAGATTTGGATGACATTATGTATACTGATGGAGATTGGTCTGAGGAATGTCCACTCGAAATTTGGTGCTCACAGCTATCTCACATGGAGAGTAACTAGGACTAAAAAGAAATGAATACATAATTTGTAATGCTCATAACTCATGGAGGAGAACGAATTTTTTCAATTCGATAACATATACTTGATTGTCCCTTCAAGTACTATCATCCTCTATAGTATAAGAATTTTGAAATTTCTGAAGATTTATGCAAAAAAACCATGGACTAAACATGGGGCGATTTTCTGGGCAAAACACAAAATTCTCTCAGATTTGGTTGACATTATGTTTACTGATGGAGATTGGTCTGAGGAATGTCCACTCAAAATTTGGTGCTCCCAACTACCATTACAGGGAGAGTAATTAGGACTGGAAAGAAATGAATACATAATTTGAAATGCTCATAACTCATGGAGGAGAGCGAATTTTTTCAATTTGATAACATATTTTTGATTGTCTCTTCAAGTACTATCATCCTCTATAGTATAGGAATTTTTTAATTTCTGAAGATGTATGCAAAAACCATGGACTATACATGGGGCGTTTTTTTGGGCAAAACTCAAAATTCTCTCAGATTTGGTTGACATTATGTATACTGTTGAAGATTGGTCTGAGGAATGTCCACTCAAGATTTGGTGCTCCCAGCTATCTCACAGGGAGAATAATTAGGACTGAAAAGAAATGAATACATAATTTGATATGCTCATATCTCATGGAGGAGAGCAATATTTTTCCAATTTGATAACATATTCTTGATTGTCTGTTCAAGTACTATCATCCGCCATAGTATAAGAATTTTAAAATTTTTAAAGATTTATGCAAAACACCATGGACTATACATGGGGCGTTTTTTTGAGCAAAACACAAAATTCTCTCAGATTTGGTTGACATTATGTATGCTGTTGGAGATTGGTCTGAGGAATGTCCACTCAAAATTTGGTGCTCCCAGCTATCTCACAGGGTGAGTAATTAGGACTGGAAAGGAATGGATACATAATTTGAAATGCTCATAACTCATGGAGGAGAGCAAATTTTTCCAATTTGATAACATATTCTTGATTGTCTCTTCAAGTACTATCATCCTCTATAGTATAGGAATTTTAAAATTCCTGAAGATTCATGCAAAAAACCATGGAACATACATGGGGCGTTTTTTTGGGCAAAACACAAAATTCTCTCAGATTTGGTTGACATTATGTATACTGATGGAGATTGGTGTGAGGAATGTCCATTCAAAATTTGGTGCTCCCAGCTATCTCACAGGGAGAGTAATTAGGACTGGAAAGAAATGAATACATAATTTGAAATGCTCATTACTCATGGAGGAGAGCGAATTTTTCCAATTCGATAACATATTTTTGATTGTCTCTTCAAGTACTATCATCCTCTATAGTAAAAGAATTTTAAAATTTCTGAAGGTTCATGCAAAAAACCATGGACTATACATGGGGCGATTTTCTGGGCAAAACACAAAATTCTCTCAGATTTGGTTGACATTATGTATACTGATGGAGATTGGTCTGAGGAATGTCCATTCAAAATTTGGTGCTCCCAGCTATCTCACAGGGAGATTAATTAGGACTGGAAAGAAATGAATACATAATTTTAAATGCTCATTACTCATGGAGGAGAGCGAATTTTTCCAATTCGATAACATATTTTTGATTGTCTCTTCAAGTACTATCATCCTCTATACTATAAGAATTTCAAAATTTCTGAAGGTTCATGCAAAAAACCATGGACTATACATGGGGCGTTTTTTTGGGCAAAACACAAAATTCTCTCAGATTTGGTTGACATTATGTATACTGATGGAGATTGGTCTGAGGAATGTCCACTCAAAATTTGGTGCTCCCAGCTATCTCACAGGGAGAGTAATTAAGACTGGAAAGAAATGAATACATAATTTGAAATGCTCATAACTCATGGAGGAGAACGAATTTTTTCAATTTGATAACATATACTTGATTGTCCCTTCAAGTACTATCATCCTCTATAGTATAGCAATTTTTTTATTTCTGAAGATTTATGCAAAAACAATGGACTATACATGAGGCGTTTTTTTGGGCAAAACACGAAATTCTCTCAGATTTGGTTGACATTATGTATATTGATGGAGATTGGTTTGGAGAATATCCACTCAAAATTTGGTGCATCCAGCTATCTCACAGGGAGAGTAATTAGGACTGGAAAGAAATGAATAAATAATTTGAAATGCGCATTACTCATGGAGGAGAGCGAATGTTCTCAATTCGATAACATATTCTTGATTGTCTCTTCAAGTACTATCTTCTTCTATAGTATAAGAATTTTAAAATTTCTGAAATTTATGCAAAAAACCATGGGGCGTTTTTATTGGGCAAAACACAAAATTTTCTCAGATTTGGTTGACATTATGTACACTGATGGAGATTGGTCTGAGGAATGTCCACTCGAAATTTGGTGCTCACAGTTATCTCACATGGAGAGTAATTAAGACTAAAAAGAAATGAATACATAATTTGTAATGCTCATAACTCATGGAGGAGAACGAATTTTTTCAATTCGATAACATATACTTGATTGTCTCTTCAAGTACTATCATCCTCTATAGTATAAGAATTTTAAAATTTCTGAAGATTTATGCAAAAAACCATGGACTATACATGGGGCGTTTTTTTGGGTAAAACACAAAATTCTCTCAGATTTGGTTGACATTATGTATACTGATGGAGATTGGTCTGAGGAATGTCAACTCAAAATTTGGTGCTCCCAGCTATCTCACAGGGAGAGTAATTAAGACTGGAAAGAAATGGATACATAATTTGAAATGCTCATAACTCATGGAGGAGAGCAAATTTTCCCAATTCGATAACATATACTTGATTGTCTCTTCAAGTACTATCATCCTCTATAGTATAGGAATTTCTTAATTTCTGAAGATTTTTGCAAAAACCATGGACTATACATGGGGCGTTTTTTTGGGCAAAACACAAAATTCTCTCAGATTTGGTAGACATTATGTATATTAATGGTGACTGGTTTGGAGAATATCCACTCAAAATTTGGTGCTCCCAGCTATCTCACAGGGAGAGTAATTAGGACTGGAAAGAGATGAATACATTATTTGAAATGCTCATAACTCATGGAGGAGAGCAAATTCTTCCAATCTGATAACATATTCTTGATTGTCTTTTCGAGTACTATCATCCTCTATAGTATAGGAATTTTAAAATTTCTGAAGATTTATGCAAAAAACCATGGGGCGTTTTTTTGGGCAAAACACAAAATTCTCTGAGATTTGGATGACATTATGTATACTGATGGAGATTGGTCTGAGGAATGTCCACTCAAAATTTGGTGCTCCCAGCTACCTCACAGGGAGAGTAATTAGGACTGGAAAGAAATGAATACATAATTTGAAATGCTCATAACTCATGGAGGAGAGCAAATTTTTCCAATTTGATAACATATTCTTGATTGTCTCTGCAAGTACTATCATCCTCTATAGTATAAGAATTTTAAAATTTCTTAAGATTTATGCAAAAAAACCATGGACTAAACATGGGGCGATTTTCTGGGCAAAACACAAAATTCTCTCAGATTTGGTTGACATTATGTTTACTGATGGAGATTGATCTGAGGAATGTCCATTCAAAATTTGGTGCTCCCAGCTATCTCACAGGGAGATTAATTAGGACTGGAAAGAAATGAATACATAATTTTAAATGCTCATTACTCATGGAGGAGAGCGAATTTTTCCAATTCGATAACATTATTTGATTGTCTCTTCAAGTACTATCATCCTCTATACTATAAGTATTTTAAAATTTCTGAAGATTCATGCAATAAACCATGGACTTATACATGGGGCGTTTTTTTGGGCAAAACACAAAATTCTCTCAGATTTGGTTGACATTATGTATACTGATGGAGATTGGTCTGAGGAATGTCCACTCAAAATTTGGTGCTCCCAGCTATCTCACAGGGAGAGTAATTAAGACTGGAAAGAAATGAATACATAGTTTGAAATGCTCATAACTCATGTAGGAGAACGAATTTTTTCAATTTGATAACATATACTTGATTGTCCCTTCAAGTACTATCATCCTCTATAGTATAGCAATTTTTTTATTTCTGAAGATTTATGCAAAAACAATGGACTATACATGAGGCGTTTTTTTGGGCAATACACGAAATTCTCTCAGATTTGGTTGACATTATGTATATTGATGGAGATTGGTTTGGAGAATATCCACTCAAAATTTGGTGCTCCCAGCTATCTCACAGGGAGAGTAATTAGGACTGGAAAGAAATGAATAAATAATTTGAAATGCGCATTACTCATGGAGGAGAGCGAATGTTTTCAATTCGATAACATATTCTTGATTGTCTCTTCAAGTACTATCTTCCTCTATAGTATAAGAATTTTAAAATTTCTGAAAATTTTTGCAAAAAACCATGGGGCGTTTTTATTGGGCAAAACAAAATTTTCTCAGATTTGGTTGACATTATGTACACTGATGGAGATTGGTCTGAGGAATGTCCACTCGAAATTTGGTGCTCACAGTTATCTCACATGGAGAGTAATTAGGACTAAAAAGAAATGAATACATAATTTGTAATGCTCATAACTCATGGAGGAGAACGAATTTTTTCAATTCGATAACATATACTTGATTGTCCCTTCTAGTACTATCATCCTCTATAGTATAAGAATTTTAAAATTTCTGAAGATTTATGCAAAAAACCATGGACTATACATGGGGCGTTTTTTTGGGCAAAACACAAAATTCTCTCAGATTTGGTTGACATTATGTATACTGATGGAGATTGGTCTGAGGAATGTCAACTCAAAATTTGGTGCTCCCAGCTATCTCACAGGGAGAGTAATTAAGACTGGAAAGAAATGAATACATAATTTGAAATGCTCATAACTCATGGAGGAGAGCAAATTTTCCCAATTCGATAACATATACTTGATTGTCTCTTCAAGTACTATCATCCTCTATAGTATAGGAATTTCTTAATTTCTGAAGATTTTTGCAAAAACCATGGACTATACATGGGGCGTTTTCTTGGGCAAAACACAAAATTCTCTCAGATTTGGTAGACATTATGTATATTGATGGAGACTGGTTTGGAGAATATCCACTCAAAATTTGGTGCTCCCAGCTATCTCACAGGGAGAGTAATTAGGACTGGAACGAAATGAATACATTATTTGAAATGCTCATAACTCATGGAGGAGAGCAAATTCTTCCAATCTGATAACATATTCTTGATTGTCTTTTCGAGTACTATCATCCTCTATAGTATAGGAATTTTAAAATTTCTGAAGATTTATGCAAAAAACCATGGGGCGTTTTTTTGGGCAAAACACAAAATTCTCTGAGATTTGGATGACATTATGTATACTGATGGAGATCTGTCTGAGGAATGTCCACTCAAAATTTGGTGCTCCCAGCTACCTCACAGGGAGAGTAATTAGGACTGGAAAGAAATGAATACATAATTTGAAATGCTCATAACTCATGGAGGAGAGCAATTTTTTCCAATTTGATAACATATTCTTGATTGTCTCTGCAAGTACTATCATCCTCTATAGTATAAGAATTTTAAAATTTCTGAAGATTTATGCAAAAAAACCATGGACTAAACATGGGGCGATTTTCTGGGCAAAACACAAAATTCTCTCAGATTTGGTTGACATTATGTTTACTGATGGAGATTGGTCTGAGGAATGTCCACTCAAAATTTGGTGCTCCCAGTTACCTTACAGGGAGAGTAATTAGGACTGAAAAGAAATGAATACATAATTTGAAATGCTCATAACTCATGGAGGAGAGCGAATCTTTTCAATTTGATAACATATTTTTGATTGTCTCTTCAAGTACTATCATCCTCTATAGTATAAGAATTTTAAAATTTCTGAAGATTTATGCAAAAAGCCATGTACTATACATGGGGCGTTTTTTTGGGCAAAACACAAAATTCTCTCAGATTTGGTTGACATTATGTATACTGATGGAGATTGGTCTGAGGAATGTCCACTCAAAATTTGGTGCTCCCAGCTATCTCACAGGGAGAGTAATTAAGACTGGAAAGAAATGAATACATAATTTGAAATGCTCGTAACTCATGGAGGAGAACGAATTTTTTCAATTTGATAACATATACTTGATTGTCCCTTCAAGTACTATCATCCTCTATAGTATAGCAATTTTTTTATTTCTGAAGATTTATGCAAAAACAATGGACTATACATGAGGCGTTTTTTTGGGTAAAACACGAAATTCTCTCAGATTTGGTTGACATTATGTATATTGATGGAGATTGGTTTGGAGAATATCCACTCAAAATTTGGTGCTCCCAGCTATCTCACAGGGAGAGTAATTAGGACTGGAAAGAAATGAATAAATAATTTGAAATGCGCATTACTCATGGAGGAGAGCGAATGTTTTCAATTCGATAACATATTCTTGATTGTCTCTTCAAGTACTATCTTCCTCTATAGTATAAGAATTTTAAAATTTCTGAAAATTTATGCAAAAAACCATGGGGCGTTTTTATTGGGCAAAACACAAAATTTTCTCAGATTTGGTTGACATTATGTACACTGATGGAGATTGGTCTGAGGAATGTCCACTCGAAATTTGGTGCTCACAGTTATCTCACATGGAGAGTAATTAGGACTAAAAAGAAATGAATACATAATTTGTAATGCTCATAACTCATGGAGGAGAACGAATTTTTTCAATTCGAGAACATATACTTGATTGTCCCTTCAAGTACTATCATCCTCTATAGTATAAGAATTTTAAAATTTCTGAAGATTTATGCAAAAAACCATGGACTATACATGGGGCGTTTTTTTGGGCAAAACACAAAATTCTCTCAGATTTGGTTGACATTATGTATACTGATGGAGATTGGTCTGAGGAATGTCAACTCAAAATTTGGTGCTCCCAGCTATCTCACAGGGAGAGTAATTAAGACTGGAAAGAAATGAATACATAATTTGAAATGCTCATAACTCATGGAGGAGAGCAAATTTTCCCAATTCGATAACATATACTTGATTGTCTCTTCAAGTACTATCATCCTCTATAGTATAGGAATTTCTTAATTTCTGAAGATTTTTGCAAAAACCATGGACTATACATGGGGCGTTTTCTTGGGCAAAACACAAAATTCTCTCAGATTTGGTAGACATTATGTATATTGATGGAGACTGGTTTGGAGAATATCCACTCAAAATTTGGTGCTCCCAGCTATCTCACAGGGAGAGTAATTAGGACTGGAAAGAAATGAATACATTATTTGAAATGCTCATAACTCATGGAGGAGAGCAAATTCTTCCAATCTGATAACATATTCTTGATTGTCTTTTCGAGTACTATCATCCTCTATAGTATAGGAATTTTAAAATTTCTGAAGATTTATGCAAAAAACCATGGGGCGTTTTTTTGGGCAAAACACAAAATTCTCTGAGATTTGGATGACATTATGTATACTGATGGAGATCTGTCTGAGGAATGTCCACTCAAAATTTGGTGCTCCCAGCTACCTCACAGGGAGAGTAATTAGGACTGGAAAGAAATGAATACATAATTTGAAATGCTCATAACTCATGGAGGAGAGCAATTTTTTCCAATTTGATAACATATTCTTGATTGTCTCTGCAAGTACTATCATCCTCTATAGTATAAGAATTTTAAAATTTCTGAAGATTTATGCAAAAAAACCATGGACTAAACATGGGGCGATTTTCTGGGCAAAACACAAAATTCTCTCAGATTTGGTTGACATTATGTTTACTGATGGAGATTGGTCTGAGGAATGTCCACTCAAAATTTGGTGCTCCCAGTTACCTTACAGGGAGAGTAATTAGGACTGAAAAGAAATGAATACATAATTTGAAATGCTCATAACTCATGGAGGAGAGCGAATCTTTTCAATTTGATAACATATTTTTGATTGTCTCTTCAAGTACTATCATCCTCTATAGTATAAGAATTTTAAAATTTCTGAAGATTTATGCAAAAAGCCATGTACTATACATGGGGCGTTTTTTTGGGCAAAACACAAAATTCTCTCAGATTTGGTTGACATTATGTATACTGATGGAGATTGGTCTGAGGAATGTCCACTCAAAATTTGGTGCTCCCAGCTATCTCACAGAGAGAGTAATTAAGACTGGAAAGAAATGAATACATAATTTGAAATGCTCATAACTCATGGAGGAGAGCAAATTTTCCCAATTCGATAATATATACTTGATTGTCTCTTTAAGTACTATCATCCTCTATAGTATAGGAATTTCTTAATTTCTGAAGATTTATGCAAAAACCATGGACTATACATGGGGCGTTTTTTTGGGCAAAACACAAAATTTTCTCAGATTTGGTAGACATTATGTATATTGATGGAGATTGGTTTGGAGAATATCCACTCAAAATTTGGTGCTCCCTGCTATCTTACAGGGAGAGTAATTAGGACTGGAATGAAAAGAATACATTATTTGAAATGCTCATAACTCATGGAGGAGAGCAAATTTTTCCAATCTGATAACATATTCTTGATTGTCTTTTCGAGTACTATCATCCTCTATAGTATAGGAATTTTAAAATTCCTGAAGATTTATGCAAAAAACCATGGGGCGTTTTTTTGGGCAAAACACAAAATTCTCTGAGATTTGGATGACATTATGTATACTGATGGAGATCTGTCTGAGGAATGTCCACTCAAAATTTGGTGCTCCCAGCTACCTCACAGGGAGAGTAATTAGGACTGGAAAGAAATGAATACATAATTTGAAATGCTCATAACTCATGGAGGAGAGCAATTTTTTCCAATTTGATAACATATTCTTGATTGTCTCTGCAAGTACTATCATCCTCTATAGTATAAGAATTTTAAAATTTCTGAAGATTTATGCAAAAAAACCATGGACTAAACATGGGGCGATTTTCTGGGCAAAACACAAAATTCTCTCAGATTTGGTTGACATTATGTTTACTGATGGAGATTGGTCTGAGGAATGTCCACTCAAAATTTGGTGCTCCCAGTTACCTTACAGGGAGAGTAATTAGGACTGAAAAGAAATGAATACATAATTTGAAATGCTCATAACTCATGGAGGAGAGCGAATCTTTTCAATTTGATAACATATTTTTGATTGTCTCTTCAAGTACTATCATCCTCTATAGTATAAGAATTTTAAAATTTCTGAAGATTTATGCAAAAAGCCATGTACTATACATGGGGCGTTTTTTTGGGCAAAACACAAAATTCTCTCAGATTTGGTTGACATTATGTATACTGATGGAGATTGGTCTGAGGAATGTCCACTCAAAATTTGGTGCTCCCAGCTATCTCACAGAGAGAGTAATTAAGACTGGAAAGAAATGAATACATAATTTGAAATGCTCATAACTCATGGAGGAGAGCAAATTTTCCCAATTCGATAATATATACTTGATTGTCTCTTTAAGTACTATCATCCTCTATAGTATAGGAATTTCTTAATTTCTGAAGATTTATGCAAAAACCATGGACTATACATGGGGCGTTTTTTTGGGCAAAACACAAAATTTTCTCAGATTTGGTAGACATTATGTATATTGATGGAGATTGGTTTGGAGAATATCCACTCAAAATTTGGTGCTCCCTGCTATCTTACAGGGAGAGTAATTAGGACTGGAATGAAAAGAATACATTATTTGAAATGCTCATAACTCATGGAGGAGAGCAAATTTTTCCAATCTGATAACATATTCTTGATTGTCTTTTCGAGTACTATCATCCTCTATAGTATAGGAATTTTAAAATTTCTGAAGATTTATGCAAAAAACCATGGGGCGTTTTTTTGGGCAAAACACAAAATTCTCTGAGATTTGGATGACATTATGTATACTGATGGAGATTGGTCTGAGGAATGTCCACTCGAAATTTGGTGCTCACAGCTATCTCACATGGAGAGTAATTAGGACTAACAAGAAATGAATACATAATTTGTAATGCTCATAACTCATGGAGGAGAACGAATTTTTTCAATTCGATAACATATACTTGATTGTCCCTTCAAGTACTATCATCCTCTATAGTATAAGAATTTTAAAATTTCTGAAGATTTATGCAAAAAAACCATGGACTAAACATGGGGCGATTTTCTGGGCAAAACACAAAATTTTCTCAGATTTGGTTGACATTATGTTTACTGATGGAGATTGGTCTGAGGAATGTCCACTCAAAATTTGGTGCTCCCAGCTACCTTACAGGGAGAGTAATTAGGACTGGAAAGAAATGAATACATAATTTGAAATGCTCATAACTCATGGAGGAGAGCGAATTTTTTCAATTTGATAACATATTTTTGATTGTCTCTTCAAGTACCATCATCCTCTATAGTATAGGAATTTTTTGATTTCTGAAGATGTATGCAAAAACCATGGACTATACATGGGGCGTTGTTTTGGGCAAAACTCAAAATTCTCTCAGATTTGGTTGACATTATGTATACTGTTGAAGATTGGTCTGAGGAATTTCCACTCAAGATTTGGTGCTCCCAGCTATCTCACAGGGAGAATAATTAGGACTGAAAAGAAATGAATACATAATTTGATATGCTCATATCTCATGGAGGAGAGCAATATTTTTCCAATTTGATAACATATTCTTGATTGTCTGTTCAAGTACTATCATCCTCCATAGTATAAGAATTTTAAAATTTTTAAAGATTTATGCAAAACACCATGGACTATACATGGGGCGTTTTTTTGAGCAAAACACAAAATTCTCTCAGATTTGGTTGACATTATGTATGCTGTTGGAGATTGGTCTGAGGAATGTCCACTCAAAATTTGGTGCTCCCAGCTATCTCACAGGGTGAGTAATTAGGACTAGAAAGGAATGGATACATAATTTGAAATGCTCATAACTCATGGAGGAGAGCAAATTTTTCCAATTTGATAACATATTCTTGATTGTCTCTTCAAGTACTATCATCCTCTATAGTATAGGAATTTTAAAATTCCTGAAGATTCATGCAAAAAACCATGGACCATACATGGGGCGTTTTTTTGGGCAAAACACAAAATTCTCTCAGATTTGGTTGACATTATGTATACTGATGGAGATTGGTGTGAGGAATGTCCATTCAAAATTTGGTGCTCCCAGCTATCTCACAGGGAGAGTAATTAGGACTGGAAAGAAATGAATACATAATTTGAAATGCTCATTACTCATGGAGGAGAGCGAATTTTTCCAATTCGATAACATATTTTTGATTGTCTCTTCAAGTACTATCATCCTCTATAGTAAAAGAATTTTAAAATTTCTGAAGGTTCATGCAAAAAACCATGGACTATACATGGGGCGATTTTCTGGGCAAAACACAAAATTCTCTCAGATTTGGTTGACATTATGTATACTGATGGAGATTGGTCTGAGGAATGTCCATTCAAAATTTGGTGCTCCCAGCTATCTCACAGGGAGATTAATTAGGACTGGAAAGAAATGAATACATAATTTTAAATGCTCATTACTCATGGAGGA
Source organism: Conomelus anceps (assembly GCA_948455865.1). Taxonomy (NCBI): domain Eukaryota; kingdom Metazoa; phylum Arthropoda; class Insecta; order Hemiptera; family Delphacidae; genus Conomelus; species Conomelus anceps. Next base: position 5,741,779 of record OX418225.1, read on the forward strand.
GAGCGAATTTTTCCAATTCGATAACATATTTTTGATTGTCTCTTCAAGTACTATCATCCTCTATACTATAAGAATTTTAAAATTTCTGAAGATTCATGCAAAAAACCATGGACTTATACATGGGGCGTTTTTTTGGGCAAAACACAGAATTCTCTCAGATTTGGTTGACATTATGTATACTGATGGAGATTGGTCTGAGGAATGTCCACTCAAAATTTGGTGCTCCCAGCTATCTCACAGGGAGAGTAATTAAGACTGGAAAGAAATGAATACATAATTTGAAATGCTCATAACTCATGGAGGAGAACGAATTTTTTCAATTTGATAACATATACTTGATTGTCCCTTCAAGTACTATCATCCTCTATAGTATAGGAATTTTTTTATTTCTGAAGATTTATGCAAAAACAATGGACTATACATGAGGCGTTTTTTTGGGCAAAACACAAAATTCTCTCAGATTTGGTAGACATTATGTATATTGATGGAGACTGGTTTGGAGAATATCCACTCAAAATTTGGTGCTCCCAGCTATCTCACAGGGAGAGTAATTAGGACTGGAAAGAAATGAATACATTATTTGAAATGCTCATAACTCATGGAGGAGAGCAAATTCTTCCAATCTGATAACATATTCTTGATTGTCTTTTCGAGTACTATCATCCTCTATAGTATAGGAATTTTAAAATTTCTGAAGATTTATGCAAAAAACCATGGGGCGTTTTTTTGGGCAAAACACAAAATTCTCTGAGATTTGGATGACATTATGTATACTGATGGAGATCTGTCTGAGGAATGTCCACTCGAAATTTGGTGCTCCCAGCTACCTCACAGGGAGAGTAATTAGGACTGGAAAGTAATGAATACATAATTTGAAATGCTCATAACTCATGGAGGAGAGCAATTTTTTCCAATTTGATAACATATTCTTGATTGTCTCTGCAAGTACTATCATCCTCTATAGTATGAGAATTTTAAAATTTCTGAAGATTTATGCAAAAAAACCATGGACTAAACATGGGGCGATTTTCTGGGCAAAACACAAAATTCTCTCAGATTTGGTTGACATTATGTTTACTGATGGAGATTGGTCTGAGGAATGTCCACTCAAAATTTGGTGCTCCCAGTTACCTTACAGGGAGAGTAATTAGGACTGAAAAGAAATGAATACATAATTTGAAATGCTCATAACTCATGGAGGAGAGCGAATCTTTTCAATTTGATAACATATTTTTGATTGTCTCTTCAAGTACTATCATCCTCTATAGTATAAGAATTTTAAAATTTCTGAAGATTTATGCAAAAAGCCATGTACTATACATGGGGCGTTTTTTTGGGCAAAACACAAAATTCTCTCAGATTTGGTTGACATTATGTATACTGATGGAGATTGGTCTGAGGAATGTCCACTCAAAATTTGGTGCTCCCAGCTATCTCACAGAGAGAGTAATTAAGACTGGAAAGAAATGAATACATAATTTGAAATGCTCATAACTCATGGAGGAGAGCAAATTTTCCCAATTCGATAATATATACTTGATTGTCTCTTTAAGTACTATCATCCTCTATAGTATAGGAATTTCTTAATTTCTGAAGATTTATGCAAAAACCATGGACTATACATGGGGCGTTTTTTTGGGCAAAACACAAAATTTTCTCAGATTTGGTAGACATTATGTATATTGATGGAGATTGGTTTGGAGAATATCCACTCAAAATTTGGTGCTCCCTGCTATCTTACAGGGAGAGTAATTAGGACTGGAATGAAAAGAATACATTATTTGAAATGCTCATAACTCATGGAGGAGAGCAAATTTTTCCAATCTGATAACATATTCTTGATTGTCTTTTCGAGTACTATCATCCTCTATAGTATAGGAATTTTAAAATTTCTGAAGATTTATGCAAAAAACCATGGGGCGTTTTTTTGGGCAAAACACAAAATTCTCTGAGATTTGGATGACATTATGTATACTGATGGAGATTGGTCTGAGGAATGTCCACTCGAAATTTGGTGCTCACAGCTATCTCACATGGAGAGTAATTAGGACTAACAAGAAATGAATACATAATTTGTAATGCTCATAACTCATGGAGGAGAACGAATTTTTTCAATTCGATAACATATACTTGATTGTCCCTTCAAGTACTATCATCCTCTATAGTATAAGAATTTTAAAATTTCTGAAGATTTATGCAAAAAAACCATGGACTAAACATGGGGCGATTTTCTGGGCAAAACACAAAATTTTCTCAGATTTGGTTGACATTATGTTTACTGATGGAGATTGGTCTGAGGAATGTCCACTCAAAATTTGGTGCTCCCAGCTACCTTACAGGGAGAGTAATTAGGACTGGAAAGAAATGAATACATAATTTGAAATGCTCATAACTCATGGAGGAGAGCGAATTTTTTCAATTTGATAACATATTTTTGATTGTCTCTTCAAGTACCATCATCCTCTATAGTATAGGAATTTTTTGATTTCTGAAGATGTATGCAAAAACCATGGACTATACATGGGGCGTTGTTTTGGGCAAAACTCAAAATTCTCTCAGATTTGGTTGACATTATGTATACTGTTGAAGATTGGTCTGAGGAATTTCCACTCAAGATTTGGTGCTCCCAGCTATCTCACAGGGAGAATAATTAGGACTGAAAAGAAATGAATACATAATTTGATATGCTCATATCTCATGGAGGAGAGCAATATTTTTCCAATTTGATAACCTATTCTTGATTGTCTGTTCAAGTACTATCATCCTCCATAGTATAAGAATTTTAAAATTTTTAAAGATTTATGCAAAACACCATGGACTATACATGGGGCGTTTCTTTGAGCAAAACACAAAATTCTCTCAGATTTGGTTGACATTATGTATGCTGTTGGAGATTGGTCCGAGGAATGTCCACTCAAAATTTGGTGCTCCCAGCTATCTCACAGGGTGAGTAATTAGGACTAGAAAGGAATGGATACATAATTTGAAATGCTCATAACTCATGGAGGAGAGCAAATTTTTCCAATTTGATAACATATTCTTGATTGTCTCTTCAAGTACTATCATCCTCTATAGTATAGGAATTTTAAAATTCCTGAAGATTCATGCAAAAAACCATGGACCATACATGGGGCGTTTTTTTGGGCAAAACACAAAATTCTCTCAGATTTGGTTGACATTATGTATACTGATGGAGATTGGTGTGAGGAATGTCCATTCAAAATTTGGTGCTCCCAGCTATCTCACAGGGAGAGTAATTAGGACTGGAAAGAAATGAATACATAATTTGAAATGCTCATTACTCATGGAGGAGAGCGAATTTTTCCAATTCGATAACATATTTTTGATTGTCTCTTCAAGTACTATCATCCTCTATAGTAAAAGAATTTTAAAATTTCTGAAGGTTCATGCAAAAAACCATGCACTATACATGGGGCGATTTTCTGGGCAAAACACAAAATTCTCTCAGATTTGGTTGACATTATGTATACTGATGGAGATTGGTCTGAGGAATGTCCATTCAAAATTTGGTGCTCCCAGCTATCTCACAGGGAGATTAATTAGGACTGGAAAGAAATGAATACATAATTTTAAATGCTCATTACTCATGGAGGAGAGCGAATTTTTCCAATTCGATAACATATTTTTGATTGTCTCTTCAAGTACTATCATCCTCTATAGTATAGCAATTTTTTTATTTCTGAAGATTTATGCAAAAACAATGGACTATACATGAGGCGTTTTTTTGGGCAAAACACGAAATTCTCTCAGATTTGGTTGACATTATGTATATTGATGGAGATTGGTTTGGAGAATATCCACTCAAAATTTGGTGCTCCCAGCTATCTCACAGGGAGAGTAATTAGGACTGGAAAGAAATGAATAAATAATTTGAAATGCGCATTACTCATGGAGGAGAGCGAATGTTTTCAATTCGATAACATATTCTTGATTGTCTCTGCAAGTACTATCTTCCTCTATAGTATAAGAATTTTAAAATTTCTGAAAATTTATGCAAAAAACCATGGGGCGTTTTTATTGGGCAAAACACAAAATTTTCTCAGATTTGGTTGACATTATGTACACTGATGGAGATTGGTCTGAGGAATGTCCACTCGAAATTTGGTGCTCACAGTTATCTCACATGGAGAGTAATTAGGACTAAAAAGAAATGAATACATAATTTGTAATGCTCATAACTCATGGAGGAGAACGAATTTTTTCAATTCGATAACATATACTTGATTGTCCCTTCAAGTACTATCATCCTCTATAGTATAAGAATTTTAAAATTTCTGAAGATTTATGCAAAAAACCATGGACTATACATGGGGCGTTTTTTTGGGCAAAACACAAAATTCTCTCAGATTTGGTTGACATTATGTATACTGATGGAGATTGGTCTGAGGAATGTCAACTCAAAATTTGGTGCTCCCAGCTATCTCACAGGGAGAGTAATTAAGACTGGAAAGAAATGAATACATAATTTGAAATGCTCATAACTCATGGAGGAGAGCAAATTTTCCCAATTCGATAACATATACTTGATTGTCTCTTCAAGTACTATCATCCTCTATAGTATAGGAATTTCTTAATTTCTGAAGATTTTTGCAAAAACCATGGACTATACATGGGGAGTTTTTTTGGGCAAAACACAAAATTCTCTCAGATTTGGTAGACATTATGTATATTGATGGAGATTGGTTTGGAGAATATCCACTCAAAATTTGGTGCTCCCAGCTATCTCACAGGGAGAGTAATTAGGACTGGAAAGAAATGAATACATTATTTGAAATGCTCATAACTCATGGAGGAGAGCAAATTCTTCCAATCTGATAACATATTCTTGATTGTCTTATCGAGTACTATCATCCTCTATAGTATAGGAATTTTAAAATTTCTGAAGATTTATGCAAAAAACCATGGGGCGTTTTTTTGGGCAAAACACAAAATTCTCTGAGATTTGGATGACATTATGTATACTGATGGAGATTGGTCTGAGGAATGTCCACTCAAAATTTGGTGCTCCCAGCTACCTCACAGGGAGAGTAATTAGGACTGGAAAGAAATGAATACATAATTTGAAATGCTCATAACTCATGGAGGAGAGCAAATTTTTCCAATTTGATAACATATTCTTGATTGTCTCTGCAAGTACTATCATCCTCTATAGTATAAGAATTTTAAAATTTCTGAAGATTTATGCAAAAAAACCATGGACTAAACATGGGGCGATTTTCTGGGCAAAACACAAAATTCTCTCAGATTTGGTTGACATTATGTTTACTGATGGAGATTGGTCTGAGGAATGTCCACTCAAAATTTGGTGCTCCCAGTTACCTTACAGGGAGAGTAATTAGGACTGGAAAGAAATGAATACATAATTTGAAATGCTCATAACTCATGGAGGAGAGCCAATTTTTTCAATTTGATGACATATTTTTGATTGTCTCTTCAAGTACTATCATCCTCTATAGTATAAGAATTTAAAAATTTCTGAAGATTCATGCAAAAAACCATGGACTATACATGGGGCGTTTTTTTGGGCAAAACACAAAATTCTCTCAGTTTTGGTTGACATTATGTATACAGATGGAGATTGGTCTGAGGAATGTCCACTCAAAATTTGGTGCTCCCAGCTACCTCACAGGGAGAGTAATTAGGACTGGAAAGAAATGAATACATAATTTGAAATGCTCATAACTCATGGAGGAGAGCGAATTTTTTCAAGTCGATAACATATACTTGATTGTCTCTTCAAGTACTATCATCCTCTATAGTATAGGAATTTTTTAATTTCTGAAGATGTATGCAAAAACCATGGACTATACATGGGGCGTTGTTTTGGGCAAAACTCAAAATTCTCTCAGATTTGGTTGACATTATGTATACTGTTGAAGATTGGTCTGAGGAATGTCCACTCAAGATTTGGTGCTCCCAGCTATCTCACAGGGAGAATAATTAGGACTGAAAAGAAATGAATACATAATTTGATATGCTCATATCTCATGGAGGAGAGCAATATTTTTCCAATTTGATAACATATTCTTGATTGTCTGTTCATGTACTATCATCCTACATAGTATAAGAATTTTAAAATTTTTAAAGATTTATGCAAAACACCATGGACTATACATGGGGCGTTTTTTTGAGCAAAACACAAAATTCTCTCAGATTTGGTTGACATTATGTATGCTGTTGGAGATTGGTCTGAGGAATGTCCACTCAAAATTTGGTGCTCCCAGCTATCTCACAGGGAGAGTAATTAGGACTGGAAAGAAATGAATATATAACTTGAAATGCTCATAACTCATGGAGGAGAGCAAATTTTTCTAATTTGATAACATATTCTTGATTGTCTCTTCAAGTACTATCATCCTCTATAGTATAGGAATTTTAAAATTTCTGAAGATTTATGCAAAAAACCATGGACTATACATGGGGCGTTGTTTTGGGCAAAACACAAAATCCCCTCAGATTTGAGTGACATTATGTATATTGATGGAGATTGGTCTGAGGAATGTTCACTCAAAATTTGGTGCTCCCAGCTATCTCACAGGGAGAGTAATTAGGACTGGAAAGAAATGAATGCATAATTTGAAATGCTCATAACTCATGGAGGAGAGCAAATTTTTTCAATTCAATAACATATTTTTGATTGTCTCTTCAAGTACTATCATCCTCTATAGTATAAGAATTTTAAAATTTCTGAAGATTTATGCAAAAAACCATGAGGCGTTTTTTTGGGCAAAACACAAAATTCTCTCAGATTTGGTTGACATTATGTATACTGTTGAAGATTGGTCTGAGGAATGTCCACTCAAGATTTGGTGCTCCCAGCTATCTCACAGGGAGAATAATTAGGACTGAAAAGAAATGAATACATAATTTGAAATGCTCATATCTCATGAAGGAGAGCAATATTTTTCCAATTTGATAACATATTCTTGATTGTCTGTTCAAGTACTATCATCCTCTATAGTATAGAAATTAAAAAATTTCTGAAGATTCATGCAAAATACCATGTACTATACATGGGGCGTTTTTTTGGGCAAAACACAAAATCCCCTCAGATTTGGTTGACATTATGTATACTAATGGAGATTGGTCTGAGGAATGTCCACTCAAAAGTTGGTGCTCCGAGCTATCTCACAGGGAGAGTTATAAGGACTGGAAAGAAATGAATACATAATTTGAAATGCTCATATCTCATGGAGGAGAGCGAATTTTTTCAATTTGATAACATATTCTTGATTGTCTCTTCAAGTACTATCAACCTCTATAGTATAAGAATTTTAAAATTTCTGAAGATTTATGCAAAAAACCATGGACAATACATGAGGCGTCTTTTTGGGCAAAACTCAAAATTCTCTCAGATTTGGTTGACATTATGTATACTGTTGAAGATTGGTCTGAGGAATGTCCACTCAAAATTTGGTGCTCCCAGCTATCTCACAGGGAGAGTTATAAGGACTGGAAAGAAATGAATACATAATTTGAAATGCTCATATCTCATGGAGGAGAGCAATTTTTTTTCAATTTGATAACATATTCTTGATTGTCTGTTCAAGTACTATCATCCTCTTTAGTATAGGAATTTTAAAATTTCTGAAGATTTATGCAAAAAACCATGGACTATACATGGGGCGTTTTTTAGAGCAAAACTCAAAATTCTCTCAGATTTGGTTGACATTATGTATACTGATGGAGATTGGTCTGAGAAATGTCCACTAAAAATTTGGTGCTCCCAGCTATCTCACATGGAGAGTAATTAGGACTGGAAAGAGATGAATACATAATTTGAAATGCTCATAACTCATGGAGGACAGCGAATTTTTTCAATTTGATAACATATTCTTGATTTTCTCTTCAAGTACTATCATCCTCTTTAGTATAAGAATTTTAAAGTTTCTGAAGATTTATGCAAAAAACCATGGACTATACATGGGGCGTTTTTTTGGGCAAAACACGAAATTCTCTCAGATTTGGTTGACATTATGTATACTGATGGAGATTGGTCTGAGGAATATCCACTCAAAATTTGGTGCTCCCAGCTATCTCACAGGGAGAGTAATTAGGACTGGAAAGAAATGAATACATAATTTGAAATGCTCATATCTCATGGAGGAGAGCAATATTTTTTCAATTTGATAACATATTCTTGATTGTCTGTTCAAGTACTATCATCCTCTTTAGTATAGGAATTTTAAAATTTCTGAAGATTTATGCAAAAAACCATGGACTATACATGGGTCGTTTTTTTGAGCAAAACTCAAAATTCTCTCAGATTTGGTTGACATTATGTATACTGTTGAAGATTGGTCTGAGGAATGTCCACTCAAAATTTGGTGCTCCCAGCTATCTCACAGGGAGAGTTATAAGGACTGGAGAGAAATGAATACATAATTTGAAATGCTCATAACTCATGAAGGAGAGCTAACTTTTCCAATTTGATAACATATTCTTGATTGTCTCTTCAAGTACTATCATCGTCTTTAGTATAAGAATTTTAAAATTTCTGAAGATTTATGCAAAAAACCATGGACTATACATGGGGCGTTTTTTTGGGCAAAACACAAAATTCTCTCAGATTTGGTTGACATTATTTGTATATTGATGGAGATTGGTCTGAGGAATATCCACTCAAAAATTGGTGCTCCCAGCTATCTCACAAGGAGAGTAATTAGGACTGGAGAGAAATGAATACATTATTTGAAATGCTCATAACTCATGGAGGAGAACGAATTTTTTCAATTTGATAACATATTCTTGATTGTATCTTCAAGTACTATCATCCTCAATAGTATTAGAATTTTAAAATTACTGAAGATTTATGCAAAAAACCATGGACTATACATGGGGCGTTTTTTTGGGCAAAACAGAAAATTCTCTCTGATTTGGTTTCTATTTTGTCAACAGATCTGGCATGGTCTAAGTAATGTCCACTCAAAATTTGGTGCTCCCAGCTATCTTTCAGAGTGAGTAATTAAGACTAGAAAGAAATGAATACATATTTTGAAATGCTGATAACTCATGGAGGAGAGCGAAGTTTCCAATTTGATGACATTCTCTCATAGGTCTCTCTAAGTACTCCTCTATGTTATGAGAATTTTAAAATTTTTGAAGATTTTCAAAAAACCATTTCTTCAATTCGATGACATATTCTCGAAGGTCTCTTCAAGTACTATCACCCTCTATAGTATAAGAATTTTAAAATTTTTCGAAGATTCATGCAAAAAACCATGGACTACATGGGGCGTTTTTTTGGGCAAAACTCAAAATTCCCCCCTATTTTGTTGATATTTGGTATACAGATGGGGCTTGGTCTGAGGAATGTCCACTCAAAATTTGGCGCACCTAGCCATCATACAGGGCGAGTAATCAGGACTAGAAAGAAATTTTTACATATATTTAAATGCTCATAACTCCTTAAGGTGAGCGAATTTTTTCAATTTGATGACATATTCTTGAATGTCTCTTCAAGTTCTATAAAAAATAAAAAAGTTCTGTTCATATTTGGTTCATTGGTAGAGCTTAGTCTGACGTTTGATTACAGTCATCTCTGACCCATTCTCTCCAACATAGGCTGAGCAAATCATCTTGAAAGCGGAAAATTTCAAATTTTTATAAGCTCATATCCTCTTAATAGGTCCTAATTTCTCAAATCTTATGACATATTCTTCAATCTCTTTTCCAGGACTATCATTCACCATATGATTATCATTCACAGTATGAGCATTTTTGAACTTTTGTTCATTTCTGCATGGTCCATGATTTTTGCAAAAATTCAAAATTCCTTATACTGTGGTGAATGATAGTCTTTGAAGTGTGCTTCTAGAATATTTTATAGATGTGGATAGTTCAGTCCCATTCAGGAGATATGACATCTTGAAAATTCGCAATTTTTGCCATTCAATTTGTTTTTTATTTTCCTCAAACATTGTAAATTTCTCACAACCTTGTGTACTTGGCGAAAACTCAAAATCCTAAATTTTGTGATATACAGTACATGGATGAATTCTAAATCAGTAGAACATAATAGAGGAGTAGATAAATTAAGAAACACAGTTGATGTTCGATTTGTTTAATTGTTACAAAACGTTTCAAGCATTCCCAGTAAACTGCCTTTAGTATCTCTTGTTCTGAATTTACATATGTACACAAAATGTTTTTGCTTTCCAGTGTATGTCTTATGGTAACACATTGTTGTCTAATGTTCTTACAAAAATACATGATAGTTGGGATTCACCTTGTGAAATTACGAAAGAATCAGAAATGTAGGAATCAGATAGTTTCTCCATCAATTCACTAGACATTATGAACATAAATAAAAAACAAATTAAAAATTATGAAAACTTCATCATAAAATTCACAAATTGTCTGTGTTTAAAAGTAAAAAATATTAGGACTGGAACTCGTCAAACATATGAGCAATTTTATATGACATTATAAATACACAAATAATATACATTGGTATTTTAATCATATTTTCCAATAAAACTACAATTATTTTTCTTCAATTTGTGAACCAGCATGGTGATTTTATGATCTGTAACTAACACAAAATACCCAGCTTCCAAAAGTACACAAATTAGTGATTTCACTAGTCAACAATAATAATAAGAAGTAAAGAATAAATTTTGTTTTAAATAATCATTTTATTCCACTTCTAGTAGTTATTGTCATATCAATAATTTTCAAGTAATGTTCCTACCAATGAATAAGGAGATTTATGAATGTCCATTCAGTGTCTCTTGATAAATGCTATTCTAAATTCATTACATTTCAAGATTCCCTCGATTCAAAAGAAATCAAATTAAGGTTTATAAATACGGCCCTTTAGTATATAAAGAGATTTGTCAAGCTTTGAAAAAAATTGAATCAATAAATAACACAAATTATTTGAAGTCAAACAAATATTATAGACTAGCATAATTTTGAATGAATTTTTTGAAAATATAAGTACCCATCAGGCTTGTGTTTGATACTGATATGTACAATTCACGATATTTCTAGTGGCTTTTGCAAGGGATCTAAAATGATGTTTTTCATGGCTAAACAGATACTTGATGAACAATATAATATCAAAACTGACACTGTATTTCTATTTAATGTATTTCTATGATTTTCACTCACTTATACTGGAGATTCTGGATGGCTACATTTCACTCTGTCAGCTTCTCTTTAGAAGTGAAATATATCCCTCCCAGTGGCGGATCCAAGGGGGGGCAAAGGGGGCAATTGCCCCCCCCCCGAGATCCAAGAGAAAAAGAAAAAACGGCATAAATCTAATAGAAACTAGGACGAAATTATGTAAGCAACAAAAATTGGCTGTTTCCAATTTGTCTCTTCTTACTTTTACTTTTTCTCTTCTTATCTAAATAATAGATATCAATCAGAGTGAGTACAGGACATGGCAGCTATACCACAATCATCTGAATGGAAAAGGGTTACTTGCGGAGTGCCACAGGGATCAATTTTAGGCCCAGTTTTGTTTACCTTTTTATAAATGACCTACCATTTAACATAGACTCCAAACTAATTTTATATGCTGACACTACTGTTCTGGTTAAGGGCAAAGATAATTCAACCGTCCTCTTGAAAGCTCAAGAAATTTTAAAGCAGCTTACCGATTGGTTTCATAGCAACAAACTGAAGCTGAATGTCAAAAAGACTAATTTTATTAAATTTTCAATGATAAACAATGAATTCAATCATACATTAATGCTATATTCTGTTATGGAATGCCATTCGACAATGGGAACTAAGTTTTTGGGTCTGGAGCTGCAGTCAAATTTAAAATGGGATAATGAAATTAAAAGCCTTACAATGCCGGCACTGTATTTTTTTGAGATTGCCGTGTATTCGCATAAGAACCAGAGTAATTATGAAAATAATATAATCGCTCACCCATACAACACAAGACATGGAGAGTCAACACTTCGGTACCCCATGCATAGGCTGACTCTGATCGAGAAGGCGCCACACTATTCGAGAAAAAAGATTTTAAATTGTTTGCCCAAAGTTTTAAAAGGTTACGGTCAAGACAAATTCGTGAAGGAACTCAGGAAGTTGCTTATTGATGCCTGTCCTTACTCTCTGGCTGAATGATATGGGGTTTTTCGGAAACAAAATGTTGAATAGAATCTGTTTTCTAATATTTTTTTATAGATGAACGAACGCTTGATGAATGGCTGATGAATTAGTTTAGTTGAAGTGAATTGACGTGTCACATGGTGTGCGAGCCTAGCTCGATAGATGCAGCTTAACGTGACTATTAACATATTTATTTTAATTTTATTTATTTATTTGTGTAAAGCCATCCATGTTACTTGTGCAGAGGGAATTCTTTAATGTCGTGTTCTAGATATTAAAGAACATGGGTTCTTTAACCCTCTAGTAAGCATAGGTACTTCAAGCTTCAAGTGAAGTAGACTGACTGGAGATGGAGACGGTGTTGAGCTGTTGAGTGTTCCAACCGAATATTATTCCGACTGCCCCCACTAGAATGGTTGTGCGCCACACACGCATTCTAGCGGCGGCTCATATTTTATTGAATCATTACCTTATTCATATTATTCATTTTTTTATAACTTATCTAAAAAATGTGCTCAATAATTATTTAGTAAATTGGATGAGAACTCATTTGAAATTTGATATGTAACAACTTAAAAACTTAATTTATAAGAAAAAATACAATGACATAAATAGATATCAGGTAAAACGGTAAGGAATGCAAATTACCAATACAAATACAAATTTGTACATACATATTGATAAAACAGTGCTATCCATGACAACATTATGAGGGGCACTAAAAACTCTGTCAAAATACAAAATTTTCTATTGAAAAATCCAAAATTTTCCCGGGGGTGGCCCCCGGACCCCCCCTTTGGTTGGGGGGTATTCCATACCCCCCAAACCCCCCGGTGTTTGCCCCCCCCGAAATCACCTCCTGGATCCGCTACTGATTCCCTCCAGTATCTCCAGTAAAGTGAGTGAAAATCATATATTACATTTTTTTGTATCTTACGTCTTGGAGACTCCAGGAGTATAATACAAGTCAATAATTATACACTAGATACCATAATTACTATATTAATTAGTTGAGGTGAGGCTTAATTTTGATGTGAAATGAACTCTTGTACAATATAAAAAGCTTTATCAACTAAGTATTTTTTCAATTATTTTTCAAATATTTCTTTATTTTCAAGACTCTTTAAAGCTGCGGTAGCTTGTTGTAGAGTTTCCTACCAATATAACTTGGTTTTTGTTAGAATAAGCTACTATTGTGACTCACCAAGTGATAATCTCCTCGGCTTCTTGTATTATAACCATGTACAAATTCCTATTAAATAGAAATACAGTGTCAGTTTTGATATTAGATTGATCTAATAATGTTCAAAAGTTGAACAACTAAATCGTGTTTAGTGAATTACTTAGGTAATCAGCTGACAAATTTTTGTTATCAAGTTTCAAGAATGTGGTAGACTCATATAACTACTAAGGATAAAGGATATTACCTTAATCTCAGCTTTAAATAGAATCAATTAAATTTAATAGAATCAATTTAAATTTATTAAAGAGAATCTATGACATCATTTCAAAAATTGTAGCCTTTTCTGTCAAATTTAAATAAAAATATAAAATACTAGAGGCCAGTTGCACAAAAAAAGATTAAATTTGACCACCGTAAGATGACATCTTCTATATACGTAGTATGCAAGGATAGCCTTTTTCTTATGAGGATTAATGGTGAGCGGCACCTGGCCGTTGTCTCGAACGGCAACTTTGCCGTGTCATGTACAAGCTTGCACGTTTTGTTAACCGTACGGCTAGCACACCGCACGGTCAAGAAAACGTGCCATGTACAAGAGGCCTTACGGTGGTTAAATTTAATTTTCTTTCATGCAATTGGCCTTAGATGTTGATAACAATGTGATTTTTCCCTCTAGTAGAAAACACTTATGAAATAAAATTTTGTTTAGATATCAATATATGGTGTACAATATTTCATATACTTGAAAAACGATTCTCTGCATCAATAGAGTTTGTGCAAAACTCGGTTATAGATAATGCTAACCTGAAAAATCTATATAAATCTGCCTGCTTTGAAAGCAAGATGCTGTAAAGCATGCAGATGCATAGAGTGTTCAGATTAGTATTAGTGCTATCGTTAAAATGCAGTCATGCGTAAACTCTCTAAAATTGAGAAATAATCTGTAAAATAAAAATTCTGTAAAGCTTTTTTCAATAATTCATTGTATCAGAACAATGAAACAATAAAAGTTTTCCAATTACAACAGTTTTTATAGCTATTCTGATAGAAATAATATGTAGTTACTGTAATTGAAAACATTTTCTTTCCACACAATACCGATTGATAATCGATTATCAATAATTATCATTAATTATCGATTATCGATTAAATTTGTATAAAACTATTACGACCAGTTGCACGAAAGAAAATTAAATGTAACCACCATAAGATGACGTCATCTTACAGAGCTCAATAGGGAAGTCGTTACACTGGCTCCGTCAAATGACGTCATCTTATGGCCATTAAATTTAATTTTCGTTCGTGCAACTGACAATTAGTCTACTGCTAACCAATCATTTCACTTACATTCCTAGTCACTTAACTCATCACAATGATTACAAAAATTAATTATTCAAATACAAATAATAGAGATTCTTATTTTACATAAAATTAAGCTAGAACTGTTCATGGTAATTGATATGTTGAATTCTCCATTCGAAAATAATATTAAAGTATATAATATTACAAACTAAATTATAATAATTACATTTTAAATGCTTAATACAATGTAGAAGCATTGCACATTATAATGGGTGAATCAGAAAGCACAAATAAAGACAATTATTGTAATTTGGTAATACACACATGTAATTTAGGTAATTATATCTGGTAAATATTAAAATTATTAAAATACTATTCATCAATAGTAAAATGGAATATATATTTTTAAAAATGAATATGAATGAAAATTTTTAATAAATATGTCTTTTCAGTAGAAATATTATTTCATTTCAAATTATGATAAAATTCAATAGATTCTGAGGAGGATTAAATTAAGTAAATTCTATAATACCAAAAATACATGCTCTCATTCGTTTAGTTTTGTTATGTACCATAACTGAATTACATACTATTTACTTCTAGTGTTTCATCAGTAATCCACTAAATAATAGTCTAGAAACTTTCGTTTTAAAATTATAGATAAATTGTTATTGGTACAGTATTTTAAATTTTCAAAAGTAAAAACGGTGAATATTTGTCAATTCTACATATATCATAGTTTCACAAAATCAATCAAAAATCTACTGTCAAATTTTAAAGGTTCTACTTAATTTTTTATAGCATCTGTATGATGCTCGACAGATGATAATGGTTTTAAAGAACGATTATTTTAGATGTGCTCCAGTATAAATTGTTTGCTTATCTACGATATCAATTTTAGAATCAATAATTAATAGAACAGATTATTTGATGCTTAACAAGGATACCAGCTGCTTTGGCAGCTAATAATCATGGCTTTACTTAAAAAACACCATGACTTTATGTCAGAAAGCTTTCAAAAACCTGTTTATTGTATAATATATATATATTAAAAGTACTGAAAATTGTTTCTATATAGGGATTGTAAAAATAATTAACATTGAGGGACAATTTATTATAAAATACTTGTAAAAAACCCCAATGAAGTTCAAGGCATTGCAATAAAAGAATGTTTTTAGTTTTCCAACATGTATTCCATAAAAAACAATGGGGTTCCATAAAATGGGACTTAACAATAATAGGACTAGAAAGAAACCTCAGTTAGTTTATGGCAGTGCTTGGTTTGGCATTTTGATGTTTAATTGGATCGGATTCCACATAAAGAATCAACTGAGGTTTCTAGGAGATCGTTGGTAATTAATTCTCATAAATTAAGTCCCCAATCTTTGCAAAGCGGTCAGATTTCTGAGAAAAGAAATAAAAACTACCGCTAATTATGATTTTTTGTCTATAGGCCCAATTCTATCGCTCTCTCTCACTCTCTTTCTCTTTCTCTCTCTCACACACACACACACACACTCTTTCTCTCTCTCTCTCTAATTTTTTCTTAAAGGCAATCAATTGGTCCAATTAGGTTAGGTTAGGTCCGGTATGGCAAGTCTTTGCTATGTATTAGAAAATTCTTGGATTTCTTGATCCATACCGATCTGCGTTATTAATAATTAAATGTTTGTAATAAATTTTTCGTCATACTTGTAGGTTATGGACAGTTTACCAGTCAAGCAATCAATGTGGTAAACAGCTGTTTACAGAAATCAAAAACAGCTGATGTAATTTGATGATTATTACTGTACACTGTGTGGTAAAAATCATCAAATGATTATTACCGCACTCTATGGGTGGTTGTGGCTACCACTTCACTGAAAAACCATTTGGTCGAAAGCTAGATCAGCTGATCTAGAACCATTATTGCCACATTTCACCTTGAGTTGGTGTGTTGAGGTTATGTTTGTATAACAATGATTTATAGTTTCTTATTTCAACTTATCTGCTATTTTAGACTTGTATGACGAAAAATATCGTACGTAACTCGTCTGGGAAGATGTTTACCATACTCATATGATAATACCGCACTCGACTTCGTCTCGTGTGTTAACTTATCATACTCGTATGTTAAACACCATTTCCCGCACTTGTAACATAATATACTATAACAACTTACAGTCAGTTTTAGTAGAGAATAAATGAATATTTACTCACTTATGGTAGGTTCTAGTATTAAAAGCCAGTATTATAAAATTATCACCCATGTAGTGCTGTTCTTAGGAATATTAAGCTGCATCTCCACCAACCGAACATGTCTGCCGAACATTGTTGGCAAATAAAAAAACGGACAAACATTAAACATATGGGTCACCGAACATGTTCATGAGTTCAAATGAAATGTTCGGTCTGTGAGCGAACAGTGACGACCAACAAAAGGTTCCCACCACTTCGATCATAATGTTCGAGAAGGCATCCAAACCAAACCAACTCCAAAAATGTTCGGCGACATCAGCTGATTCCAGCAAACACTGTTCGCCGAGCATGTTCGGTTGGTGGAGACGCGGCTTTAGGCTACATTGCTTTCAGTAGGTAGGTTAGCTAATAGTAGGTGAGACTACTTCTTATGAATAAAGAAAGATAGATATAAATTACAAACACAATATCTTTGCAAAGCGGTCAGATTTCTGTGAAAAGAGATAAAAACTTCTGCTAATAATGATTTTTTTTCTATAGGCCCAATTCTCTTGCACTCTCGCGCTCTCTCTCTCTTGTGGGTTAAGTGGAAGAGGGGGCTTGTATGCCTCAACTTCACCCACAGCACTTTGTGTATTGTAACGTGTAAAAAAAAAGGCATTTTATCTATCTATCTTTACTCTCTCTCATAATTTTCTTTCATAAAGGCAATTAATTAATCAATCAATTGGTCCAATTAAGTTAGGTTAGTTTAGTTTAGGTTAGGTTGACTACCGGCATGGCAAGCCTTTTAAAATTTAGATATAAAATTAATTTCTCAAAAAATATTTTTTTTAAATAAATTTTATTTGAAAATGAATTATATAATTTATTAATTTAATTACAAAATGATAAATTTTAAAGATTTTCAAGTATAATTATTTGAAGCTCCTCAATTACTTAAAACTGTAATAAAAATCCAATTTCTTTATCGAGAATGGAATGCAACAGTGTTTGTGATAATTTATTAAAGTAAGGGTAGAGTTGTAGCTTTGAATAGCTATACTTGAACATCTCTAAGATTTATAATAATTATAAATTATTTATATTTAAATTTAAAAAATTAAATTATTTTTAAATACTTTTTGAATACATGAAAACGACTTGCCATAATGGTAGTCATAGAATAGAGTTTGAACGAAAATAAGCTAATGGTGCAGCTAATTCTACAAAACCTGTCTACTCTATGTCTAAGGTTGCTCTACTGTAGTCTGGTTAGAATAACTAGTGTCATTGTTAGCAAAGCTCTGTTCAAACACTCAACCTATTAAAGGTAGCATAGAAATATGCTCACTCAAAATTTAAAAATAAAAACTAACAAGTTAAACACAAACTTCTTCTGATGAGTTTTTTAAATAATTGGAATTAATTTTGGATTATTATCAAAAAACTAGCAACAAATAGGCTGCCCGATTTAATTGAATCTGGATTTCTAGAGTTTGTAATAACCTATTTATAGTCTCAGCTTTCTAATCCTTCTTCTAATTCTTATTTTTCTTTTCCCTATTTTCTTATCTTTCCTTCTTCTCTTCTTATTATTCTCGTTCTTTTTTCCCTCTTCATCTTTTTCTCCTCCTTTTTCCCTTCTTATTTTTCTTCTTTTTCTCCTTCTCCTTCTTTTTCTCCTCCTCCTCCTCCTCCTCCTCCTCCTTTTTCCCCTACTTCTTCTTTTTCCATCTTATTTCTTCCCTTCTTCATCTTTTTTTCAACCTCCTTCTTTTTCCTTTTTCTTCTTTTTCTCCTCATCCTTCTCCTTCTCCTTCTCCTTCTTCTACTTTCTACTTATTTCTTCTTCTTCTTCTTCTTCTTCTTCTTCTTCTTCTCCTCCTCCTCCTCCTCCTCCTCCTCCTTCTTCCACAATTTTCTTCTTCTCTTTCTCCTTCTTCTTCACATCCTCCTTCTTTTTCCTATTTCCCCCAAATCATCTTTTTCTTCGTTTTCCTCCTTCTCCTTCTTATCCTTCAATTCTCTTCTTTCTTTCTTCTCCTCCATTCCCCTTCTTCATCCACTTCTTCTTCATGTTTATTCTCATTCTTCTTTCTCCTCTCTTCCTCTTTCAATCCTTCAGCCTCCAACGTTAGAGCTTCATCGACAGATAACAGCAAGTAGCCATTTATTAAATAGGATAGTGAATTCTTCATAAACCTTACCTAATTACCTACCTACTAGTTACTGTGATAAGAAATTCAAAAAGCCAATAAGCTTTTCATGAACTGCATTAACACTTTCTGATTCACCCAGCTATAAAAATAATAATTCATCTCTCATTTCTTAACAAGAAATAACGCTATAAAATATGTTTACCAAAAACTAACCTAAAAATCAGCGACAGAATAGAGGAAGGCAAGTAACTTGTTTATAAGGTAAATTTTACGTGGTATGCAGCACTTACTTAATTCAAGAAAGACAATAATAAATTAATTTTAATTGCTACGTTATGCTGGCTGATGACGAATTTTCAAGATTCTCCTGAAACATTGAATTGTTGTTCTGTTCTAAGTCGTCTCCTCCACTGCTGCTGCAATCCACATCCAGAAATCTGCAAATTATTAAAAAAAAAAAAAAAACAATCAGCTGATGAAGTTCCTTGTTGGAAACAAAAATGCATTCCTAATAAATGTTTTTGTTTTGTAGATTACGTCTTGGAGATTCCAGTTGAGGAGTATAAGACAAGTCAGATCAACAATATTATACAATCTTTATAAAATAGTAGCTTGTTGTAGAGTTTCCTATCAGAATATTTGACATTGTTATTGATATTGATAAATTGTTAGAGATTTCCTGTAACTGATATTGGAAATTTAAATTCCTGGATTGTTTGTTCCATGACGAACTGCGTTGTTAATATTAACTTTTCATGTGAAATTTAATGACATGCAGTCAATATTTGACTGCATGTCGTTAAATTTCACATGAAAAGTTAATTGGAAATTTACTTTGGAAATAATTGGCAATCATTTTTCCTTTGGACGTTCTAATTGAATCTGTATATTTTTGTGTTATTTCTCATGTGATAAATCTGTTAAGTGTGTTATTGTGTAAATAACTTTCTAGTTTTATTCTTACATCTTGCCAGCATTATTTTTAGTGATAGAACCCATACGTACTGTAAGAATAAATTATTGTTTCCTGTGAAAAGAAACAAAAATAGGTTTTTTTTACTCACGTGTAAGGTTTCTCATCGCCTCTCATTTCACATATCACATTGGTGAGGGCCATTATATAGTTCTTGGCTAATGTTAAGGTTTCAATTTTGGAGAGTTTCCGTTCCATTTTCACATGGGGTATTACTTCTCGTAGTTGCTGTAACAAAAATAAGACAATTTAAAGCAGAAAGTTCACAAATTACAGAAAAACCTCTCAATTATTTGATGTTGCAATCAAAATTAGTTTGGACCTACCGAGAAAACTTGGATGTCAAAAGCAAGGTAGCTTTCCAAGTAAATTACTTATAGAGAATTCATTATTTATCAAAATAAACCCCTACAGTTTGTTATGCCTCTTCAAAAAAACATTACTTGATCGGCCAATAAAGCTTCTCTTTGGACGCGAAATTAATTTTTATTTCCAGTTGTAACAGTAAAATCAACCACTACCAGGAAAGACAAAAACAAAAGTTATCCGGTATCTCAAAGGAACAAAACTTTTAATTGGAGTAGACATTTTGACACATTTCTTCACACTATCTAGAGGTGTGATGGCACATGATATTTTGAAGAAGAAAAAAGGTGGAGGAGGAGGAAGAGGAAGTGATTGATGATGAGGTGGAGTAGGTGGCCAATGAGGAAGAGGGAGTAGTGGCGGATGACAATGAAGAGGAGGAGGAGGATTAAAACAAGAAGAATTAGAGGAACTGTAAGCAGGACAAAACTGTAGGGCAAGACTGCAGCGCAAAACGTAGGGTGCGGTGAAATTTGCCTGTGGTACTTCATGAGAAAGTCCAGTAGTGGTTTCAAGGATACCTTGACTGACCTTAGCATAAAAAGTTCAGTTGCTTCAGTGAGATCGTCTACAGTCTACAAGAGAAATCCTCCTTACACCAGTCATACAACAGAACAGTGGTAATATTTTTGCTTTCAGATATTTGATTGTACTCAGCTTAAAAGCGCCCGCTATCTCTTTGATTAGTGGTAATTTCTAAATATCATTTATTTGAAGGGTAATGGACGTTTATTCGTTATGGTGTATTTTCAGGAGGCGAAACTTCAATACAGCCTAGCCTTGCTTGAGTTTGTATGTTAGAGCCTATTATCCGGACACAGCTGATGGAACATTACATTTTATTTCCATTTCAGCTTTCAAATAGAGGAATTGGAGCCCAACCTGAGAATATTGCCTAATAACATGTATAATTTATGTTTGATTTCTATGAAAACTATTAAACTGTAGCAAAATTTTATTGATCTACGGCTACGTTATGGAGTGAACATAATAGGTTAGAAAGCAATGTCAATACAGCTTACTCTATTCTATGGATTGTCAAACTAGTTGCATAATGAAGCTATTCTAACACTATTGTTTTTTTTTTCAGTACAGGAGTCAGACCAATCAGAATTCAGGATTTCTTCAAAAAGTGTTGAAATTAATGTTATGCATTAGAATATTTCTAATGTAATGCACTGATTCAAAAGTTTTGAAATCAATTAGAATTTCAATTCAGAACCTAACATAAAAAACATGCGTTCTATAGCCTGTTCAACGAGCCTACGGTGTGACTCAAACAAACTTTGCATGTGTGTGAGTGAGGAATTCCGAGAATTGTACTGGCATCGGTCATTCGTCTTATTCACACTCATTACCACATGTTCGTTCTAACAGCTGTTGTCACACTACCAGTTTGTGCTTCACTGTTTGACATCGAGCATACAAGTCCTACATTGTGATAACAATTCGTTATGCCTGTGTTTGTACAGTGGCTTGCAGTATAAGTATAATTTGATTTCTAAAGTAGTTTTTTAAAAATAATTTTATTAGTATAAGTTCTTCGTTCCCTTACAGCAGTTTATATTTTACGGTAGTTTAGGCGTTTTCAATCAGTAGGCCTGTTGCCTGTTCGATGCGTTTCGAAAACTAGGCTATCTGTGAATCGGGCTTCATTGAGTCTCATGTTTGTTTACTTCACTCCATAGGCTCGCTGAACAGACTATAGATTATTTTGGTGTGGATAAGTTATCTGATTGTTTGGTAAGTTAAATTAAAGGTAATATATTGGTGATCGTTGATAAAATACCGTATTGTATGCAACGACTGCATTAAGCTGGGTATTCACGTTCCAACTTGCAGTACTGCTAGTAGTACTGCTAGATGGATAGTCGACTCCACTCACGCTCCTACTTGCAATCCAACGTTATTCCTAGTCAGCTGTGAGCATCGCTCTCGAGCCGAAAAATGTATCCGAAGTTGCCCGAAGGTCAAGCACTGACTGAGATAAGTTGGACGACTCCCCCACACATGCTCCAACACCGTCGACATTCGGAAGTCGTCCCTCTAGTTGTCCATCTACAATTCCAACCATCCAACAAGCCCATTCACGTTCCGTTTTCGGATCTAACCTTGGAGGTTGGACTGCAAGTGGTACTGCAAATCGGAACGTGAATGCCCAGCTTCATTATTTACAGTAGTTTGTTTGCAACTTGATTCCAAAATATTTTCAACTTGTTTGATACTTGTTGCGAACCTGATTTCAACATGCTTTCAACTTGATCGGAACTTGTTGCAAACCTGATTTCAACATGTTTCCAACTTGCTTGAAACTTGTTGCAAACCTGATTTCAACATATTTGAAACTTGTTGCAAACTTTAGTTAATAGAATAGACCTACTATACTATATTATTATACCTCAAAGGCATCATTTAGCGAGTGCATTCTCATTCTCTCTCTCTCGTTGCTCTCCAGCCGCCTGAGGTTTCTCTCTCTGGCCGAGAGTCCCGATTTGCGGCGTCGGCCATTGTTGGCGCCCAGCAGACATTTCCGTTTCGCACGCGAACACTTGCGTGACGAACTGGAATTGGGACCTTCACTGCCCGAACTGTCCGAGCAGTCAGCGTCCACGCGGCCTAAACAAAACAAAACAAAAAATTAACTATTTAAATTCACTACAAAACAAAACTAAAAATGTTTGAAATAGATTATTAATAATAAAAATTATGTGTGGTTGAAAAATGGGAGGTTGAACCAGAATCAAAAGCTTCAATAACTGGAACATAATGGAGCAAAGAAAGAAAAGCTGAATTCTCGCAGAAATGAAAAACTGGTGGGCAAGGTTAATTATTATTATTAATATTTAAAGTAAATTAATTGGTAATAATAATAATAGATGATAAATGATAAATAATAAATAATGAATAATGAATAATGAATAATTAAATAGTAAATAGTAAATAGTGAATAGTGAATAGTGAATAGTGAATAGTGAATAGTGAATAGTGAATAGTGAATAGTGAATAGTAAATAGTAAATAGTAAATAGTAAATAGTAAATAGTAAATAGTAAATAGTAAATAGTAAATAGTAAATAGTAAATAGTAAATAGTAAATAGTAAATAGTAAATAGTAAATAGTAAATAGTAAATAGTAAATAGTAAATAGTAAATAGTAAATAGTAAATAGTAAATAGTAAATAGTAAATAGTAAATAGTAAAAATAGTAAATAGTAAATAGTAAATAGTAAATAGTAAATAATAAATAATAAATAATAAATAACAAATAATAAAGTTGAAAGAAAATCTATAGGTTCCTTTTAGTTTGTCATTCTACTTCTACTTCTACTTCTTCTTCTTCTTCTTCAACTAATTCTTCTGCTTCTTTGTCTTCTACTACTTCTTCTTAGTCGCACTTCTTGTACTGGATTAATAATTTGAATGGAAAAAGTCAGATCTTATCACAACTTACATCACATTCCAGGCTGATGTTCGCTCTCTCTCACTCTCTCAATCACTCTCACACTCTCCTCTTCTATCCCACTCACACAATCTCTCTCACTCAACCCCTCTCTCTCTCTCTCTCTCTCTCTCACTCTCTCTCTCTCTCTCTCTCTCTCTAACACCCTCACTCACTCTTTCTTTCTCTCTCACTCAATTTACTCAATTACAACAAGAGCAACAGTAGGTGTGGCTTCATCTTATAGATAGAAATCACGCCTACTTTTTATAAGTTACGGGGATTGCAAAAAAACAACTTTTACAGTTACATTTTAATTAGCCTATCAATAAGAATGCATCCATACCTACATATATAGTCTACAAGTCTCACTATATATACCAAATAACTTTCAGAAATACAGAAGGATGTAGGCCATTAGGCATCAGACATAGGAGAGAAAAAACAGAAAAGTTGGCTTATTACAACTTGAAACTTGGCAATTGTTCACTTCCACACGACGCAAGGAACCAATTAAAAGCTCATTACGGTTCCTTACAAAGATCAACCAATTATAAAATTAAGTAACATGAATGAAACTTATCCTGTAATGTTTATTTATTAATTGATCAGGAACTTGGTGAGATAAATTTATTCATTGTACATGCATTTCTGAATGCTTTATTAGTTGTTTGATAGTAAAAACCAAATAAGAATCTACATGAATGTATTATCTCTGACTGAAAATATATATAGAAACTAAATTTATTAATTTCAAATTCCTCATTGCTGTCAATTTATACTGAAGAAATTCGAAATAAATTCTGTTTCTGTATATTTGTCAGTTTGTTAAAATTGACAGTTACTTTTTTCCGAGGATGAAACCCACATAGGTCCGAGACCTGTGCGTGGGTAATGAGTTTGGATGATGGTGATTGATGAGTTGGACCTACAGTTTTAGGTGGGTTCCGAACCACCGAACCACCCGCAAGTGATTTTACAGCTGAGAACAGTGTCTTTATGCTGGCCGATCTAATCGGTCACCCTTACAAAGAGGACCCAGGAGAACGCAGCTTATCTCTATCTGATTGAACAGATACATGCTACGGCTTTCGGCTATCACTTCCCGGTTGTTGAATGTTAGTTACAACATTTTGTACTTTTTTGTACTTCAAACTAACTTCTGAAAATATATACTTATTTAACATAATTTTGCTGGTAGATTTCCTATTTAAAAATTTTCAGCTCTCCATATTTTGTCACAGTATTCCAATATCAATTTACAATATTGTTAATAATAGCTTATGCAATGATTGTATTTTTATTATGTCTGCCTTTAAGCCACGAATTTGATGTAAGTGACGACACGAGCGAAGCCAGTTTTCTAATCATCCTACGAGTGGCTTGCTTAAAGGCAGCTATAATACAAATACAGTCGTTGAATAAACTACTATTAAGATTATTATCACTTAATATTGAAATATTGAGACAAAAAATTGAGTAAGAAATGTGAAATAGGAAACACACCAGCAAAATTATGTTCAAATAAATAGACTATAATAAATCAGAAAGTGAATACATTTCTTGGACCCTGTAGATCGTTATTTAGCTTTCACTATCTATCAATAAAACTATCACTAAAGCCAATCACTTGGATAACTTGCCGACTACAATATTTTGTATTAACTAATTATTTGATCGAAATAAAAATATGTCATTGTACTCCCCAATGTGTCTTATAGTTATAAAAAAATTACCAAATGTTTAAAATAAATTGGAGAGATTAATTGCCCCCAAAAACCGAAATTTTCAATTTTGAACACTCGCATTTCACAAAATAAATTGATAAAACAACATTTTTCTCATGGTAATAGATAACTGATAGAGGTAAGGTTCCAACTCAAAATGTTTAACTACCAGCCAGAAGGCAAAAGATACGTTGGTAGATGGTAATAATCAAGTAAATATAATAAAATATGATTAGGCTTATATGTGTAAAATATCACCACAAATAAATTAATAAGCTGTTTGTGAGTCGGAACAGGCAAAAGCCTAATCCTTGAACGAAAGAAGAAGAAAACAATAGATAACATTTCAATACGGCTCTGGTAGCGCAGTTGGATGGAGCGCTTGTCTTTGATAAGAGAAGGCTTTGGCTGGCTTCGTTTCCTGCAGCCTTGGGTTCGAATCTCATTCAGCCATGGATGTTTCTCATCGTTCACCCATTCACCTCATTACCCACGCACAAGTCTTTAGACTTATGTGGGCATCATCCGCAATAAAAAAAACCTAAATACGGTACAGTAATATTCAAAACAAGGAATTTCGAAAATAGCTATTTGTGTAACTAGAGTGCAAAATAGCGTTTTTCTGCATTGAGAGAAAAGTTTCTCGAGTGCAGAAACAATACTTTGCACTCATTACACATTACACGTATTACACATTAAATTTTTCCTACAGTAATGTATAAAGTAATTTGAACAGAACAAAACAGGACATACATAACCTGTTAATTCCTGACATAACCTATCTTTGAATCAAATCGATTTCAACAACAACAGTAAATACAACGACTATTTTGCAGCTGAAGCAGAGTAGCCAACCTATTTTTGAATGCAGAATAGGGAACCTGCGTACTGCATGCTCACTATTTTGTGTTGTTAGGTAGCAAATCTGGAGTGCAGAAAAGTACTTTCCCGCACTGGTGCAGGAATAGACTATTTTGAGTGCTACAATTAGTGAAAAAATAGGCACTTTTTCGAGTCACTGTAGGAAACTATAATTATGACCCAAAACCCTGTGCACAGCCTTTTAATGTAGAACTTTCTACAACCTGAAGGCGCTGAACTAGAGAGCGAACGTGTTTGTTATTTTTTATTCATGATTAATTAAAATCTATTTATTTTTTGTAAATTTTACCGTTGATATCCAAAAAAAAGAATTTCGAAGTAAAATAATTATGACCCAAAACACTGTACACAATCTTTTAATGCAGAACTTCCCACAACCTAAAAGCGCTGAACCAGAGAGCGAACAATTTTTTTCATTGATGAAATATTGAAATCTATTCTTTTTTTGTCAATTTTACCGTTGATTTTCGAGTGTGAGTCATCGTCGGAGGCGGCCACTTCGACTTCTATGTCCTCGTCATCGGCGTGCCACAGCTCGGGCGTGCGACAGCTGCTTTCCGACCCAGACAGCATTTCCGCCGACCTCATCTGCAATTCAAATAAAAACAAAATTAATAAAATAATATACAAACAGTACATTAAGTATTGAAAATACAGTTAGTACAGAAAATTGATTCGATTTTGACGTACAACAATTTATACAGAGCATAGGCAACAATTGAAACATGTTAGCTAGAAGTAACTGACAAATATACAGATAAAACAAAATATACAAAACAAACTGAAAAATAAACATTAATTATTCAAATCAGATCAAAATCTATTTATTGCCAAAGACAAGTAAAATACATGTATAGGCCACGTAGGCCACGTCAAAACAGTTGCATCAATCACATCTTACAAATTCACCATATTAAAGCTAATAAACTCATTATTATTATTAAAACAGTTAATTATGAAAAAATCCTTAATTTTAATTTCTAATTCCTTCCAAGTGATATCAATTCATACTGAGGACTTCCGCAAAGGCGGATATTGACAACAGCATTGAACAGCTGATGGAAATCGATGAATGCTACTATAAAAAAATATCAGTCACCACCGGGAATCGAGCCACGGACCTCCAAATCGGGCGCCTTAACCACTAGACTATAGTGTCCTTTCTGCACAGCAGTACTCGGACATGTCGGCTCGTATCTCACAAGTTAGTGTGAAGTTTGAAGTAACCGACAATTTAACAAACTGACATATAGGCTACAGAAACAGAATTTATAGCACTTGAAGGAATTCGAAATTAATAGTTGCTGTACAATATTTGTCAGTTTGTTAAATTGTCAGTTTTCAAACTAAATTGTTATTGTAACTAAAATGGATATTCACAACAATTAAGAAATTTCGTCAGATAAGCCTACAACCTAATAAACGACATAATTCTCTAAAAAATTGTCTTAGACATTATGAATAAATAAATGAATGGATTAATTATTAATGTCAATTATCACAATACCAATGTTGGGAATTTATCAACCCCCCACATGCATCCCAATTCTCACTAACAATTAAATTGGTGATTAGCTAATGCTTGAAGTTAGTTGATTCTACTTAGTGAACGCAACAACGGAATTTCCATTCAACCATGTGACAAGTAAACAAACGTTTACTCTTGTTTGAAAGCAAGCCTACTCTGTTCCTGTTACAGTTCTACGCCGCAGTTGGAAGCTGGCCAAAAATACACATGGCATCCGTCAGTCACACTACATATCTATATATACCTTGAAAATTATACATATATTTCTATGTTCTATAGAGTATATCTAGACAATGCATTATAACAGTAGCACTATTACATAGTATGATTTTAGTACACTATATATATATAGAGTAATGATTGTAGTAGAGTATCCTTGACATACATGTTAGGTTAGTCTTAATAGTTATGGTGGTAGGTGGTTCCTTTGATGCTAATGACTCAGCAATACTGTAAACAAAAATAAATGCTAGGCTATTTTTAGGTTTGTTTTCCACGAATCAATCAAAATATTGAAAGCAGTACTGTTATTTTCCTGTTTCCTGGTCAAGAAAAGCTGTATCCTGTATCAGTTCAGGAAAGTTATATATTTATATAGATTTCATTATCTATAAATTACAGCGATATTGGAAAACTTAACATTGCCTTTTATGTGTAATGAATGTATTATAATGAAACGGCACTTTTCTATGAAAATTCCTCAATGTTTTGGACAATATAACACAGAATGGTTAGGTTAGAATTATATATTATTATTATTATTATCTTTAGAATAAATATAGTTTTGCTAAAAGTCTGTTTAGTGAAGCCACATTCTATTTATTTATTGTGACAAAATTGCAGTGAATGTGAAGGCGCAACAGACTCAAGTCCAAAACTGCTCTCTTCACAAATTTTTAATATATGGTGAAGAGAGCAGTTTTGGACTTGGGTCTGTTTCATCTTCACATTCACTGTAATTTTGTCACAAATAAATAAAATGTGGCTTCACTAAACAGAGTTTTAGCAAAAATATATTCTAACGATGATGCCTTATAATTCTAACCTGACCAATCTATGCCTCTCCTTACTCTAAATGCAAGCTGAGACATGGTCAGGTTAGAATTTTAGCATTAGCGTTCTTTAGCTCAAACTCTATTTTTACTCTAGCCATTATCTTTACAATAATATTGAGAATAGCAATGCTATTTGATGAATATAAAATTTGAATGAATAAAAAAATTATAATGGACGAATTAAGTTGTTCGACATTTTTAAAATTTATGATGAACAAGTTCAACATAATCACTTTTGACACATCGAATTTCATAAAATTCTAAGATTTAAATATCGTCAGAAATAAAGTAGAAAATAACAAACCCTCTAAACAAATCAACTACCAAGTCCTTCCAAAAGAAAGCCATTAAAAGAGTCATCCATAAAATAACAATATTAAGTGTGAATTATTATTACAGAGCACTATACTTTTTAAAACATCTGGTCATATAAAATAATGATATTTGATCTACATAGATTGGGAAATACATCTCAGACATTGATCTTAATTGAATCAAATTATTATTATAATTTAATAAATTATTATTATTATTATTATTATTATTATTATTATTAAATTATTATTTTAGCTCTGATTATGAGGCATAGACTAACTCGATTTCTCTTTCCTCATGATATAGAATTTTTGTAAAACATAGAAATTCCTACAAACCAACATATTTCAAAATCTCACCTTCCATAATCTCACCTTCAAAGAAATAAACATAAATAAAAATTGTTAAAAATTCATTTCTATTGATAAAAAGAGTTATATTTTTTAAATTGGAAGTATTTGGAAATAAAACCATTTTCAAAAGCACGAGTAAGCAGTGAAATGATTGCATAACACTTATAGCCTACTAATAAGAGAAAATTAAAGAACCATTTTTAAGAAAGTGGAACCTACAACCTACTATAATAATTCAACTGTGGACAAGTGGAGGATGAGAAAAAGAAGGCTAAGAAAAGAAGGAAAAAGGATGAGTAACAAGGATTTAAGCCACAATTTGTGGTTTTTTGTTTCTTATTTGCGGTCTTCGTAGAAGAAATCAACTTGAACGAGGCGAACAGGATGTGGAACTAAGATAATCTCGGATTTGTTATTCCAAAATAATTCGAATTACATTTGCAAAAATTTCTCATGTTTCTTCAAGCTAATAATATTATATTATAATATCATGAAGTTCGCATCCTAAGTATGAGTAAAAGGATTTATGTAGATAGCTTTCTGAGATGTTTTCCATAACGAAATACTTTGATGAACAATCTAATATCAAAACTGACATTGTATTTAAATTATGATTTTTACTCATTTATACTGGAGAGACTGGAGGGATGCATTTCACTTCTAAAGAGCCGATGAGCCTTCTCTTTAGAAGTGTAATGCATCCCTCCAGTATCTCCAGCATAAGTGAGTGAAAATCGTACATTAAATAGAAATACTGTGTCTTTTGATATAAGATAGCTTTCATAAGTTTAGTCTCTCACGTTTTAAGTTTATCAAAGATTATTTTGATACGAGTAAATATACTTAGAAAACATTTTAGAAGAGCAATTAACCAATAAAAATGTAGTAGGAATCTTTAAAGCAAATTATTCATTCTAACAGAAGATTTTTGCATAATGCTTGTAAGGTAGTAGTCATATGTTAAATACACAGACAATACCATAAACCATTAAAATTATTCCATTATTATGGGCTTCTTAATCTTCATTTCACTTCACATCTCTCTCCCTCTCCTTCTCCACTGGTTTCGAGTGTCAAGAATGGACGAATCTTTGTCCAAACTTCGCCATTTCGTGTAATTTCGTCACTTAGATTATCATAACCATAGTTAATAATATCATTAAGATCATACAAATGAGATAAGTTATATAATATCTTCCACTATAAAAATTAGCATTATCTGAGTTTACTATTGCATCTTTGTGACGTTGATAATTTTGTTTTTAACCATTCATATGCAAAATTTAAAAAATTTACATGAATAAAGAAACTTAATCCAATCTTCTATCCCTTATCCTCCAGCACTAAAGTTTAGTCGACAGAGGAGAGCATGAGGACGTTTATATAATAGTTAGTTGATAATAAAGGAGATCTACTAGAGACAAATGAAAATTTAGCTAGTTAGCTAACCTAACTGTAACATAATATATAAAATTAGCATGATAGGAGATGCAAATAATCATGAAAAAAAGGGAATAACGAGTGAACCAGATCAAAAAGGAAAAATTAAATTTTGAGAATAATTCTTTAGAATTATTAATTTATTATTATATACTGCAAGATTTTCTCAGTGTAATACCATAGATTAGGAAGTAAGGTTGATGGTTCGTCTATGGTAATGCTGATTCAGGTTGTGGCAGCATGGTATGCCAACATCTATCAAAATAGTTTCCCTGATCTGCTTATTCATTAGAATAAAATTATATCCGGTCTATTGTGTGCCTATCTGTCAAGATTAATCTGTCCCAATACAATTTATACCGGTATACAAGTACTGGTAAAGGCATGTATCAGTAGTATGGATCTTTTCTTCATGCAGCTCATGTCTTATTGCAAGGTTTTGATGAAATAGGTTAGGTTAGGTTAGGTTAAAAACTGTTATCTTCTTAGATAGTCAGTGGCCGCCATTGTTATTATTATTTATTTCAAAACTTGAGGAGTCTCATTTCATAATTTTGATTGTTGTGGATGATAGTTTGGCCAATAATGTCTGCAAGCCGTACCTTCCAAGAGTTCTAATAGATGCAAGAAGTAAAATGATTAAGAAGGATATTTCAAAATAACCATTTTCATAAACGACTGGTTCAAATGATACAAACAACACAATAATGCATTAAGGCAGTTACGTTTGAATTCCAAACTGTATAGCAGTCGTTACAGCCTTGGCATTTCAGCATGCTAGATACTGTACTTTAAAACGGGCTTCCAGTGTAATAGCTTACTGTACACAACTACTGCAGTATTACTATACCTATTGTAACGTGCTTCCTGAGGGACACCTGGGAAACAATATGAATTAAAATTATCTCCCCTTCGAGGCCTTGCGTCTATGGTAGACTTACCGATCGCAAGTCTCGGGTTCGGCTGCTCAGTGTGTGCCCTGCAGTCACACGCTACTGCGGAGGTGCGACGAAAATCCTGTAGGAGAAAGGCTGTTCAATGGCCTGAGGATTTCGCGGCAATCCTCCACAACAATATCACCAGGTATGGAGGATGGACGTATCACTCGGTGCAGCTATATGTCTCCTTGGACCACACCGGACACCGAGTAGATACCCCCAAATCTCCACCCTGATAACACGTCTAATTCTGGAAGACAACCACAATTTCCCCCTGCTGATGGCCTGAACAGTATAAAAATAATATGTACTAGACGGAAACTCCGTCTACATACAGTATAATGGCTCAAACTGCCAGAACTCACCAAGCATAAGGGTGAAATGATATGAAAACTTTTTTTTTTAACAAAAATTTGACGTGTATTGAAAAAATGATCAGGTAACAATTTGAAAATTCAATAATAAATAATAATATAGCGTACGGTAACAAATTTGATGTGGTTGAAAAGAATAAATTAATCGGATAGTTCTTTTAATAGAATATGTGATAATTCTTGATTTTTCTGTGCACGTGGGCGGGATTCGGCTTGGTGGAAGGCAAGACTGAGAATCTGTACAACTTGACACAGCATATATATTTAAAATTTCCCTTTTTTATAATCGTGCACCACTATAGGGGCCCCTTAAAATAAAAAACTCACTTGAATTTTGCAAGGTAGGTGGCCTCCGTCTGACCGCAAGTGTAGTGGGTGGCTGCTTCTCGCGATTATTCGGGAATGGGTTTTCTAAGATTTCTGAATATACTGGTCTCACTTTAAATTCTGTTCTTGCTTATTGATAATTTATCCGGAAATTTGACACACAACAAAAATTACGTTCAACACAAAAATGACAAATAGTGGACAAACTAGTCCTTTCGGAATCTGGAGAGCAAGTCGTTGTAGTTGTAACAGTAGTACTCTTTTTTTTGAAGAAGTGGTTACTGTTACCCCCACTCTTTTGCCAAATCAAAGGATATGACGCCAAATTTGGCGATGCTCAACCCATGTGGTTAGAATTAGATTAAGAAAAAATTAAATAAAACGGTACTATTGTTTATATGGGTTGCAATAAATGACGGAAATAATTTTAAAAAGAACCAGATACGCCAAAAACTAATTTAAAGATAGAAAATTAACATTTAAGTTTACATAAATTTCGATGTTAATCATCAACTACTTAACAAGTCGATAATTATAAGTCCACGTGGCTTTGGACTGTGACTTTTTACGAAAACATCAAATTCGAGCCAATAATAAATAAAAAATACATTTTAACTCACTTTAAATTCATAAAAAATAATATTGAGCAAGTAGATTCCACTGTATAACGAATAATTATAATACTATAGGCTAGTGGTGGTGGATCTAACCTGAAAAAGGTTATCCTGCAAGCAACAACAGATTATTCGTATAATTTGGCGAGAATGAAGAGATTCAGGTATGTGTAACATTTTTGACATAATAATTTATCATATTCCTGCTTTTAAATAACATTTGAAGTCGCTAAATATGATTTATTGCCATTTAACGCATGTAACTTCGATAATATCGAAGCTATCGCTATTATCGCCGGTATGACTGTTTAACATCGATGGTCCTGCCAAAACAGCTGGTTTTGTTAATGAATTTGTAACGGTAGTGGCGCCGGTTTTAAAAATAATCCTCTCAATCTTATAATACGGTAACTCCTTCAATTTTGATGTAATCAAATTTTTGGTGGTTGCCAGCCATCCAACAGTATCGTCACACAAAGCCCCCTTCTATTTCGAGGTTCGCATTTATTGAGACTCCGGTTTCAATGAAGAGAACTTCGGAATAGAACACTTACTTTATCCTGTGGGTGAGATATGGCTCTAAAGCTTTTCAAGCGGTACTAAAACTATTATTTACAAGTTGCACACTCAAGTAACATTTAACAAAGAATTAAGGGTCGCCTCTATGGGATCGATCCTTATAAAAACAATAAACAAAATAACAGTAAGTCCCTCATATATGAGGTGGCTTACTCCTCTCCTTTTCTTCTCCAACTCCTTGCTCTCTCTCCTACTACTCCACTCCGCTGCCCGTATATCTATGATACGGCAACACAGACCTTTTGGCATTTGCCAATAAGATAAAATGCGACATATCGTCGTAATTAATACAATAATAATTAATTGGGGTTCACCCATTACAAAAATGCGATTTACGCAGGTGCGCTGACAGCCGAGCTACGCTCCGAACTGACGGTGACAAAGATGGTAACGATAATTAACATTGAAAACATGTACTTGAGTGGCTAAAGATCTTAAACATAAATATCACAGTAGTCGTACGCTTAACATTAATATCACAGATGTTCTTCTCAGTCTCAAATGAGTTATTGTTCTTAATTCTCTTTCTCTTTCTTCTATATTTGTTGGGTTCCGTTCTTTCCTTCCTTCTTATCTTCGGCGGTTGTTCTGATTTTTTTTTTTTTTCGTAACGTGGTTGTAAACTACCTGGTTTCTTTTCTCGTTGTCTGCTTGCTTGTCCTTTCCTATTGCTCTTTTGTTCTTGATTATTCGCTCTATGTTTCTGGTTTTTATATGGCTCTGGTTCTTAATCGTATTACTGTGATTATTATTGATATAATAAATTTTCTTCATATAATTTCCACTATAGTTCAGCTAATATAATTTCCTTCAGACTTATTTTCATCATATAATAATATTTTCTTACAATTAATTCATATAGTAATATTTTCAAGTAACATAGTTTCTTCTTATAATTTTGTTCTTTGGCTTATTTTAACTCTCATGATATTCTTACACACTATAAATTTTTCTTAACATTATATATCATAAATAAATTTACATATAATTTTTTTTTTTTTTTAATAATTTTTTATGAATAAATTTTTTCCTACACCAATAATGTGATATAATAATAATTTAAAGCGTAATTATTATTTTTTTTTTTTTTTTTAAATAATATAATACTAATTGAATATAATGAACGATAATAGCTTTAGTAAATTCTAAGATTTTTTACAATAAATAATTTTTCACGTTATATTAAATTTTGTTTCAACTTAACATTTTATTTTGACATTTGCGGCTGTCTTCTCTTTCATTTCATTTTTAATTAAATTTTCTCAGTTTGCAAAGGCAGATAAATTTTTATCAGCTTGGCTGCAATAATAATAGTATCTCCTCTAGTGAGATTAAAAATAGTCTGGATTTATCCAGCTATCGGCTTAATGGCTTCTATTACTTCATAATTACAACAATATAAACAAGGATACAACTATAATAACAGAGAGACGTTGTGTGTCTGGCCGTTGAACTCTAGATAGGCTGGTTGTAGAGACGCGCTGGAGTCTGATAATTTCTTCAATAATTGATCCCAACTATCGTTTGCAAACTATTACAGTTTACTTTTGTTCGCTATGGTGAATGGTCGGTTTGCGTATCCCGTTCACCTATCCGCATTTCTCTTTAAATTTCGGGTTCGAGAGTGACGATTGATTAATCAGAGCAGTGGATTTATTCTCAGAATTATTCTTTCTTATAATGCAGTTTCGCGTTTCAACTTATTTTTCCGAATTCCATTTTTTGAAAAATAATAATATTTTTGTTGACTGCCCCCTATTATTTCTTGTTTGTAGGAGTAGCATTCTTATCATTATTTTGAAATACGCCTTACTCAATATCTCGGCAGTGGTGACTAGGTCTCATTCATTATTAATTCTAATTAGTAGCCCCCACTCATCTCCTTGAGCTTGGCTCTATGCTATTTTGTTATCTCGTGATATCGGTTTCGAGGCTTATAAATTTTAAAACGGACGTGAGTCCTGTGCCCTCTCACTCTTCCGCGCGCTCTCCGTTTCTTCACTTCCATCAGTAAATTTCTTATATTTTCTTGGAAGGTGGTGAGATGTTTATGAGTAGGGTGGTCGCTGTTGTCATCCCCTCCTAGCTCATTCGCGGTGGTGGTCATGTCCGATGGTTGTCCGCTCCGAGGCTGATCTTTTTTAAGTCGGACATGACTTCTGTGGGGTGTCACGCTGCCGCGTACTCTCCGCTGTTCTTCCTCCTCCGCGAGGTTGTCCATGTCCGGGCAATGTTTTTTACCTTGCTGGAATTTCTTCCAGCGGACATGGCGCGGGTGAAGCTTTGTGCCTCCGCACACTTTTTGTCTGGTCTCAGCTATGCGTCGCGATTTTCTGGTTGTGTGTACTCCTACTGTCCATGATTTGCAAACAGTGGAGGGAACCCGTCAGGATGCACGACTGGTGTTAGCGCCTTGTTTTGTTGATGAGGGTGTCTGCCGATTGTTAACTGCGTTGGTAGCGTTGGCCGTGGTCTGTCCGCTCCCCTTATGATGTTTTTCGGCGGAGGCGGGTGGTGATTGTGTGGTGTTGCGGTCATCTGTCGCACCCCGTGCAGGTTGACTCACTCTGTCCCTTCCATCATAATATGGTTTTTGCGCTATTTGTCTGTTGTCTCTATATCTATTATTGTAATTATTATGTTGATATTTTTGTTGATTGTATTCCTGATGTTCTCTTCTATTACTGTTATTGTTCTTGTTGTATATTTGTCGTTCGTCTGTGTTTTGTTGCCTGTTATCTGTTACTACAGCTGCTCGGTTGTCCGTGTCGTTTTCTGGTGATGGATTGTAGGCCTGGTAATTATTGTGACCTCTACCAAATTCACTCCTACCTACAGACTGTACTCGGTGTAAGTGATTTTCTAAGTCACGAAAATTTGTAATTGGACTAGCCGCTAGTGCCATCTGAATATTATACGGCAATTTCTTTATAGCTATGCTAGTCAAGCTATTTTCGGGAATAGGCTCATCCAGCTGAGTATTCTGGTAACGTAGGTGTGTTATAAATGCTGTATACGACCCATGTTCGTTCCTATTATAACGGCAACACACTATTTCGGATAATAGACATTGTTGTTTATCAACCGACCAATACTGCTCTAGAAAAGCTGGTATGAATTCTTCAATTGATTTGAACTCATTGGCTCTACTATGTAAGAATAATAGCGGCTCACCGACGAGGAGTGTGGCGAGTTTGAATCTCCACACTGGCCATGGTGTAGGCGTTAATTCCTGAATTACTTTTAACTGTTCTACAAATGGTTTAGGCTGCATAAATCTGTCGGTATTGTCAAATTTTCCCAGACTGGAAAACAGTTGAGAAGTGTTAATTATATCAGCCCCTTGTACACAGTCGCTAGAAGTTCTAGTGTAGCTGAGCCTGTTTTTTAACATTGAAATTTCGCTATTAGTTTTATCCAGCTTGCTGTTTACTTCGGTGTGGATGTTGCTAATATTTTTCTCTAGCCTCACAATACCTTGTTCGTGTGAGCTAGTATTTTTCTCTAAATCAGTACATCTACTCTCCAGCTGCGTATGCTGCTCTGCTATGCTATCAATTTGAACTTGTACAGTACTTTGTGTTTCAGTTAATTTATCTATTTCTTCGTTAGTGTTCTTCGTTAATTGTTCTATGCTTTGTTGACTTTTGTGGATTGCCTGTTCTAATACTTTGTGTGTGACTTCACACCTTGCCTGTTGTTCTTCGTTGGATTGCCGGTGTAGTTCTATTAATTTATTTTCTGTCATCTGGGCTCTCTTCTCCGCCTCTTCCTTGAATTCGGCATTCATTTCTCCCAGCTTTCTATCCATGTCATCGTGAATCTCCGCACGCAAACGGTCATTTGCACTTTTAATAGCTTCCGGTATTACGTCTATCCTGCTATTTAGTTTTGAGGTGGTCTCATCCAGCTGTTGGGCGACAGCGCTAATTTTTTCAGTCAATGCTTCTTGATTGACTTTCGATTCTACTTTCAATTCCTCGAATTTAGCGTTCATTTCTTTTTTGTTTTCAGCAAATTTGGAGTTCATATTTTTACTACTTTCGTCCAACTTGGCGTTTATGTTCTCGTCATTTTTGTCTAACTTGGAGCTTAGAGCGAGAAGGAGTCCAACTAATGATGTAGTGCTATCTCCCATATTAGCTGGTAGTATTGCTTCGAGTGATTCATCACGCGGCGTAATTCTAGCAGGCGTTGGTTGTGGGGGAGATGCCGATGGAGGCGTCTGCATTTCCATCTCGATTCTTTCTGTCATCCGCGTAGACGATCGCTGGTCCAAATTTTCCGGATTGAATTGCACAGAACTGATGCTGCCAATTTCGCGCTCCCGGGGTACACCTTCTCCGCTAGACTCTAGACAGATGACAGACGGCTCGTTGCTGGTTGACTCTTTCGGTGTATCGGCCATGGTAGTACCGGTTGATGATAGTGTTTGACGATTCCAGAATTTCAACCCAATGCTAGAGATAGATTTCGCGAGTGCGCGTATGTGCCGCAGTGATGACAGCGTTGAGTGCAGTGATATGACTAGAAGTTCCTGAAGACTGGTGTGATGCGAAGTTCGATGATGGATAGCCGACACACACAACGTTTACAAAAGTGCTAAAGTGTTCAAACAAGTGAAATCAAAGTAAAAATGCCTAACAAATTCAACACAACAAAATTAAAAATTCAATATAACAATCACAGCCGATAGTTTTTCTAACTTTTAAATAAATCTTACTAATATCACAGACCGCAAATTTAATTGACATTTTAAATTCAATTGATAATATTAAATATATAATAAATCTATAACAACTATATTCGACTCTAATATCGCACACAAACATAAATAAAAATAACTACACAACAATTGGGTATCTGGTTCTTGGGATGAGTTAAATTTCTAGCCTCACCCAGACCTCGTGCACTTGGGACTTTAAACTAAATAAAACCCTAATGCTTGGCGAGCTCTGGTGCTTGCTAATTCCCTTATATTAATTATTCTAGAATTATAGATAATTCCCAGCTTGTTGGAAGTTCGTAGGCTGTATTGTCTCGTAATTAGCCTGAAACATGTAATTTTTTGTTAATTTCCGGAAATTCTCTGGAAGTTCTTGTTTCCTTTCAGCATGTAGAACTTTGAAGTGTCTGCAAATTCTCGTCTTCGTCACCAAATAAGCCGCACAGTCGTTGGGCGCCAAGTTTTATGTAACGTGCTTCCTGAGGGACACCTGGGAAACAATATGAATTAAAATTATCTCCCCTTCGAGGCCTTGCGTCTATGGTAGACTTACCGATCGCAAGTCTCGGGTTCGGCTGCTCAGTGTGTGCCCTGCAGTCACACGCTACTGCGGAGGTGCGACGAAAATCCTGTAGGAGAAAGGCTGTTCAATGGCCTGAGGATTTCGCGGCAATCCTCCACAACAATATCACCAGGTATGGAGGATGGACGTATCACTCGGTGCAGCTATATGTCTCCTTGGACCACACCGGACACCGAGTAGATACCCCCAAATCTCCACCCTGATAACACGTCTAATTCTGGAAGACAACCACAATTTCCCCCTGCTGATGGCCTGAACAGTATAAAAATAATATGTACTAGACGGAAACTCCGTCTACATACAGTATAATGGCTCAAACTGCCAGAACTCACCAAGCATAAGGGTGAAATGATATGAAAACTTTTTTTTTTAACAAAAATTTGACGTGTATTGAAAAAATGATCAGGTAACAATTTGAAAATTCAATAATAAATAATAATATAGCGTACGGTAACAAATTTGATGTGGTTGAAAAGAATAAATTAATCGGATAGTTCTTTTAATAGAATATGTGATAATTCTTGATTTTTCTGTGCACGTGGGCGGGATTCGGCTTGGTGGAAGGCAAGACTGAGAATCTGTACAACTTGACACAGCATATATATTTAAAATTTCCCTTTTTTATAATCGTGCACCACTATAGGGGCCCCTTAAAATAAAAAACTCACTTGAATTTTGCAAGGTAGGTGGCCTCCGTCTGACCGCAAGTGTAGTGGGTGGCTGCTTCTCGCGATTATTCGGGAATGGGTTTTCTAAGATTTCTGAATATACTGGTCTCACTTTAAATTCTGTTCTTGCTTATTGATAATTTATCCGGAAATTTGACACACAACAAAAATTACGTTCAACACAAAAATGACAAATAGTGGACAAACTAGTCCTTTCGGAATCTGGAGAGCAAGTCGTTGTAGTTGTAACAGTAGTACTCTTTTTTTTGAAGAAGTGGTTACTGTTACCCCCACTCTTTTGCCAAATCAAAGGATATGACGCCAAATTTGGCGATGCTCAACCCATGTGGTTAGAATTAGATTAAGAAAAAATTAAATAAAACGGTACTATTGTTTATATGGGTTGCAATAAATGACGGAAATAATTTTAAAAAGAACCAGATACGCCAAAAACTAATTTAAAGATAGAAAATTAACATTTAAGTTTACATAAATTTCGATGTTAATCATCAACTACTTAACAAGTCGATAATTATAAGTCCACGTGGCTTTGGACTGTGACTTTTTACGAAAACATCAAATTCGAGCCAATAATAAATAAAAAATACATTTTAACTCACTTTAAATTCATAAAAAATAATATTGAGCAAGTAGATTCCACTGTATAACGAATAATTATAATACTATAGGCTAGTGGTGGTGGATCTAACCTGAAAAAGGTTATCCTGCAAGCAACAACAGATTATTCGTATAATTTGGCGAGAATGAAGAGATTCAGGTATGTGTAACATTTTTGACATAATAATTTATCATATTCCTGCTTTTAAATAACATTTGAAGTCGCTAAATATGATTTATTGCCATTTAACGCATGTAACTTCGATAATATCGAAGCTATCGCTATTATCGCCGGTATGACTGTTTAACATCGATGGTCCTGCCAAAACAGCTGGTTTTGTTAATGAATTTGTAACGGTAGTGGCGCCGGTTTTAAAAATAATCCTCTCAATCTTATAATACGGTAACTCCTTCAATTTTGATGTAATCAAATTTTTGGTGGTTGCCAGCCATCCAACAGTATCGTCACACTATATACCTATAACTATACCTACTACAGACTATTTTAGCGTGTTGAGTCAAGTTTAGATTGCAGCTCCTCACCTGAAGGGATCTAGTCCCATCAGATTCGCATGATCTCAGATAATTTCAGCTTCCTTTTATTTATACTGATATACCAGGGTCCACTATAAATATGTTACGGCCATTTAAACACTGTTTCATGGTACCTCCAATAATGATTTCAAAAAATGATAAAATCAGCCCTTTCTCATTAGCCTACTGTTTGTTTGTATGAGTTTTAAACCAAGTTTTAGCTAGTTTTAAGTCTACTATTGTTTTATGCATTTTAAATGTATTCTACATCTTACATGCCGACTATTCAGTTTCCAATAGAAGATTTCAGCAATATTTTAAGTCGAGTAGGCTACTGTTTTAAACAGTGAAATTTAGTAGTGAATAACTAGTGAAATGACTCAATATAACGGCTAACATTAAAAATATTACTGAAATTGAGTATTTGTTGATCCACGACGAACTACGATCAGAATAGCAGATATTTTCACTTGGAAATAGCAGAAATATTCACTGCAATACTAAATATAGTATTCTAGTATTTAAAATAAATACAAGATTCGAATTTATTATTTAAATCTGTGTTGTTTTAAATAATTTTCTTAGAAGCGGAAACCATTTCTACAGTATAAGTGAGGAAAAATCATAATTTGATTAGGCATACAGTGTCAGTTTTGATATTGGATTGTTTCTAATTTATTTGGAAAAGTTCTGCATGCAATTCAAGTAAAAATATCAAATATTACTAAGATAGTATTAAACCCGGCAAAAAAATTATTTTATTCTTGGATCCGCGTTGTTAATATTAACTTTTTATGGCAAATTCAACGACTTGCAGTAAAGTTTGACTGCAAGTCGTTAAATTTACAATAAAAATTTAATATTATTTCAAATACAGAATTCAACATAAGATACAGTCTCGATTAGGAATCTAGTTGTAGAACTAGATTCTGTATTGTAATACGGTTACAAAAATTGGATCAATTTTTTGATCAATAATTATCAAGACTAACAATTATCAGTCTATTGATTTCAGACATCTCAATAAGGATTCCAGAATTTTTATGCTAGCATAAACCTGAAAGGACTATACATATAATATTTGCAATAAATTAAAACCCGAAATTCATTGGAGGCCCAGATAATATAATGCAAGGTTAATCTTG
This sequence comes from Conomelus anceps, assembly GCA_948455865.1. Taxonomy (NCBI): domain Eukaryota; kingdom Metazoa; phylum Arthropoda; class Insecta; order Hemiptera; family Delphacidae; genus Conomelus; species Conomelus anceps. The sequence goes on from OX418225.1 coordinate 5,783,862, forward strand.
GATTTCTTGTTCCATAACGATCTGCGTTGTTAATATTAACTTTTTATTGTAAATTCAACGACTTGCACTCAATTTTAATTGTGAATAAATAATATTTCTACTCACTTATGTCCAAACGTTTTCGAGTTTGGCCAAAAGTGAGTAGAAATATTATTTATTCACTATTAAAATTGACTGCAAGTCGATGAATTTTCAATGAAAAGTTAATGTTAATGTTAATAGAACACAAGTATAGAACATTAACAGTACCTCTATAAATAGTGGTTAGTAGCTACAATTATTCTAGCAAATAGCTTCTATTGGTGGAATAATACCTTACTAAAGAACTAGGATTCTGTGATAAGTCTCCTTTTATTTATTATCAATAAATGATTTCTCTTGACAAAAAATTTGAAATTTATAGTATTTCAGAGCAGGACAAAAGAAAAGACAAAACTCTATCTATTGACACCTTTGAGATATCCTATCCTCTGTTTACTGAAAGACAAAACAGTTCAATTAAGAATTTCTTTATCAACAAAGCTCTTCCTATAACTCAGCCAAGAACCAGCTGTAATTAACTACCAAAACTATTCTAGGGTAGACGTTGATATTATTATGATTAGTCATATCATAAAAGTGTGGAAAAAACAATATTATCAGAAAAATAATATTATTTTAAACAGCCTTTGGAAATTTGCAGCCTCAGTATTTCATCAACGTATTTAATACTAATTATACATCAAAGTATTTTAACCTTTTATTATAATTTTACGACTTGCAGTCAATTTTAATAGAGAATAAATATTTACTCACCTATGCTGAAACGTTTTCGAATCGTGACGATTCATTTTCAACAGCAACCTGGATCAACTAATATTTTGCATTGACAAGATTTATGGTGTTCTATTATCACTTTCTTGGTGGTTCAGAACCCACCTAAAACTGTAGGTCATTTATAACATAATTATCATCCACTCATCCACGCACAAGTCTCGGACTCATGTGAGCAATATCAGCGCAAAAAACTTGAAAAAGCATATGAAGATACAGTTTAAATTGGTAATAATACATGTACAGTAGAAACAATTAGTCTGGGCGCGTGGCTCTGGTTTCACTTCTAGCCGTCCTGTTAAAAGTTGACTAGTTTACCTTGAAGACATCTGCAGCGTCGCACGGGCCACATGTTTTTAGAAATGAGCGATAAACACTCCCCTCGCCATGGCTTACTACCAAACGGCCGTGCGCCCAGACTAATTTTTTCTACTGTAGCTAAATCATCCCAATAATGTTTTCAACTGATATTTTATGAATTTCTGAGAGAGCCTGAGCTAGTACCTAGTACCATAAAATGATACTTCGGTGCAACACTGAATCAAATATTAAAAGTCACTCATATATTCTGAGCTCATATAAATCACATATTCTCATTTATTAGTTGAAATTAATGTCAAGACAACTCTCATGGTTCATGACTTTATCCATAATGAATTTCTGTTAATTTAACTGTGATCATGAATATGACTAGAAACGTGTCATTTGTTGCATAACTCTAGTTCCAGCTTGAAAAAATTCACATTTATTTTGAAAATTGACAATTTTTTGCATTTTTAGAAGAATTTTAATACATCTGTAAAATTATTATACAGTATTAGCCTATGCATTATTTGTTCTCTGTAGTAACGTTATAAGACACTGTTCTCTGCTGAAAATCACTTCCCGGTGGTTCGGAACCCACCTAAAACTGTAGGTCCAACTCATCAATCACCATCATCCAACTCATTACCCACGCACAGGTCTCAGACCTATGTGGGCTTCATCCTCAAAAAAAAAAAAAAAATGTAAGTTATACAATTCTCTTCTGCATTATTTAAAACTCTCATCACAAGCTCTGTAATATTCTAGATATTCAAATCGACCTAGAACCATTAAATTATTGCTGCAGTTGAAGAATTCCGTATTTCTGCTATTTTTAACAATAAATTTGTACTTCAAAACTCTATCTTTTCAAAGCCGTTCTATCTCTTCTTCTTCTCTGTATATTTTGTATTTCTGCTATTTTTTAACAATAAATTTGAACTTCAAAACTCTATTTTTTCAAAGATGTTCTATCTTTTCTTCTTTTGTGTATACTGTATTTTGTAATTTGTAAATGACATGCAATAGGTTTTTCAAGCCCTTGCATCTAAATAAATCAATCAATCAACTTTTTTTTGGAGGATGAAGCCCACATAGGTCTGAGACCTGTGCGTGGGTAATGAGTTGGATGATGGTGATTGATGAGTTAGACCTACAGTTTTAGGTGGGTTCCGAACCACCGGGAAGTGATTTTCAGCAGAGAACAGTGTCTTTTTTGCTGGCCAATCTAATCGGTCACCGTTACAAACATGACCTACGAGAACGCAGCTTATCTATCTGATTGAACAGATACCTATACAGAAATTTCTTTCTTCATACTTTTTTCTTCATTTATTGATTGCTGCAGTTGAAAAAATTATGTGTTCTGCTATTTTTTAACGATAAATTTGAACTTCAAATCTCTATCTTTTTAAACCTGTTCTATTTCTTCTTCCTCTTCTTTTTCTTCCTCTTCCTCATCTTCTTCTTTTCTTCTTCATCAATTCTCCTTATTATAACTTTATTAGTTGTTAGAACATTCTGCTAATAAATCAGCATCTACAGCGCTTCCTTCCCTATTGAGTCTTCTTTCTTACTGCTTCTTCGCCTATCAAGGTACTGGTTCTAATTTTTCCTATTTTATTTGATAGTGGATTCAAATAATTAAAATATGAATCAATGGAGAGTAATTCCATGGAATTCCAGCTTTCCTTAAAAATATGGAAAATAGCAATGACCACTCAGGTCGGTTGCATACCAATATACATCGCAGTTTTTTGCATTTGTTTTTACAAAGTAAAATCTTATTTAAGTTTTTATTTTGTAAATAAAACATGTTATTCACTTTTAATTTTAAAAAATTTGATGTAATAATTTTTTATATAAATTTTTTTTTGTAGATTACGTCTTGGAGACTCCAGTTAAGGAGTATAAGACAAGTCAGATCAACAATATTATACACTAGATACCATAATTACTTCAATTAGTTGAGGTGAGGCTTAATTTTGATGTGAAAGGAACTCTTGTACACTATAAAAAGCTTTATCAACTAAATATTTCTTCAATTGTTTTTTAAATATTTCTATATTTTCAAGACTCTTCAAAAACTGCGGTAGCTTGTTGTAGAATTTCCTACCAATATAACTAGGTTTTTGTTTGAATAAGCTACTATTGTGACTCACCAAGTGATAATCTCCTCGGCTTCTTGTATTATAATCATGTACATCAAGATTTTGGTTAATATCATTCGTTTTTACATATAAAGTAGCTTCATACACATATAAGCAGGGTACAGTTAGGAGACCAAGTCTCTTGAACAACGGCCTACATGAATCTAATCTATTTACTCTTTCTATACACCCAGTGGCGTAACGCTTTCCAATTGGGCCCCCCCGCAACCGATTTTCCGGGCCCCTCTCCTCAAAATCATATAAATATCCCCCCTCACCCTTGCCACCCCTCCCTGAAAAACTTGCATAATTATTTTGTGGGCAGTTATAATTATGTAAGAAACAAAACACTTTTTTATCTATTACATTTTAAAATTCAATCATGTTTCAAGGGGGGCTAGTCTAATGATTTTGGCTGTAGCCTATACGGACTCCTGAATGGTGGAAATAGTTGAGAGATGAGAGTTGATTATATTATAAATAATTAATCTTGAAACCTAGAAACCTTGAAATTGATGTCTTCCATAGGAACCACATTCACATCCTCCTTGTTAGCAGAAAAATCCTTCGCTCCTTTTCCCAGAAAATGTGTTCTCTCAGAATTCGCCTCGTTTGCAGACACGGACACAGGTTCAATTTTTAATAAAAAGGCATTTTATCTATATTACCGCGAAATTACTAAGTCAGGAAAAAAATAAAAAAAAAATATATTCTTAAGAGGCAGAAGAAAGAAAACGTAAACTGCTTATACAGTACTTGATCCTATTATAAGAAAAAAATTTAACTGTGTTGGGAGAACTGACACAATGAACCAAAACTATTATTTATCTACTTATACAATAATCACGGAATTTATCCGATGTATCAAGGGTATAAATATTCCTTCTGAACATTGTTTAAAAATTTACTAGTCGATAAAAAATAGAAATAACTAAAACATGACCGTACAGCATCACAATACCATAAACGCAGCATGTTGAAAAATAGAATAGAAATGAAAAAAAAATGGCACTTCAAATAATAAAACTCACGATCACGAACTCAATTAATATACATACGGCTTACTCTAGGCCATTTTACCGGACACGTGTATGCCTAAATGAATCCAACTGGACGATTCAAAAGAAACTGAATTTAAAATACTGTATGAAGATAAAATATTGACTTTGATTTCTACACAACCCCCCACTTTCTATATGCTGATATACATTGAGGAATTCGATGGGAAAATAATATTAATTTCCTCTAATATTTGCACTGTGGAGACATAGCCATCGTGATTTATAAAAGTCTAGATAAGTTTGTTTGAAGAGTGTTTTGTCCTCGGTATGTCTCCATTCAACTTCCTGAAGTCACAAGTCACAACATCCTGCTTCTGAATTCCTTCACATAAAGCTATCTGCGAATTGATAAAGTAAACAATAAACATTGACCTGACAATATTTAGCCAATTCATACTTTCTTTCTTCCTTCAGTGTTTCAGTTTTATTTCTTTTGAAAAATATATATATTTCAGTCTGGGCACGGGCCATTTCTTGAAAAAATATATTTTCTTAAACAGAATTTATTAATTTCGAATTCCTTTAATTGCTACTAGTTTATACTGAAGACTTCCGCAATGGCGGATATTGACAACAGTATTTAATAGCTGATGGAAATCGATGAAATATATTTTCATTCCGGGCCCCCTTATAGCCCGGGCCCCCCCGCGCCGCGGGGTCTGCGGGGGTGTACGTTACGCCACTGTATACACCTAACCGCTTTCTTTTGGATCTTAAACACCCTATCAAGATTTTGTTGTGATGAATTACCCCATACTAAGATAGCATACCTAATATGTGAAAGTAAGAGCCCATGGTAAGCTGTAAAAAGTAACTTTTTGTCATTCAATCTAGCGAGCTGTCGCAGGACAAATACCCCAGATGAAATTTTACTACATATTTTCTCAATGTATGGAGTCCAGGTCAATCGTCTATCCAACATAACTCCTAGAAATGCAATTATTTCTTCCTGGTCTAATTGATTATCGTTTACAAACACGTTTATAGCCCTATCTTCATTTAAATTATGTTTGTTTTTGAATTGAAGGTATTGGCATTTTTTACTATTTATAGTTAATTTCAACTGATTTAAAAATTGGACAATGGACTGCACACCTATATGGGCACTTATTTCTAAATTATCTAGAATGGAATTGCTGAAAATGAGTGATGTATCATCAGCAAATAAGAGGGCTCTACCACTAATTAATTCTCTAGGTAAACGGTTGACATATAACAAAAAAAGCAATGGACCTAGTATTGACCCCTGAGGCACTCCAGCTTGCACCTCTAATTTATTAGATTTATTCTTTACTTAATATGGCGAATAAAACCTTTTTTCACTTTTAATAAAGAAATAATTTTGAATTTAAATTTAGCTGGAATTAAAGTCATCATACAAAGTTGAAAAATATTCTGATGTTTAAGAAGTTCATGAAGTTATCACAACATTTATTGAAAATAGTGAGATACTAGTTTCGGTTGTTACACCATTATCAATCTCAAAGCTTAAGGTCAGTTCTGCATAGCAAGATTCTACTACATATTAATGTTCAATCATAGTCATGAATAACTTTGTAAGAAAACAAGAATTTCACAAAATGATTCCACTCAAAATCTCAAAATGATCACTTTACGAATCAAGAATCCAATAAGCTCCCAGCATATTTTCCAGCCCAGTAGTAGATTAAATTGAATACACTCATAGAGCAAAGAATGTTACCCAACAGGTAAGTTAAATGAAGTTTTATAGCTAGACGATTAGTTTGATACGCAACTGTGTTCCGAGAATTTGAATTGCTTTATAACCTAACCTAACCTAGCCGAGGTGTTTGAGTGTTATTAACATGTGGCAATTGACTTGCCTGAAATTATTTGAAAAATGCAGCAATCAATGCGTGAAATTCTTGGGCCAATTGCTCTAAGTACATCCCATAAAATTTCATGTTTCTCCTTTCATTGCGCTCATACCACATACATATAGCCGCACTATATAATATAGATATCTGCATCAGCAATACCTTCCATCCTCACTACGCCTATATAGATATACGTTTAATACAGCAATGCCCTTTCTCCCATAAACACGCATGAAATTATAGCTTATATACCTGCTCAAGTCAAGTTTAAATTGCCTTAAGACGTCTATAACTACAGTAATTGATACTTGGATGATGTCTATAATTCTATTTTAATTCGAATCACTATTTGTAGATAGAAACAAGTTGGAATAAGTAGGCTACACCTTCTTAACCTCTTCCAGGGTTTATTTTAATTCTGAAGAAAGCTGTAGTTTCTATTGTAAATAAGGGGTAAGGGGATTGAAGCTTGTTATTAGGGAGATTCCTCCAAACACCATGTGCAAAGCAACAGATTTTGTCAGTCGTGTTCGAGGACAGTCCCAGAAAAGGAACTTTTAATAAATTAGAGATTGAGGGGCCAGCTTTAAAAATAAGTTACCTCAAAATAGTAGTTTATGCAACGATTTTATTTTGACCCTTATTAAAGCACGAGTTAGATGTAAGTTATAACACGAGCGAATGCGAGTGTTATAAATATCTCACGAGTGCTTTAATGGCCAAATAAAATCGTTGCATACACTATTTTATCTACGACCACTAGTATACATTTAATTAAAACAATTTCATTTTACCTGTGACTGTCAGAGATACCTAACCTCTCATCTCAAATACGAAAAGTTATAGTAGATTGTTAGGTTAAAGCAGCTGGTGTAGCAGTTTGATGAAATCAGCTGATAGTTTCACAATATTGAATTACGATATTGATTCCATCAAAAATGCTTCTGATTGGTCCAGAACCCGTGTTATAATGTAGAACCTGTACTATAATGAGCTCTTTATGCAACGGGTTTCAAAAAGCATTTCGAAAAGACAGCTGTTTTGGCATCAATTGTGAAACTGTAATGTATACATTATGACATGGTCGTAGATAATAATAATTTATACTACAGTACTTATTGCTTGAACATTTTACAGAGTTTTGTGTTTGGGTTGGTGGAGTAGTTCTGAGAACTGACAAATTTTTATTTATTATTTTCTGATATCGTTCCAAATTACTTTTTCTCTTGATATTATAATTCAGTATTAAAGGAACTGACAATTTTAACAAACTGGCAAATATACAGAAACTGAATTTATTAATAGTTAAATTCTAATTTCAAAACTGGCACTGATTTAATATATTGTCTTTTGTCTTTATACTCACTTATATTGGAGATACTGGAGGGATGCAATTCATATATTAAATTAAATTTTTATTTATTTAAAATCGTTTTTCCCCATTATATGTGATACTCTGTTGAAAATATTATATTCTTGGATTTCTTGTTCCATAACGTTCTGCATTGTTAATATTTACTTTTTATGGTAAATTCAATGACTTGTAGTCAATTTTGATTAAGAATAAATAATATTTTCACTCAGGCTTTGTTGGCTGAAACGTTTTCGAATCGTGAAGAAGATGAATAGATCCAATATCCAAATCTTGATCATTGACCAGGCCTTCCTAGATAGATCGGGTCAAATTTCACTTTTAGAAATGGCAACTACCACACATACTATGGTAACTAAATAACTTAGAACAGATGGCAACAGCGTCACAGTCCAGCAAAGCTATTATCAAAAAAATCGTGAATTCATTAAGGTTGCTAGATCTCCACGATTCGAAAACGTTTCAGCCTACGTGAGTAGAAATATTATTTATTCTCAATTAAAATTGACAGCAAGTCGTTGAATTTACCACAAAATGTTAAAAATTATATCAGAGAGTTATATGAGGAATCACCTATTCCTATCCATGTAAATCAATGAAAAAAAAAAAACAAAAAAAGACCAATTTTAGAAGATACAAATGTTGTCACAACCACCAACTTAATCACTTTTGTCTTTTAATGTTTTTTATTGAAATGCAATTTTATTGGCAATAAAGAAATTCAATCAACATTTGAGAATTGAGATACGGTACTATAGTTACGACGATTGTCATTGTCAATCTCTATCAAACTCAATGACGTGACTGTCGAAACTATAGTATCTCGAACGCTAATTAATAATAATTCAATAGTTGTGACAGCATATTCTGTATTATTCGTTATGGACAGCTTGAAAAATATCACAATTGCCAATACCAATAGAATTAACAATGATGCGGGTGATTTGTTATTCTTTACCGGCGTTTCAAAATTAATTTTACAGCCTTTATTGTGCACTAAAACTGGCGCACTTGACGTTCACGAGCTGAAATAATAAATTAAGTTGTCGTGCACAGAAGACCCGAGCGTGTTTGTGTAATAAACTGCAATGTTTATTACTTCACTAATCAGGCTGCTGCAGTTCGTTTTAAGCGGGTTGTGTTGTATTTCTTATAGCGAGCGTACGCTATAGCGGGTGCGGGCGAGATCGATTATAACGTTATTATATCTAGATTTCATTGTTATTTTCAATAAAAAATTAATATTCTATTTAAATGTTGAATTTCCTATTTTATAATAACTATTCTCAATTATATGCCTTATTCTTGCTTGAGGTGAATCAAGTTCCTGGATATCTTGTTCTATAACGATCTGCTTTGTTAATATTAACTTTTTATGGTAAATTCAATGACTAGTAAAGAAAATTGAATCAAGTTTTGTTCATCTCAGATTCAAAAAAAGGCCTACATCAATTAAGATACATTAGCAGCAGATTAATAAACTTGATGCCATCTCAATTTTTGTATAACTTGAATAACAGAAAGTATTATGATGTTGAAGATCCATCTTGTTTCCACTAATATGTAATATAAACTTGAAAACAACACTTTTAAATGGAAATTAACTCACGTTATGGCGTGACGGCCGTTTCACTCTGTTGTCTAGAGCATCGTCAGACGACCCACAGTACACTGACTTAAGGTATGAGTTTGAGGGTTATGTATGTTGGAATGGTGGTGGGGTGGGGGGATGAGTAGGCGGGAGGTTTGAAATTGGGATTATTTTGTCAAATAGAGTATGTGAGAAGAAGTTAAGTTGATCATTTAAAATGTTGTCAGGTTGCTGCTTTGCATGTTTGTAAATCTCATATTGTTCTAAAACATTGAGTTTCTGGCTTTTGTGAGTGAAGTGTAGTGTGTCTAAATTAGTGTCAATGTCTGTATAACTGCGGCCTGTTGAAATGATGTGTTCAGCAAAAGTGGAATGTTTGTTTGGGTGTGAGATGGCTCTTGTGTGTTCTTTGAATCTAGTGGTGAATGTCCTGCCAGTTTGTCCTATGTAGAACTTGTTGCAGTCATCACATTTCAATTTGTAAATTCCAGATCTGTTGTACTTGTCTTGAGATGTTGTCTGAGAATGCAGGTGTTTTTTTAGTGAATTAGTTGTTCTGTAAGCTATTACAGAAGCTATTATCTTAATTGTAAACAGAGGTCTTGGATAGAAGATAAATATTTTTTTAAATTGCAAAATTTGGAATGATAGAAATGATGGTCTATGGTTTGTTTATTTTATTTCATTTTTTCTCTCACTTTTTGCTTGATACGAGAGGTTGGCTTGTAAGGGAAATACTTTTAGTTATCAAAAATTTAGGGGAAACTATTTGAATTTGAATTTGAATTGAATTTTATTGCCAAAAACAAAATACATGTGCAAAATGAAATAACAGTATAGATAATAATACACAAATACAATAAAAATAAATAAAATCACGTCAATTTAGTTGATAAAGCATTTTATAGTGTACAAGAGTTCCTTTCACATCAAAATTAAGCCTCAACTCAACTAATTGATATAGTAATTATGGTATCTAGTGTATAATATTGTTGGTCTGACTTCTCTTATACTCCTTAACTGGAGTCTCCCAGACGTAGTCTACAAAAAAAACTTTTTTATTTGGTTAGAACTGTATTACTCCCACCAGTGAACAAGGTTTATACTTCTGCTTGTTAGTGCCAAATATTTTAAAGGAAACATTTTTATTCTGTTATTAATTTATCATTATTTTTTTCAATTCCCAATTGTATTATAATCCTCTATTTTCTGATTCACATTCAATTTATTTAATCATACTTATCAAATAATGTACTGAAAATTCTACTTTTTGCAATTATTTAATTTCTACTACGTTTCTTGAAAAAAAAGAAAACAATTTTATTTTATATCATAAAATCTCAACAATAGTTATTCAAGATCTGAAAAAAATCTATTAATAAATATAATTAATTATATTATATAAATAATTATTATTGCAATCCAAAACACGTGAAACATTGAAAAATGAATTATTTTGAAAGTTGGATTTAACAGTAGTTCCAATTACTTCCAATTAATTTTTCATTTGATATTTGGGCAGAAATGATTATAGAAAATATTTTTTTTCAAGTTTTACGTTAGTGTTAGTACTCTACTAAAGTGTTAGTGAATTTAACACGAACACTGTGCAGCACGAATATGTAAGATTAGTGTTAAATTCACTAAAAACGTATTTTCTATAAAAATTAATTATTATGATTATTAAAAAGATATGTGAAATAAGAGCACTTGAAAAACAGCGACTTACGACTTAACTTGACAACGAAGCTCCTCTCTCAAGCTATGAAGTGGACATACCTGTAAATGAAATAAAATTATCAGTAAAAGACAGAACTGAGTTGAGTACAAGTACAAGACAGAATAGATTAGAAAACAAGTAGCAATAGTATAAGAAGACAATTATTATCTGTAGAATACATCTGATAGAACAATATTAAGAGAGCATCAATCTTTTTTCAGTAAAATTGTAGACAGAGAAAAACACAAATAGAGCCTTAATCCTTGATAGAGAAGGAAAAAAGAGAAAGAGGGAAGAAGAAGAAGAAGAAGGAGAAGAATAAACAGAAGAAGAAGCCGCAAGAACAAGAAGGAGAAAAGAAGCAGCAAGAAGAAGGAGAAAAAGAAGAAGAAGAGAAAGTAAGAAGGAGGGGGTTAGGGGGAGTGGTGGAGGAGGAGGATGAGAAGAAGAAGAAGAAGGAGTAGGAGGTGGAGAAGAAGAAGGAGAACCAGAAGAAGAAGCAGCAGCAAAAAAAGGAAAAAAGAAGCAGCAAGAAGAAGGAGAAAAAGAAGAAGAAGAAGAGAAAGTAAAAGAAGCAGCAAGAAGAATAAAGAGAAAAGGTAGAAGAAGAGGAAGAAAATGTAGCAGCAATAAAAAAGAGAAGGAGAAAAGGAAGGAGAGGAAGAGAAACAAGCATCAAGAAGAAGGAGCAAAAGAAGAAGATGAGGAAAAAAGATGGTGGCGGTGGAGGAGGAGGATGAGATAAAGGAGGAATAGGAGGAGGAGGAGGATGAGAAGGAGGAATAGGAGGAGTGGTGGAGGAGGAGGAGGTGGAGGAAGAGGAGGTGGAGGAGAAGAAGAAGAAGAAGAAGGAGGAGGAGGAGGAGGAGGAGGAGGAGGAGGAGGAGGAGGTGGAGGAGGAGGAGGAGGTGGAGGAGGAGGAGGAGGAGAAGGAGAAGGAGAAAGAGAAGGAGAAAAAAGATGGTGGTGGTGGAGGAGGAGGATGAGATAAAGGAGGAATAGGAGGAGGAGGAGGATGAGGATGAGAAGGAGGAATAGGAGGAGTGGTGGAGGAGGAGGAGGTGGAGAAAGAGGAGGTGGAGAAGAAGAAGAAGAAGGAGGAGGAGGAGGAGGAGGAGGAGGAGGTGGAGGAGGTGGAGGAGCAGGAGGAGGAGGAAGAGGAGGTAAAGGAGGAGGAGGAGGAGGAGGAGGTGGAGGAGCAGGAGGAGGAGGAGGAGGAGGTAAAGGAGGAGGAGGAGGAGGAGGAGAAGGAGAAGGAGAAGGAGAAGAAGAAGGAGAAGGAGAAGGAGAAGGAGAAAAAAGATGGCGGCGGAGGAGAAGGAGGAGGATGAGAAAAATGAGGAGGAGTGGTGGAGGAGGAGGATGAGAAGTAGGAGGAATAGGAGGAGCCGGAGGAGGAGAAGGAGTAGGATGAGTAGTAGGAGAAGGTGTAGGAGGAGGTGTTGGATGTGGAGAACAAGAAAAAGAAGAGATACGATAAGAAAATAATAGAAGTAGGTCTAGGCCTAGCAGGGTCAGACAAAAGGATTAAACTGAAATTGATGAACCCTTTCTACATGATCTACTTCCAACCTTGGTAAGCAGCAAGACTGTTGTCATGCTGTCAGGAATGAAAAGAAACACAGAGAAGACTAGCTTTTAAGTAGATTCTGGTTCAAGGCCGTTCTTCCTCGAATGCCAGGGTCTTTAGGATAATTCGACACATTTTGACTGTATATATGTCAAAATCTATGTGTATTCATACAATATATACATCTATACAGTCCTCGAATTCAAGAAAGCCACACTTCTACAAGGTCGACAGGACTCATGTCAGTCCCAAACGACATTTGAAAAAGTGTTTGGAATGTTTTGTCATCATTAGTTTGCATTTGCATCTAAATAATCTATTTGTCAATCTAAATCAGATCAGAATAGCGTTTGTTAGTTGATTGAATCAACGTACTCAAGCAGTTTAAACTGATTAGTGGCTTTATAAAGTGTTCAACATTTGAGGTGGTAAATATATTTGGAGATAAACAGATACAACGGAGTATCCAAGGATCCGACAAATTTACATGAAATAATTATTTTTATTGTATTATAGGGTGCTCAAGCGAGTGGAGAGAAGAATTTTAAGAACAATTATCAACAAAAAGCACATAGTAAATGGACAACATCAACTTCTTCCCAACGAAATTATTTATCAAGAAAACGAACCACTACTAAACATCATGAGAAAAAGAAGATTAGCCTTTTACAGTCACCTAGTAAGACTCCCAGAGGAAAGACTAACGAAGAAACTACTAACATACCAACAGAAAAATAAAACTAAAAATAACTGGCTGAAAGAAATAGAAGAAGATCTTGAGGAACTTGAACTTACGAAGGATAAGATTTTGAATAGGGAAGAAAAAATGATTCTTAAAAATGAGACAACTCAATTAAAAATCAAAACTCCAAAGCAGAGAAATTACAACATCACAGATGAGCAGAGACTTCAGAGATCCGAGAGAATGAAGACGTATTGGGCACAGAAGAAACGTTTCCGAAAATGATCTTACCAATTTCGACTAGATTTGCTCCAATGAGGGCTTAAAAAATAAATAAAAAAATAGGGTGCTCAAGATCCATAAGATAAGAAAACGGTTAGGTGTGTGGAAAAAGCCAATAGGTTAGATTCATGTAGGCTATTACTAGAGAGACTTGGTCTTTTAACTGTAACTTGCTTGCAGTGGTGGATTTACGGGGGGGGGGGGGGGTTCGGGCTGAAGCCCCCCAAAACCTCCAAAAAGTTTACAAAGAGTGTAAAATGTTTATCAGTTTAATCAATTTGAAGCTAGTAAAATATTCATTAGCAAGAATTACCTAATTCCACTACTAAGTTTTCAATTGTATGAAATCCGTTAACGTTTTAATACTTTATAATGTCTTAGTTACATTTACATTGCCTGCAACCAATCAACTCAGTGTTTAGATTTTTGTACTTGCTGATTAGAAACAGTACTTGCTGAATAGAAAAAGTAGTGCAACATGATTGATTATGAAAAATTCAAAAGCTTTCACAATACTACTTGTATTCAGAACCTCTACCCCCCCCCCCCATGACTATCATCAGTAGCTACCAGCTACACCCACATGTTTTTTTCTGGATCCGCCATTGTTTGCTTGTATGTGTATGATATTACACTACATACAAAAAAAGTTATATAAACCAAAATCATGACGTAAACGATTATACTAATACAAGAAGCCGGTTAGATTTTCACTTGGTGAGTCACAATAGTAGTATATTCGAACAAAAACCTAGTTATATTGGTAGGAAACTCTACAACAAGCTAACGCAGGTTTTAAAGAGTCTTGGAAATATTAAAGTATTTAAAAAATAATTGAGAAACTATTTAGTTTGTGAAGCTTTTTATATTGTACAAGAGTTCCTTTCACATCAAAATTAAGCCTCACCTCAACTAATTGACATAGTAATTATGGTAACTAGTGAATGAGATTGGTAATATTGTATTAACTACGGTAATATCAAAACTGACACTGTAGTTATTCTTTTCATCATGGAAAATATCATAGAAATATTGCATATAATTTATTGTTGATCGATCTTGACTTGTCTTACACTCAGTAACCGGAGTCTCTAAGACTTACGGCCAGTTGCACGAAAGAAAATTGAATTTAACCACCGTAAGATGACGACATCTTACGGAGCTGAATAGGGAACTTGTTGCATTGGCTCCGTCAGATGACGTCATCTTACGGCGGTCAAATTCAATTTTTTAAGCGAATTCAACGTCTTGCAGTCAAATATGACGGTAAGTTGTTGAATTCACTTGAAAGTTAATATTAACAACGCAGTTCGTGATGGAACAAGAAATCCAGGAATTTAATTTTCTTACGTGCAACTGGCTGGTAATCTTCAAAAAAAGGATGGAAAATGTATTAATTTGATTCAGTTATTTATAATTCGTTTTAAATCTGTTTTCTTGCTTTCAACAGGACAAGTCATCTAAGCGGGGAGAGTATATTCAAAATCCATTGTATATAATGTATTGCTCTTTTATTTTATTTTATAAACAATTTGAATTTGTATTTGAAACAGTTCATTCAATCTATTTGGTGAAACCTACCACTGAAAATGCATCCTATGTTGTTACCGAATTCCCCACAATAACACACCATAGTTCCCACAAATTTCTGTTCGAAAACGACATTAACAATTCAATAGCCACCTAATCCTTCCACACAGAGCTCAAAACACAATATTCAGAAAGAGACTGTGGCATTTAGGGCCATAATTAGGCTGTACTTATTCAATAGCAGACAGAGCATGTCGACTAACTTTTCCTCAAGGAAGTTGTATTGTGGTCAATGACCCTTCCATAAATCGCCTATTTTGATTTGTTATCATCAGGAAATAGCGACACCTTTATTATTTCGGTACCCAACAGCTAATACAGATAAAAAGGCATAATTCAGTCTGATTTTCTATAAAAAAAGTTCATGATTCGATTGTGTATCAATATATCAATAATGTGCTATTTTACCAGTGAATCTATGAAGTATAGAGGCTCCAACCGTGTGTAAGAATAATAACTGACCGTTTCCCCCATTTAATTATCAATTATGATTCATTTATTCACCAATTTATACATTTTTTTATTGCTGATGATGCCCACATGAGTCCGAGACTTGTGCGTGGGTGATGAGGGTGAATTATAACACATAGATGCCAGACGGAGGAGCGGGATTCGAACCCATGACCGCTGAACGACAGCAAGCTGAAGTTGCGACGCCCCAACCAACTGCGCTGATAAGCGGCCCATCTATTAATTTATAACACACTAGGAGGTAGCACGATTCAATTATATCTGGATATTTAGAATTAAAACCTTATATAATTTGTGATGTTTTCCATGAAGAAATACTTGATGAACAATCTAAAATCAAAACTGACACTGTATTTCTATTTAATATATGATTTTTACTCACTTATACTGGAAATACCAAAGGGATGCATTTCACCTTCTAAAGAAAAGGCTGATGAGCCTCTGATGAGGATGAAAAGGCCTCTCTTTAGAAGTGAAATACATCCCACCCCCCCCCAGTGCCAGTATAAGTTAGTGAAAATCATATATTAAAAAGAAATACAGTGTCAGTTTTGATATTAGATTATATATAATCTATTTACTAGTTCAATTTCATAGTCTATTTTTCCTTATCACTCTTCTTTTTCTTTTTTTCTTCTTGTCATTGCAGCAGTTGAAAAAATTGTCTTTGCTATGGTTCGAGCAATAAATTTGAATTTCAAATATCAATCTTATTATCTTATTATAACTGTTTTATCTCTGTTCTTGTTCTTCTTCTCCTTCTCCTTCACCTTCTCCTCGTCCTCCTCATCTTTCTCCTCATCCTCCTCCTCCTCCTCCTCCTCCTCCTCCTCCTCCTCCTCCTCCTCCTCCACCTCCACCTCCTCCACCTCCTCCTCCTCCTTCCTCCTCTTCCTCCTCTTCCTCCTCATCCTCCTCCTCCTCCTCCTTCTCCTCTTCTTTCTTCAACTCCTCCATCTCATTCTCCTTGTTCTGCTCCTCCTATCCACCCTTCTCCTTCTTCTCATTCTTCTTCCTCGCCTCCTTCAATCCCTATTTTCGTGTATTAGAGTTTCGTCAACGGATGCCAGCAGGATACGTTTGTATCATAAGTCTTTTTCCAAACTACAATTTTTTTACTTTGAATATTTTACATTTTTGTCATTTTAGATTGCAGGCATGTTGTAACAATTATAGCCTAATCTATATATTATTATATACTGTAACTTGATGACTTTTAGTAGCCTAACTCAATGAACTTGAAATCATGACATCATGACAGATGTAGCACTGAAATTGGAGGACCCTAATTTTTTACAAACCAAAAAATGATAGAACTATTGTATTTTGTATTTGTATTTTGTATTTTGTATTTTGTGTTTTGTATTGTATTTTGCATTTTGTTTTGCTTATGCATTGCATGCTGATGATACAATGCAAATGTCAATTAACGAATTTGAGTCATAGTGAATAATAAATTAATTGTTGAGTTCAAGGGAGCCTTACAGTTTACCCGGAATTTTACCGGCAACCAAGGCGTCTTCTTTCTGGAAATCATTTTTATCTGTTTTTAATTAATCTAATTGTTCTGTTCATGGGAGCCTTACCGTTTACCGGAAAATGAAATTTCACCAGAAACTAGGGCGTCTGATTGGTCTATTCAAGTTCACAGACATTAAAAGATTTAAATAGACCAATCAGACGCCCTAGTTTTTGGTAAAATTTCATTTACCGGTAAACGGTAAGGCTCCCATGAACAGAACCATTAGATTAGTTAGAAACAGAAAAATGATTTCCAGAACGAAGGCAATCTACTACTCTCACCGTACGTTTTAGTGTTAAACGGCTTGTTCTTGGCAAACAAATGTCGATTTTAACTCTTCAACCACTAACAATCTTTAAATACATTCTTAGTACAGTAATATATAAGCAAAATACCAGTAATAAGATACAACTCGGTAAAACTGACGATAACCGTAATTTCTAAATTGTAAAATTAAATAAAAAATATAAGTG
>OX418225.1:5801499-5852635 GCA_948455865.1 Conomelus anceps
AATACCAACAAAAATACATAATAATAGATTTTTAATTACAATCTGATTATGAGTTACACCCATTCAAAAAATCGCCAGAAATCAGAAATCCAGCAGCTGGTGCAATCAAGCTAGAAGAAGGCTGTCAGTGGTATCAATTTGCAGCATTTTTTTTATTTTTTTTGTTCTTTACAGTGATGTGTAACACGATGACATGGCCGACTCTAGTGTTAACTAGAGTCGGCCAGGGCTGCGATAAAAAAAGCATAACCCAAAAATAAATTTATTTTTTATTTTTCTCAAAAAGTTCATCTTTAAAAGTTTTTGTAATATTTTCATAGAAACATTGTAGTTCTGTTAAACAAATGCTAGAATATAAAAATGAGATGACAATGGGTTCGTTGTTTAAAAAGATACTATCTGATAATAAAAGGCTGTAACCTACAGTTTTTAAAAAGGTAGTTTTCTAAAAATTATAAAAGTGGTTCTCTCCACGGTTCTATACTTATTTTAGTGCCTTGAATCCAAATTTTGAGTTTTTAAGTCGTGAGAGCGCCGCTTCACCCCTCAAATAAGAAAAACACAAAACAGTTTCGATTTTTTCGCTATTATCTTGATTGAGATGGATTTTTCTATAAAAGATGCTCACTACAATGATAATTATGAAGACGCTAAAATTCTCTACAAAATATTTAAAAACAGAAGTCATATTTGATTCTTCAAATATTCTGCAGCTAGAACGCGTTAAATAAAGCGATTTTTTGGTCATTTTTGGAAATTGACAAAAATTCCCACTGTTACAACCAACCTCTGCAATAGAAAGGTTTTTAATAAATGCTATTAAATGCATTTCCAGTCGAACCTTCAAAAATTTTTTTCTTTTTTCTTTTTCCTAGTAGCCTAATATCCTTCTCCTCCTCCTCCTCCTCCTCCTCCTACTCCTCCTTTTTTATCTCAGAGAATAAAAATCTTATTTTATGACTTAAAAAATAAAATAAATGAAGAAAGAATGAGTAATGTTTCAGCAGTCCTCCAAAACGTCCTATCGAACTATTACTACTATGACTATAGTTATATAATAATTATATACAGTACATATAGCTATATAGTAGTATATATACAGGGTGGGGGAAATGTTTGGAAACGGCTTAATATTTCATATACAAAGGTGATTTTGCGGTAGGTATGATTGAGGATCCTACTCAAATTGAAAATACTATTTTACTGTGACTTTAAAAATCTGGTCCGCCATCTTGGAACCGCCATTTTGAATGTAACTTTTTTTTTTAAATAGGAAGGGGGTCATGCGATACATGATTTCAATACGGAATTTTAAGACAAAATGAATGCCGAAAACCGCACATCGATATGTCAACCCGTTTCGGAGATATTTACATTATTAATCGATACCATGAAAAGCAGAAATGAAATAAATAAGTACATTAAAATCTTACCTATCAAATTTTTTGTTAATAGTGTTTGCTAATAAACATTAAAACCCAATTATTTTAATAAATGTTCAAACTGTTTTCCTTCAGCTGTTTGACAATGTGCTAATCTTAAATAATAGCCATCAAGCACATTTTGAATCATTTCGCGTGATGAACATCTGACTCTGGATATCATAATATCAACAATAATCATGATATCAACCTAAAATCATCTGTAATAATCCAACTGATTTAATGAATTCTTTTTCAATCATGAAGTAGTGAGTGTGTTTAAAGTCGTTCGCAATGGCATTTTTAAATGAAACCGCACATTTTGAATCATTTCGCGTGATGAACATCTGACTCTGGATATCATAATATCAACAATAATCATGATATCAACCTAAAATCATCTGTAATAATCCAACTGATTTAATGAATTCTTTTTCAATCATGAAGTAGTGAGTGTGTTTAAAGTCGTTCGCAATGGCATTTTTAAATGAAACCGCACATTTTGAATCATTTCGCGTGATGAACATCTGACTCTGGATATCATAATATCAACAATAATCATGATATCAACCTAAAATCATCTGTAATAATCCAACTGATTTAATGAATTCTTTTTCAATCATGAAGTAGTGAGTGTGTTTAAAGTCGTTCGCAATGGCATTTTTAAATGAAACCGAGAGAATAACTTTGTTAATGATGCGCGGCTATGGAGATAGAGTACGGTCTTACCAAGAAGTTTCTGATTTATTTAACGAAACATTTCCCAACAGAAATCCAATTAGTAAAAGTGTTGTTTTTAAGACAGTAAAGCGGTTTCAAGAAACGGGCAAAGTGACTGATCGTGCTCGCACTGGAAGAACAAATACTGCCACCAACAATGAAAAATCTTTAGAGGTAATGCAATCATTTGTTGAAGATCCGCATACATCAACTAGAAGCGTTGCCAAGGAACATGGTATGTCTACTCGTTCTGTCAGAAAAGTTCTTAAGGAATCTCATTTCCATCCGTTTAAGCTTCATGTATTACAAGAACTGAATGAGGATGATTTCGACCGCCGGGTAGAGTTTTGTGACATAATGATGAACAAGTATGACAATGATCCAAACTTCTTTAATAATGTAGTATTTTCGGATGAAGCTACGTTCATGCTTAACGGCAATGTAAATAAGCAAAACTATCGTTTCTGGACCGATGTCAACCCATACTGGATGAAGGAGGGTCATACACAGTATCCTGAAAAATTAAACGTATGGGCTGGTATGGTAAATGGTCACATTGTAGGACCATTTATTATCGAGAATAATTTAACAGGTGCCATTTACGAGAACATGTTAATAAATTTGATCGTTCCAGCCATCCAGAACATCAACGGACAAGATTTACATAACTTGTGGTTTCAACAAGATGGGGCGCCCCCTCATTATGCATTAGGAGTGCGGGATATATTGAACCAAACATTTCCCCAACGCTGGATAGGTCGTAGAGGTGCAATAGAGTGGCCCGCTAGGTCACCTGACCTCTCTCCACTTGATTATTTCTTTTGGGGCTACATGAAAGACAATGTGTACAAAAAGAAACCAGCAACAATTAATGAACTGAGAGAATGTATAACTGAAGTGGCTAACAGAATTCCACGCGAAATGATTCAAAATGTGCTTGATGGCTATTATTTAAGATTAGCACATTGTCAAACAGCTGAAGGAAAACAGTTTGAACATTTATTAAAATAATTGGGTTTTAATGTTTATTAGCAAACACTATTAACAAAAAATTTGATAGGTAAGATTTTAATGTACTTATTTATTTCATTTCTGCTTTTCATGGTATCGATTAATAATGTAAATATCTCCGAAACGGGTTGACATATCGATGTGCGGTTTTCGGCATTCATTTTGTCTTAAAATTCCGTATTGAAATCATGTATCGCATGACCCCCTTCCTATTTAAAAAAAAAAGTTACATTCAAAATGGCGGTTCCAAGATGGCGGACCAGATTTTTAAAGTCACAGTAAAATAGTATTTTCAATTTGAGTAGGATCCTCAATCATACCTACCGCAAAATCACCTTTGTATATGAAATATTAAGCCGTTTCCAAACATTTCCCCCACCCTGTATATAACTATAGTAAATATATAGTTACTATATAAAATGAACTATAGTAACTATAGTTAATTATTTACTATTATATATACTATATATTTACTATTTAATGGTAGTAGTTATTATATATAGCTACTATATATGGTATATAACTATAGTAAATAATATATATTACTATAAATATAGTAATATATATAACTAGATATCTATAATATACTCTATAGACAGAGCCTATATCACTACTATGCCAATATCATGATTATTGGTCTTTGATACCACTCAACAACTATCAAGCCAGACGCATTTGTGACGCACACCTGAGATGAAATTAGAGAGAGAAAGAGTGGGAGAGAGTGAGAGAGAGTGAGAGCATGGCGAATTGCAACGCTGCCACTGCCGGTCACTTTGCACTTTCACTGTCCATAATTGGCCGCTAGCCGAGCGAGTCAGCCAGTAGACGCCAAGTCCGTCTTTCACTGGCAGATTCATATCGCCCGCGCCAAAGAAAGTCATGACGAATGAGTTACCTACCGTACATGATGTGTTGTTGCTACTGGCTTGGAATGAACTATTCCTTTTCAATTAAATAATTACGAATATTTTGATAATGAATTGCAATTTTAGTAATTTGCAACTTTATATCAAGTTATTAAATGAAATCACACGAGACATATTTACTTATCGACCAGTGCACTAGCTCAACAACCACCAAGCAGGTATCTGTTCAGAGATAAGCTACGAAACTCTTGGGTGCTCTTTGTAAGGGTAACCGATTGGATTGACCAGTAAAAACGACTCTGTTCTCTGCTGGAAAATCACTTTATGGTGGGTGGTTCGGAAACCACCTAAAACTGTGGGTCTAACTCATCAATCACCAACATCCAATTCATTACCCACGCTCAGGTCTCAGACCTATGTGGGCTTTATCCTTAGAAACAAAGTACTACAACAGCCATCACTACTCTATTATTGGAAAGTACTTTTATTGAATGTTAATTGAGAAATTGTTACGACACGCCACATTTGTTGAGTGTGAATAACATATATTTTACTGGAGAACCCACAAATGATAACTGTAGATGTTGAGTTATCGAAAAATAGTGAATTAGACCATTAGTATTAACATTTTTTTAAATTTAAAATCAGTTATAGCCCAACATGAATAGCATAACAGACACAAATAGGTAGGATAAAGAAGAAAAAAAGCAGAAACAAAGGAGAAGAAGACAGAAAATGATGAAGGGGGAGGGGAGATAAAGATAAGATAAAATGGAGGAGAGAAGAAAAAAATGGAAGAGATTAAAAAGAAAGAGATAAAGAAGATGGGAAGCGGTAGCCGAGTGCCGTAGCAGGTATCTGTTCAGAGATAAGCTACAAAACTCCTGGGCGCTCTTTGTAGGGGTGACCGATTGGATTGGCCAGCATAAAAGGCTCTGTTATCTGCTGTAAAATCACTTCCCGGTGGTTCGGAACCCACCTAAAACTGTAGGTCCAGCTCATCAATCACCATCATCCAATTCATTACCCAAGCACAGGTCTCAGACCTATGTCGGCTTCATCTTCCGAAAAAAGGAGAAAATGAAGACAAGATGTATTTTCCTATAGTTCTGAGGTACATATCACAAGTAAAAACAACTTCCCAAAGAATTTTCAGCAATTAGCAACAAATAATATTTGTTAATAAATTAGGCGACATGTCCCACGACTTGTACTAAATCCTTACTTGTAGTTAAATGTCGAAATTTTAGTTAACATTTGGTAAATAAAGATAATACCATTAATAAAGCTCTTTCTTCTTTACAAGGCCGATAGCTAAGCCTGCGATACAGAATGTAAATTCACCTAAAACATTCGAATCTATGGGATTACCAATGAAGAAGCTTTCCTAGAATAACTTATCTTAAAAAAAAATTTCAATCACAACAAGTGAACGAACACAGCTTGTTCTATAAGTTAAATAATCAAAGAAAGGATCTTTCGTGAAACTAGGGGAATGGATTTAGGTTACTAAGAACATAAAGATATAAAATTTCCCCGAAAACACTTTAAAAAGTAGTATCACGTTCACAGATAACCTGGGAAAAGTAAACAGGTTGCCTGATCCGAGTAATTGGTAAATGGGTTATCTATGTTGTAACGGGGATTACATGTTGAAATGATGTCTCGTATTACAATTATTAAATATCCAGTTGACAAGATCCAAATACATGTCTGAAGGATTAAAAGATAGATATTTTTAGTGAGATAGTACTTTATGTGTTCCACTTACTTATGTCATCATTTTAAGTGCAGTTAATCGGTATATAATATTAAATATTTAGTTATTAATTTTCAATAATTGGGTCTCCGAAATATCACCCACTCAGTTTAAATATTAATTGCTGGTAATCTGGTGGTTTAATCGACACACGAATAACTCAGTAGATAAATTACTTTTAGATTAACTTTCCCTTTAATTAGGCTACGAAGAGGATCAAATCAAAGAATAACACCAACTGAATTCCCCTTCCATAACTTTCCTGCTGGGACTGTCCTTGGTAGTTAATCTAAAATTGATTATTAAACTTATGTAATAATAGTAGTTTATGCAACGATTTTATTTTGACCCTTATTAAAGCACGAGTTAGATGTAAGTTATAACACGAGCGAATGCGAGTGTTATAAATATCTCACGAGTGCTTTAATGGCCAAATAAAATCGTTGCATACACTATTTTATCTACGACCACTAGTATACATTTAATTGAAACAATTTCATTTTACCTGTGACTGTCAGAGATACCTATAACCTCTCATCTCAAATACGAAAAGTTATAGTAGATTGTTAGGTTAGCAGCTTAGTTAGCAATTTGATCAAATCAGCTGATAGTTTCACAATATTGAATTACGATATTGATTCCATCAAAAATGCTTCTGATTGGTCCAGAACCCGTGTTATAATGTAGAACCTGTACTATAATGAGCTCTTTATACAACGAGTTTCAAAAAGCATTTCGAAAAGACAGCTGCTGTTTTGGCATCAATTGTGAAACTGTAATGTATACATTATGACATGGTCGTAGATAAAGGAATAAAAAGGTGTAAGGATGTAAAAGGTGTAGAATTATACAATACATTCTTATCTTTGATGAGTAAACGCAGTAGTAATTTTTAAAATGAATTACAAAATAAAGCGAAAATACCATCTACCGAATTCTAAAAGTTTTCTTTTGTAATGAGAGACTATCGAAAATGTATTAACATACATTAAATTTGACCACCATAAGATGACGTCATCTTACGGAGCTCAATAGGGAATTCGTTGCACTGGCTCCGTCAAATGACGTCATCTTACGGTGGGCAAATTTAATTCTCTTTTCTGCAACTGGCCGTATACCTTATTAGACAGAGCCTCCACAGTCGCCGTCGCTTTCCACTTTTTAAGGCTAAATTACATTAGCTGACCGTGTAACTGAGCTCAATAATTTCAAAGTACATGAGGCATACACTTCTTCAAAGCGAACAGCTGATTTTTTAAATAAATTTACCCGGCTGGTGTGATTTAGTCAGAAGCGTCACAAAACTTTATCAAAACTATCTTGAATAAACCAAGGCTCCTGCCCATCTAATTTTCTAGGATTTTGATGTTTTCACATGCAATTAGACAGGTTTATGTAAAAACCTCATTTCAAAATTTCTTTTATTTTTGGCCAAATACCGCAGAAAAATTTCAAATTTATCAAACTAAACTAATTATTATTAGAAGATAATTGATTTTTTTATTGCTGATGATGCCCACATGAGTCCGAGACTTGTGCGTGGGTAATTACAATTATTCCTTCTGATATAAGCAACAAAATTTCAAAGAAAGACAAGATTAGTATTAATTAATATTGTTCCTTTTGATATAAAGCTACAAATTTTCGAAGAAAGACATAACGGAGTGAATTAGAAGTAAATATTTTTTACATTAGATGTAACACTATAATTTGTTCAATTTAAACTTAGATTAGAGATAGCATATACTTTTTTTTATTGTTTGTGAGATAGCATATACTTTGCTTTTACTGTTTATTTGTACAGAACCCCATTTTTATTTTTTATGTTGAAATATAAATAGATAATATTACTATGTAATATAATATTAATAGGCAACTCCCACCAGCGGTCATAGTTTTTAATTATTGCTGATGGTGGCAAGTTTCTCTTTGTTTTTATTACTTTAAAGTAAATTTTGTTTTTCAACTAATTTTAATGAAATATTTCATGCTATGTTTAAAGACAAATAAAGAATTGAATTGAAATAGTAAGAATCATTCGTGTTTGAAGGAGAGTCTCTTTTTGCTAATGGTGCCAAGTTTCTCTTTGTTTTTATTATTTGAGAGTAAATTGTGGCTTTTTAAATAATTTTAAAGGTTTTAGGCAATAACTCATGCTATGTTATGCATATTTTTAAAGGCAAATAAAGAATTGAATTGAAATAGTAAAAATCATTCGTGTGTGAAGGAGAGAGGAAACGAATTTCAGCGACGAAAAAGTATTCGTTGATTCTAACCTTGAATAAGAGGATCTATCTTGTCTGGCGACTTTTGACCAAGGAAAAGAAAAGAAAATAAGAAAGCTGCGTCCTCATTGGCCGGTCGGCGATTATGCTGTACGAAATGCTAATCTTAACATTTGATTCTCTGCCAAAAAATTATCCAGTTGTGAAAATCCGTTAAGAGCTAAAAATGTAAACGAACCGTTGCAAGGTCTCAGTGATCTTCGTGTATTCAATTACTTGAAGATGAGTCTCCATGACTCGTAAAGTTTGGCCTCAGTGAGCAGAAAAATTATTTATTTACAATTAAAATTGCCTGCAAGTCGGAAAATTTACAATAAAAAGTCAATTACTTACTGTTTGGAGAACTGTTTTTATACAAGTAACCCCTCCCCCCCCAACCATCACTAGATATACAACCCCAGATACTATTCTCAACTTCAATAAAAGGGGGTTTCTCAAAAATAATGAAAATAAACCTTTTAAAACGCAAATTGCGCGTTTTTGGGCACAAATCCTCAAATTTAAACGCATATTATGGATAAAAGTGAATTCTATAAAGTGCTTATAACTCATCGCCAATGGAAGGGGAGGAGGTTCCGGACCCGGGGGGGGGGGGGGCCTTGGCTACGCCCCTGATTGTTATTGATAGCATAATTCAAAATAAGATGCTAAAACGTCGCATTCTTGTGAAAAATAAATACAACATTTTTGTCATAAATAAATTTTTGTTAAACCATAACTGGAAAGTACTATCTTCAATCTTCAACAAGTAATAACTTATTATATCTTCTTCATCTTCTTAAATTTCTTGATCCATACCGATCTGCGTTGTTAATATTAACGTTGTATGATACATTTAACGACTTGCTGTTAAATGTATTATAAAATGTTAATAATAATAATTATTATTATTATCATACAATAGAACATGGAACACAACAATCAATAGGACAATAGGATGGATCCGTAGCAGGTATCTGTTCAATACATAAACTACGAACTCCTGGGCCCTCTTTATACGGGTGTCCAAAATTAGATTGGCCAGAAAAATAGACACTGTTCTCTGCATGCTGTCCCGGTGGTTCGGAACCTACCTAAAACTGTAGGTTCAACTCATCAATCACCATCATCCAACTCATTACCCAGCATAAGTCCGAGACCTATGTGGGTTTCAACCTCAAAGAAATTTGAATCAATAGAACATTGAAATCAATATAAATATGATAACAGAAAAGGCAGACATTATTACCATAGGAAAAAACACGGACACCATTTTTAAATCGTACATAAACATTTTTTATAGATTACATCTTGGAGACTCCAGTTAAGGAGTATAAGACAAATCAGATTAATAATAATGCAATCTTATACACTAGTTACCATAATATTACTACATCAATTAGTTGAGGTGAGGCTTAATTTTTATGTGAAAGGAACATTGCCTTGTAGTTTCTCTAGGGACGTGTTTATCATCGTTCCTTCAGTGTCTCTTGACTCAAGGGACTCTTGAATTGCATTTGAGTGTCTCTTGACTCAAGGGACTCTTGAATTGCATTTCAGTGGTTCTTGACTCAAGGGATTCTTGAATTGCATTTAATTGTCTTTTGACTCAAGGGACTCTTGAAATACATTTAAAATAGAGGCATTTCAAGAGCCCCTAGATTTGAGAGAC
Organism: Conomelus anceps; assembly: GCA_948455865.1. NCBI lineage: Eukaryota > Metazoa > Arthropoda > Insecta > Hemiptera > Delphacidae > Conomelus > Conomelus anceps. The sequence continues at coordinate 5,811,216 of OX418225.1, forward strand.
ACTGGAGGAACGCTCATAAATACGGGTCTAAGCTTGAAATTCGACTATCATGACCTTGAAAATCTCAATGTCAAAGTTTGTTAAATAAATTTTACGTCCGTAAAAAAGTTGTAAAATTGACATTAAAATGTAATCGGAAAACCTAATTCAAAACACATAAATCTGTTTTCGAAAAAAGATTTTGATTAAGTTCGTATGATTTTAAAATTTATTAGATGACAGAACTGATAGCGAACGAAAACAGTTTCGCTTTTTCTTCGTTCACCTACACTCTAGCTTGACCACCCTACCTACACCACCAAAGTAGCTTGACCAAAAGTATTGTATGCCTATTAACAATGAAAAAGATTCTAGACAGAGATTGTTGAATTAAATATTTTTTTAAATCATTGCATTTTGTATCCTTTGCATTCAAAAATTAACCAATTTATTTGAGAATTAACAATCTATCTCCTACTGAATACAATTTTGAAGAAATATGTGATTTTTTCATGGTGATCAATCTAATATCAAAACTGGCACTGTATAATTTTATTTAAAACATGATTTTTACTCAGTTATGTAGGAGGAATGCATTTCTCTTCCAGAGCTCCGTCAGCCTTTCAAATTCATAAAATTTAAAAAAATCTGCACTTGCATTCTGAAATGTACTTTTATTTCCGAAAATTAACGAGGCTGAAGAAGCTTCTATTTAGAAGTGAAATTCATCCTTCCCTATGAGAGAGTGGAAATCATATCTCATAATAGAAATACAGTGTCAGTTTTGATATTAGATTTTTAAGAAATTACTCTGCTTATTGCATTTTGTATGTTTCATCTTTAAAATTAACAAATTCATTTGAAAATAGACAATTCCCTACTAATTGATTATTTTTTTCTATTTTCAAAAAATATTCTACACATTGCATTTTGAAATGCTCTTTCGTTTTCGAAAATTAACGAATTTAACAATTAATCTCTTACTATATTGATAAATTGAATTTAGAAAAATATTATTTTTGTTGAATATTGTTATTGGTAAATTGAATTTAAAAAATTATTTTTTTGTTGAATTTTGTTTCTATCTTCCAAAATTGGCAATTTTATTTTTTAGTGATACTCGGTTCAACTATGCATAACATGTTTGTGATTATTTTATATATCAAAATTCTATATCAGAAAATGAATGAAAAATTCAAATTAAAGAGATTATATTTTGAGAAAACTAAAGGAAAATAAGTATCAAGCCGACCTTATATAATGAAAATATTGATAATATTAATGTCAACCTAATGCGTTTTTACGATCCCCATAAAGGGTGAAGCCCTTAGGTCTGAGACCTGTGCGTAGGTAATGAGTTGGACGATAGAGATTGGTGAGTTGAACCTACAGTTTTGGGTGGCTTCCGAACCACCGAGAAGTGATTTTACAGCCGAGAACACAGTCTTTTTGGCTGCCCAATCCAATCGGTCACCCTTACAGAGAGGGCCCAAGAGAGCGTTGCTTACCTAATCTGATTGAAAAGATACCTGCCTGCTACGGCTCGGCAATGACTTCCCAGCTGATGGAGATTTAGCTGTATGAAGTAGTTCTGTCAGCAAGGCTTTGAAAGCGCTGAAACTCAATCAACTGAGACAGTATGGGGTTTGAAAAAACGTTGGTTCGGAACCCACCTAAAACTGAAGGTCCAATACATTACCCACGCACAGGTCTCAGACCCATGTGGGCTTCATCCTCCAGAAAAAAAGAAACAAGCATAGTATTGTCAATATTTTCATCGTGTAGGGTCTGCTATATCTTTATTCTCCTTTTGCTTTCTCATAATGTATGTCTAATCTTCTCATCATGAAATCTTCTTATCTTTAATTTGAATTTTTGATTAATTTTCATTGGATTGACATTAATATTAGCAACACTTTCATCGTGTAATGTTTGAGAATGTTGTAATCAATCTGAGCGATCTACTGCAATGCTGACGTAATCAAGAAGGAAAATTTCACCAAGAATCTAATTATATCGGTCAGTTATTAATGTGTTATCCGAAACGTTTACCATTATCCTGTTCAATTTATGTGTTACCCAAAAACGCTATCATGTTGCAAAAGCCGTTCTTAAAGCCAGAGAACCCAACAGGCACAAAATCACGCTGTCGCATTGAACTTTAAAAAGAATAGAAAGTTGCAGTACAACAAGTGAAAATTATACACCTGGGATTGAACACAGAGTTGCAAGTTAAAAGTTATTTGATTTATTGCGATTGCCTCCTGGTTCGACCTAGTGGTTCGACTTGCAACTTGGTCGGTTCTTGCAATTTTTTTTCATCCGAGCAATAAATTGTTAAACGAGGGCAATAACCGTAGAAAATTGTTATGGCTTTACAATTTGTAAAGACATTTGAACAGCTTTGACCCAATACGTGTGCAGTCCAATCAGGCAGAGGCCAATTTTATGCAAATTATTAATAACGGCCGTAGATTGTATGCTGATATCGTGGTTGCAGAGGTTTAAAAAAAAGCAGTTCAGTTTGATCGTTGTCAATGAAGGCATATTTAACGAGCCGCCATTCATCTTTTTTTAGGCCCTCTGATTGGTTGAAATGAATTGCCAGATTCGTGAATGGAGGGAACTATTAGGGATTAGGCCTAAGATCGTTTCAAATAAGATTGCCTGATATGGACACGTTAAATATGGGGACTCTACAGTAATAACTCCACCTAATACAGAGCTATTTCTTTTAATTATCAACTTTCCACTAAGGAGATACTCTGGGGTTGGGGGATGAACTCTTTCTTATTATTTTTCATCTTGAAATTTTGTGTACATAACGAACTGTGAGCTATAAATATTAGGTTAGGAGTGGGTTATGAATTGGATGATGGTGATTGATGAGTGGGACCTACAGTTTTAGGTGAGTTCCGAACCACCGGGAAGTAATTTTATAGCAGAGAACAGTATTTTTGTCAGTCTTTTTATTACATTTATGATGAAATAATAGAAATAATTGTGTAGTCAAATATTTGTTTAAAATTTCTAATAAGAAACTCACTGATGATGAACCTACGCGGTTCGAAATGGCTAAATCTGCTAAGCAAATAAAATATTTACAATTTTATTCAAATATTTGACTGTACAGTAATGAAAAAGGTTGCATATAAAAAAAAGCAGTCGTTAAAAAAGCGGCGAGGTGAAACTACCCGTGGAACTCCCCACCACGAAAAGCCATACGAATTTACTAGTGAATAGTACATTAAAAATGACTATTATTTGACAGTTTGTTGTTTAACAGTTAAAAATATTTTTTTCTTGAATTACCTATTCAATTCTAAGATAGTTCTTCATACAGATGATATTTCTCGAGGTAACGTAACGTACTTGAAATAATTATGTATTTATGTAACAGTATTGAGCTGTAATTTTTTAAACTATATAATCTTGTTTTTTTTCTTCATTTTTCATGAGAAAAAAATTGTATTATATTATATTTATTTATATATTTTTTCTTTTGAGGATGAAGCCCACATACTTCTGAGACCTGTGCGTGGGTAATGAGTTGGATGATGGCCTACAGTTTTAGGTGGGTTCCGAACCACCGGGAAGTGATTTTACAGCAGAGCACAATGTCTTTTTTGCTGGTCAATCTAATCGGTCACCGTTACAAAGAGGACCCAGGAGAACGCAGCTTATCTCTATCTGATTCAACCTGCTACGGCTCACGGCTAACACTTCCCTTTAGATATTGTTAGAATTCATTGTTTTGCATTTATTTTATATGTTGTCAAACTATTCGAATAAATAAATTGAATTTATATGTTTTTTTACAAAGTTCTTCAAGTTTACAACTATTAAGGCATTTGAAATGTTAACTAACTAATATGGAGTATAGAGTTTGTACTTGAATAGCCATGCAGGAAATACTTGAAGTATCTCCTCAACAAATGTGTGAATTTTTGTCATTATACTTCTTGAATTTTTTTGGTAAGGGAGGTTAACATCTATAGCTATTGAATGTCAACTATTACCGTTAACATTTTTCGATTAATTTTTCAAAATATGTTTTTGAATTTGTAAAGAAAAAATAGTGCACTTCATTCTATTTTTTTTTTGCATATAGAATTTATATATATTTTGCTACAAATGTAACAAACTATTTGTAGAATACATGTTGTTAATTTTGTAGAATAAGTGTTTTGTTACAGTATTGTTTTTACATATAAAGATTAACGTGAAAATTAATTTGTTTAAAAATATTTGAGAAATGAGTGTAATCAAAAAGTAGCGACTTACGACTAAACAACGAAACGAAGCTCCTCTTTGAAGCAATGAAGTGGAAGGGGACATACCTGTAAATGAAATAAGATTATTAGCAAAAGGCAAAATTGAGTTGAGGATAAGTACAAGTACATTATACATTATACGAGGATAAGTATAAGTACATTAGTGAACAAGTAGGCTAGTAAAATTAAGACAATTATATGTAGAATACAAGAACGGCTAATAGAACAATATTAAAAGAACATCAATCTCTTTTATGTAAAATTGTAGACAGAGAAAGAGCTCAAGTCCTGAATAGAGAAGGAATAAGGAGAAAGATGGATAGAAGATCATAGAAGTAGGTCTAGGCCTTGGAGCTAGCTATGTCACACCAAAGGATTGAACCGAAATTGATAAACAATTTTTTAATGATCTACTTCCAACTTCCAACCTTGGTAAGATTTTTGTCATAAAATTTAAACTGAATGTTAAAAGTTTATGATATTAACTGAAAGTTTAGTTGATTCAAATATATTTTTTCCAAGTTTTGAAAGTTGGCTTATTTTTTCGCTGATGGCGCCCACATGAGTCTGAGACTAGTGCGTGGGTAATGAGGTGAATGGAGATGATAATAATTATTCTCTTTTGGATCTTTGCGTTCATTGCTGTCATTTTTTTATTTAAATGAATGAATAAATGACTAAATGAATAACTGAATAAAAAAAAAACTAAATAACCAACAGCATAAATACAAAATGAATAAATTAATGGAATGAAGTGATGGATTGGCAGGGAAAATCAAGAATTCTTTCAGGGGAAGGGGAGGATATCAACGGAGAAAACATTTCGGGGGATATCCCCTAAAAAAGGTTTAATAATAATATCGTGTGACCTGGCTGGCTCAGGTCTGATGTCAGAGTTATCAGGTCGCACCTGATAAGTTCAGGGCCTCTGACGTGACTTAACGACTGTTTTTAGGCAGCCGGGACCGACAGTTTAACGTGTCCTCCGAAACACGGGAGTGGTCCGAGGTAAAATCTTTCGGTCAGAACTGGGATCGAACCAGGGACCTTTGGGTCAGCAACCAGCACTTAACCCACTCGGCTACGACCACTCCTAAAAAAGATTTTAAACCCCATAAAAGATACAAATAAAGCTTATTTTAGATATGATAGAGAATTTCGGGAGGGCATACATCCCCTTTATCAGCCCCTAGGTTCCAAGGGGGTAACTACAGTTTTAGGTGGTTTCCAAACCAGATACGAACCGCGGGGATATAGGGGATGTACCTCCCAAAATTTTCAACCAACACTATAATAAAAAAGGTTAATTTGTGTCTTTTATGGTGGTGAGGATAACCTTTTTAGCTCATATCCCCTGAAAATTATTTGCAGGATCAGGTTTCAAATCACTGGATTATGTGGATACAGAATTCACAATGAACTTTTATTTCAAATAACAGGTTAACGTTATAGGTTTTAATGGCTCTATAACGGCTCCATAAAAATTTCTCTATTTTTAACGGCTCTATAAAAATAGTAATATTTTCAGCAGTGATCTCTTGCATTAATATTTTAGAAACTTTTACTCAATAACTACAGTTGTTTCTGAATTATCCGGTTTAAAAATAATGAAAAAAACTATTTTATCATTATGTTTTATGTGGATATTCATTATTATTATAAGAAGTGTTGTAATTTTTGTTTGAATATATGAATGTTCTATTATGCATTGTTGACAATAAATAAATTGAATTGAATTGAATTGAATTTGATTCTCTCTAGTTACTAAGCTACTAGCTACTATCAAATCAAATCAATTTATTGAACCATAAAAACAATACACGAATCGGCCAAGTCAATAAGTATAAAGTGAATTATAATGTACAATCACTAATAAATATAATATTAGGTCAAATTTAATACAGTCTACAACAAAGTGAAAGTATACCGCAATAGGTAAAAACATTAAAAAAAACATAAAATCAATTCAGTCAAATTAACAACACTTAAGCATAACATTATATGAGCACAGCATGTCATAAAACATGAAATATCACATTGAAGATAAAATAACTACTCTGTCACATTAGCAATTATTTGTCCTATCATTTAGGAACTTTTACACACTGTAGTAGGCCTTACCTACAAGGAACGCATACAAATCCTTCTTAATGTCCTAGATGAAATGGATAAAGATCTAGGTAATTTATTAAAAAGCTTTATACCATAGGAACTTGGATTTTTATCAGAAAACTTCAACCTGTGATGCTCAATGAATGGGTTGCCCCTACCTCTTGTATTATATGTATGTACTTGTGAATTTGTTTTGAAAGTGTTGATATTATTAGCAATGAAAAGAATGACTTTGTAAATATAAATACATGGTAATGTTAAAAGTTGAAGATTCTTGAATGTGTTTCTACAAGGGTGATTAAAGTCCAGTTTTGCCAAATATCGTACTGCGCGTTTCTGTAAAATAAATATTTTTTACTATACGAGTTGTGTGTTATCTTTCTCTATGTGTTTAAAAGTGACATAGAGGACTTGTAGGTCCAAACTTCACCTCGTCAAGCAAATCAAAGTCATTCTATTCTATTTTAGCTACCAGATAATCGAAATGCAACACATAAAACAAAACTTTACACGAAAATATGGAGCCGGCAAAGTAGTGGCATTTATAAGAAAGCTATTAACATATTTTGATCGTTAGAACGTTTGGACCAGTTCTGGAAAACTGGTTTTGTGATTTACTAAAATAAAAGTTGAGGCTACTGGAGGGATTTTCTCCACTATGTCGAATCAGATAAATTGATCAGCATCTCCAAACACCTGGAGTTGGATGATAAAATCATGAATAACATCTTAACTTGATGTTGAATGATAACATCGTGAATAGAATTTAGCAATATTAATATGTTGAATGATAACATCTAACATCGTGAACTACATTTGGAAATAGGAATTAATAAATTTCTGTTATCCCCACTTTAAAAATTTTACCATCTAGTTATACAGTGGCGTAACTAGAGGATCAGTCTGGGGGGGGGGGGAAGGGGTTTATCAATGATGTTAATGTGATGGTGGTGGGGGGCTTCCCAATGATTGTAAACCGGGAGGGGGGGGGGGGAGGTAAAATGCTGCAGACGATTTCTAGAGAGTGAATAGGCATCCAAACCAATAACAGCCAACTATATCACTATACACTGAATAGAACAATGTATTGTTAAGAAAATTGGTAAGATAGGAAGCATAGAGAAATAAAAATAAGAGAAAGAGAAAAAGTGTAGAAGAAAGAGAAGAGAAAGAGAAGAATAAAAACAGACAACGATAACGGACCGCTAGGACGAACCGTTAAAAGGTGAGTACACACTGAGCGACCTTGGATCAAGGCGAAGGTAGACGATACTGTTTTATTTTTATTTCACTTTTTCAACGAAATGTCAAGAGAGAGAGAGAAAGAGCAATAAAGTCAGAGAGAGAGTGAGAGAAAAGAGTGCTGAGAGTGAGAGAGAGCGCAAGTATGTGGGAGAGAGAGAGTGTTAGAGAACGAGTGAGAGTGAGAGAGAAAAGAGTGCTGAGAGTGAGAAAGAATGTGAGAGAGAGCGCGAGTGTGTGCGAGAGAGAGAGAGTGTTAGAGAACGAGAAAGAGTGAGCGAGAGTGAGAGAGTGTGAGAGAGCGCGCGAGTGTGTACGAGAGAGAGTGAGTGAGAGTGAGAGAAAAGAGTGCTGAGAGTGAGAGAAAGCGCTAGTGTGTACGAGAGAGAGTGCGAGTGAGACAGAAAAGAGTGCTGATAGTGAGAAATAGTGTGAGAGAGCGCGAGTGTGTGCGAGAGAGAGAGAGTGTTAGAGAACGAGAGATTCAGATTCAGAGATTGATTCAGAGAGAGTGAGTGAGAGAGAAAAGAGTGCTGAGAGTGAGAGAGAATGAGTTAGAGAGAAAGAACGAAAGAGAGAGAGAGAGAGAGAAAAAATGTGTAAAAGAGTGAGTGTGTGTGAGAGAGAAAGCATAATAAATTAATGAGACAGCTTCCTTCTTGCTGAAGTGAGTCATGGTAATTTCTTCCGGCAGTCAAAAGTTGGTTCATACGTAGTTCAGCGATGTGCATGAGCTTATGATATAATAAATATACGAGCTACACATAATAATTCAATTTTTGATACCCACATGAGTATGGAGACTTGTGCGTGGGTAATAAGGTGAATGGGTGAACGATAAGAAACATCTATGGCTGAATGAGATTCGAACCCAAGACTGAAGGAAACGAAGCCATCCAGAGTTTCATCTTATCACAGACAAGCACTCCAAGCAACTGCGCTACCAGAGCCGCTATTTGCTGATTTACTTTACTTGCTGATAAAGGCTACATGAGTCTGAGACTTATGCGTGGGTGAAGAGATGAATGATGAGACAACAGTGTTCAGAAGGTGGACCTTCAGTTTTAGTGGGTTCCGAACCAACGGGTGAGTGATAATAAAGTTGATAACACCTTGATATTACAGCCGGTCACCCTTCCAAGCGCAGTCCTTTGCTCACGTGGCTGAACATTACGATCGCTATGATACCTATCAATAATTAATATTCTCTCACAGCCTAAGTTATAGTAATAGCGTCCCCTAGGTGGAAAATGTCCTCAAAATTGGAACTTTATTAAGGGAGGGGGGGGGGGAACTAGGATGGAGGGGAAATCTTGCAAAAAAGGTCTACAAATTTCCATTTTTGATCCTCCAAACTTTCAAGTTGATACAGCTCTGGTCATATAAAGCACATATGATAGGCCCTTATAATATTAACGTTTTTAAAAGGCCCACAATGTACGTTTTTAAATTTCTTTAAAGTATAATATGGATAGTTTTCTTTGTAGTCGAGAAGGTGATATTGTGTAAGATGTCCAAAAGGAATAATAAGAATTGAAGTTGTCACGACCATATTTATTGAAAATAATGAGATACTAGTTTCGGTTGTTTCACTATTATCAATATTAATCAAACTGAAACTGATGTACAAAATTAAACAATTGAAAAAATTGTCAATTTTTTAATATTTTGTTTAATTTTAGCCTACTTTTATATTGTTCTTGTTTGTTACTTTTTAATTCCTCATTTTGACACGGATTATTCCTTGATGCTCCTCCCACCAGTGGGCGTGACTTGTTAGGGCCTTCAGCCAATCACAGACCTTAAATAAAGGTCAGCCTATGAGAGCCACTTTCACCCTCAGCCAATAGTATAATTCTGTGTTTAGCATATATTAAGCTACTCTGTACTTTAGTTTTAGTTTGTTTGAGATTGATAATGGTAAAACAATCGAAACTAGTATCTCACGGTCTCAATAAATTTGGTTGTGACAACTTCTAGTCTTATTATTCATTATGGATACCTTCCACAATATCATCTTCGCCACTACAAAGAAAACTATCTATATTATACTGTTAGAAATTTACAAAGAAAAATAATTTTTATTTTATGTAAATTCGTCGTGTCCCTGGATACTCCGCTGTATCGGTTTATTAATGTTTTATTAAATTTAAATTTTAACAGTTAATTCTTTCCTAATTTTCAATTTCAACTATTATTCTTTACTATCTTATAGTCTGTCATATAATAAATACTCCAATTTTCATTTCAATCAATAAAAACATCAGTTCTGCAACATAAACAAACTTAAAACACATTTTCCAAGACGCATTCATCCAGTAACAGACTTTTAATTTATTACAACGTTCTCCAAGCATTACTTGAAAGCTACAGTGCTTCAAGCTTTATTATGCGGGCTCAATTACCCATAAGCTCCAGGCCCTCCAGTAAAAATGTCATCGACCTTCATTTCACTTGCAAATCAAACATTTGTTCCCTGAATCAACTACCCCCTGCTTCTAAGCCCGATAATGACTTTGGAACCAAATTATGACTATATATACACACACTAGGTGTAGTACGATATAGTGACTGTATATATTACGTACTTCATAATCACTATTATCAACAATTGCATTTCCTCAGCAAATTACAAAGTCAAGTCTGGAGCAGGTTCCTTTTATACGAGGTGATAAAAAACGCATTAATCATCTGACAGCACATCCTGGAGTACTTTTGTTTTTAGTAGTTGCTAGGTTATTGCTTTGTTCAATTTATTCCTTCACATGTCACTTGCTTTCAATGCGATAACCAACAAATCAAGATCAAAATACAGTCGAATTTCTATAAAACGATATTTTCAATAGCGAAATCCTCTACGTAAAGAATTTTTACTACAGTGACCCGAAAAAGTGCCTATTTTTGCACTAACTGTAGCACGCAAAATAGTCTATTCCTGCACCAGTGCGGGAAAGTACTTTCCCGCACTCTAATTTACTTTTCCCCACTCCTAATTTGCAACCTAACAACACAAAATAGTGAGCATGTAATACGCAGGTTCCCTATTCTGCATTCAAAAATAGGTTGGCTACTCTGCTTCAGCTGTGAATAGTTGTTGATGAAATCGATTTGATTCGAAGATAGGTTATGTGAGGGATTTTCAGGTTATGTATGCCCTGTTTTGTTCTGTTTGAATTACTTTATACATTACTGTAGGAAAAATTTAATGCGTAATTCGAGCGCAAAGTATTGTTTCTGCACTCGAGAAACTTTTTTCACTCGCCTTTGGCTCGTGAAAAAAACTGTTTCTCTCGATGCAGAAAAACGGTGCTTTGCACTCTAGTTACACAAATAGCTATTTTTTTGTTTTCCTTGACATTGAAATATTGGCAAAAAAATGACTTCTCATAAACGAATACCTCTTTAGAAAGAATCTTCTGCCTGTGTTTTTGATTTTGTTCTAAGGAGTTTCAGTTGTATTTATCCAAATTCAGTCACATGCTTGCCAGACTAGTTTCTACATTTGAAACTACAAGAATAACAACATTGTGACAATTCAAGAGATTGTACATTGTTGCAGTGTATCGGTCACCAGCTGGTTGCCTTCAAAATTTTTTCAACTCGCTTGAAGGACTTGTCATTCAGCTTGCTGACTTAAATCCAGGTTTTAACATAATTGTTGGTGGTGACTTCAACATTGACATATTGAGGGCTGACCACAGGACAAGGGAGTTCATTAATCTACTTAGATCTCTTGACCTCTATGTGGCTAACTGGCAGCCCACTAGATTGGATGCCTGCCTTGACAATGTGGTTACAAATCTGAACATTGGCAATAACATTAGTTGCTCAACTGTGAATCCTCTCCTCAGTGACCACCTGGCGCTCGGCTGCAATGTGGAATTTCCAACTTCCACCAACTTTGCCTCTGTACCTGCAGGGCATGATCGATTCACTTTGGTGCGACCCATTACACTGGGTGGACATGAGCGTTTCCTGCATTATCTGACCATGATTGACTGGAGCTTTCTGATGGATCATCTTGATGCGCAGCACAAATTCAAGGCATTTTTTGATCGATTTCAGACTGGCTTCAACAGCTGCTTTCCACTAAAACGAGTCCTCTCTGGAAGGCCTGGTGGGGGTGGTGCACAGTGGATTACAGGTGACCTTCTTGACCTGAGGGACCTGGTTCTTATGGCGTATGAGCGGTTTCGGGCTGATCGACTTCTGTCATCTAAACGGACTTACATGGGACTGAAGAGATCGTACCAGCGGGCTGTTGGTGCAGCCAAAATGCGCTACAACTCTGAACTGATTGACCGGGCACCTAATAGGTGCAAAGCTGCCTGGGGTATCATCAGGGCAGCTGCAGGGGTGTCAGCTCCTGGTGCTGTCCCAGTATCTGCTGATGATCTTTGCGATGCATGGGCCAGCTCCATTTGTGAAATCCGTGAGGGGATCCGAGCTTCCCCTGTGGTGGCGACGGATCTGCTCTCAGCTTCAGTTCGGCCTCCTGCTCTTCGGCTTTTGACCTGGCGCCATATTACATGTGATGATGTCACACGGGTTGTTAATGGTTTGAGCAACTCGGTTAGTAAAGACATTTATGGTATGACCAGTGCTACTATTAAGGGTGTATTGGCTCCTATTGTTGTTCCCCTGACTGCTTGTATTAATCTGTGTTTCCATCAGTCTGTATTTCCATCTCAGCTTAAAATTTCTAAGACAGTTCCTGTCTTTAAGAAAGGTGATAGGCATGATCCTACTAATTATAGGCCAATCTCTATCCTGCCTGTTATATCAAAGATATTTGAAATTCTGATTGCTGAGCAACTCCTTGCTTATTGTGACCAGTGTGGCCTGTTTGCGGCCGCCCAGTTTGGTTTCAGGAAAAAGAGATCCACCACTGATGCAGTGGGTTTCCTGCTTTCTAAGATATTGGAGTGTTTTGAGACACGTGGACTTGCTGGGCTCACCTTGTGTGATCTCAGCAAGGCCTTTGACACCCTGGATCATGCTATTCTTGTTGACAAACTTAAGCATTATGGTGTGGGTGGATCTCCTCTCAGGCTGATTCAGGCCTACCTGGGGGGTCGCAGACAGGCTGTGCTGGCTAATGGAGTTCTCTCTGAGATTAGGGATTGTGTTGATTGTGGAGTGCCTCAGGGCTCTGTCCTAGGGCCTCTGCTATTTCTGATTTCAGTTAATGATGTAGCACAGGTGGATGGTAGGTGTGTTGTCTGTTATGCGGACGACACCACCTTCTTCAATGCTGGTCGTGAGATGGGAGAGCTGAGGGCGGCTATGTTGGAGACTGGGGCGTTTGCGTCGGACTGGTTCTCTGCCAATCGCTTTCTCCTCAATGAAGACAAAACACAGTCTATTGTGTTCAGTCTCAGAAACGGGAATGAGTACAATTTTGCCCCTGTCAAACTGTTAGGGTTTATCCTTGACAGGAAGCTTTCATGGGGCGAGCACATTGAGGCAGTCTGCTCCAGGTTGAGCAGGGTGGTTTTCCTGCTGAGAGGTCTTAGGTACAGTGTACCACCTCATTATCTTAAACTCTGTTATTTTGGTTTTTTCCAGAGCGTGATTTTGTATGGCCTCCCCCTCTGGGGTGGAGCCACAGATGTCGTCCGAGTCCTTCGTATCCAGAAGAGGGCCTTGAGGATTATTTGTGGGGCTAGTAGATTAGCCCACTGTCGCCCACTCTTTATTAAAGAGAGGATCCTCACCGTCTTCTCCCTCTATGTTCTTCATACTCTTTGCAGAGCACATGCAGGCATGGGGTTGCTTGTGACCCGACAGAACTTCCACCCATATGAGACTAGGGGTAGACTCAGGCTGGATGTACCCTACCAGAGGCTGAGCAGAACCCGGTCTGGTCTGGCCCATATGTCTATCAGCCTCTATAACAGGCTGCCTCTGTTGGCCAGGGATCTGCCTGCTGTGCGGTTTCGGGGGGCTCTGAGGAGCCTGCTGACGGATCACCCTCTGTACTCGCTCCATGAGTTTTATATGTTGGAGAGCAGTGTGGTGAGTGCTTATTTTCTTATTTGATTTCTGCCTAGGGCAGTGGTTTTTTTCCTGACGTGTCCCAGTGGGCTTCACTTAAGTGATCCCTTTTATGGACCTAATTAATTAAAATACTAAAAAAAGATATCTTGAAAGCACCTCTCATAGTCAGATAATAAAAAACAAATTAATTCTTCCCAATGCTTGACAAAAAACAAATTGATTCTTCTGATTCTTGCCAATGCTTGCAAAAACAAATTGATTCTTTCCAATGCTTTTCTACTTTGCTTTGCTTCAAGCATTTTTTTTTTTTGGAGGATGAAGCCCACAGGTCTGAGACCTGTGCGTGGGTAATGAGTTGGATGATGGTGATTGTTGAGTTGGACCTACAGTTTTAGGTGGGTTCCCAACCACCGGGAAGTGATTTTACAGCAGAGAACAGTGTCTTTTTTGCTGGCCAATCTAATCGGTCACACTTACAAAGAGGGCCCAGGAGAACGCAGCTTATCTCTATCTGATTGAACAGATACCTGCTACGACTCACGGCTATCACTTCCCCCAAAAAAGCATTCTTTAGTAATTGAGCACCTTTCAGCAAAACTTCATTTTCATCATTTTTGGGAAGTTTGTAGAATCCTTGATACTTAGAGGGAGATTATACGATATTTATAGTGACCGGTAATGTGGCTCTTTTTCTAACACTTTTAGTTTCAAAGAGCATACAATCAGAATAATTATTTGAGTAATTTCATGCTCTGTATATAATCATTCTATGTACCGGGCAATGAGGATTTCATTGTTAAAATATCCTTAAAATCAGCATAAATTGTGCAATTGACAAATTTACCATTCCCTATAACTTATAAGTTCAAATTTTCCCTATAACTTTTTAGTTCAAATTTTCCCTATAACTTGTAAGTTCAAATTTTCAATACCAGTTTAGAAAATTAGAGCCATTTTGCATTCTCCGGCAAACCCTACCACTGAACCTCCTCTCTAAATTTGTTTTAGTATATTTTTTTTCCCGGAGGATGAAGCCCACATAGGTCTGAGACCCGTGCGTGGGTAATGAATTGGATGATGGTGATTGATGAGTTGGGCCTACAGTTTTAGGTGGGTTCCGAACCACCGGGTTTATAGATTTATCATCTATGTTCATCGTGTATGTTTATATGTTGGTATTCTTATTTTGTTACTTATATTTTTGCATTCATGTGTGTTAGCAAGATAAATTTGAATGTATCTTATCAAAAATCACCACTACTGAATAAATTTTTTGAATTTTTTGCACTTGAACACATGTTTTGAATTTTTTAATTTTTTGCTCTTTTTATTAATATACTGTATTTTGCATGCTTTATTTGTGTGTTAACAAAATAAATTTAAATGTATCTTATCAGGAATCACCGACTAAAAGAAGACTTCAGAAAACCGGATTTATTTCAGCCAAACTATTGAGTCTGTGATAAACATTCCTTGGCAGCGATGTGGGGGCATTTGTAGGTAAATTACAGATGATTTGATAGGATCTAGAAGTATGATAAGGAATTTAAGAATGTCAGATTTTCTAACTTTAGCAGCATACAAACAAGCCATCCGATCAATACCTGATGATAATATAGATGCAAGGACAGAAAAGGAAGTATGCAGTATCAAAGAATATTATTGGTGTGCAGATGAAGAAGAAGATGAAGAAGAATCAGCAAGAAGGAGAAGGAGAAGAAGAGAGAGGAGACTAAGAAGAAGAAGGAAAATAAGCAGCAAGAAGAAGAAGGAGGTAGAAATAGGAGGAAGAAAAAGAAGATGAAGAATCAGCAAGAAGGAGAAGGAGTAAAAGGAGTAGAGGAAGAAAAAGAAGAAGAGAGATACAGAAGAAATAGAACAAGATGAAAGAAAAAGAACAAGCTGAAAGAAAAAGAACAAGAAGAAGCATGAAGAAGAAGAAAAAGAGCAGGAAGGAGAAGAAGAAAAAGAATCACTCAGAAGAAGGAGAAAGAGAAAAATAGGAAGGAGGAGACGAAGAAGAGGACAGGAAGGAGAAAAAGGAGAAAAATAAGCAGCAAGAAGGAGGATATGGAGAAAAAGAAGAAGGAGAAGGAGAGAAAGAAGAAGGAGAAGGAGAAAAAGAAGAAGGAGAAAGAGAAAAAGAAGAAGGAGAAGGAGAAAAAGAAGATGGAGAAAGAGAAAACGAAGAAGGAGAAAAATAAGCAGCAAGGAAGAGAAGAAAAAAAAGAAGAAGAAGGTGAAAATGAAGAAGGAGGAAATCAAGAAGAAAAAGGTGAAGGAGACGAAGAAGAAGACGAAGAAGAAGAAGAAGAAGAAGAAAAGGAATGAGGCAGAAGAAGGA
The DNA here is from genome assembly GCA_948455865.1 of Conomelus anceps. NCBI lineage: Eukaryota > Metazoa > Arthropoda > Insecta > Hemiptera > Delphacidae > Conomelus > Conomelus anceps. The sequence goes on from OX418225.1 coordinate 5,827,167, forward strand.
GAAAAATAATCAGCAAGAAGGAGGTGGAGGAATAGAAGAAGAAGAGAAAGAAAAAGAAGCAGCAAGAAGAAAAAGAAGGAGAGGAAAAACAAGAAGAAGGAGAAGAAAAAGATCCAACAAGAAGAAGGTGATGGAGGAAGAAGAAGAAAAGGAAGGAGGCAGAAGAAGAGGAAGAAAAAGAATCAGCAAGAAGAAGAAGAAAAAGAATCAGCAAGAAGAAGGAGAAAGAGATGGAGGAAAAGAAGAAGAAGAAAAAGAAAAAGAAGCAGCAAGAAGAAAAAGAAGGAGAGGAAAAACAAGAAGAAGGAGAAGAAAAAGAAGCAGCAAGAAGAAATAGAAGGAGAGGAAAAACAAGAAGAAGGAGAAGAAAAAGAACCAGCAAGAAGAAGGTGATGGAGGAAGAAGAAGAAGCAGCAGAAGAAGACAGTATGAAGAGGAAAATGATGAGACAGGAAAAGAAGACGGCTTGATGAAGACAGTGTGAACTGGGAAAGGATGAGACTAAAGAAACCGATAAGAATAGAGAACTAAAAAACTAAAAAGAATAAACTTAGAGAACAAAGAGATGTCAAAGAATGCAACTGGAAGAGAGAAGATAGTTCCATTAAGTTCAACCTTAGAAGACTAGAAAACTACGACATTCTTCTCTTTTAGCAATTTACGAACTACGTGATGAAATTGCCGTCCATTATCACAATAAACTGCATTTTCTTGGTGAAATAAACATTTTTTCTGCAGTTGATTGAAATTGATAATAACATGTTTAAATATCAAAAAGAGGAGCTGATTATTATTATTATTATTATTTCTTAATTTAGAGAAATTCCATTCATTATAAATATATTCATTATAAAGTTTCGGCAAAACTACACTAACGGCGAGGCTAGCTCGAGGCTCTCTTACTTATGTATACAGGGTGTCTCTGAACTCTCTACCGACCTTTTCAGGTATTATTCCTGGACTATAGACAAGCCAAAATATCATATTCGAAAGAGTAACTCAAAAGTTACTCTTATAGCCGCCATTTTTTTCACATAGGACATTTTAATTCAAGAACGGCTACTTATAATTTAATGAAATTTGGTATTTAGCTTTATTACCTAAAGACCTATTTACAGGAAAAAACTTAATGTTTTACAATCATTATTTTAAAAATGGCGGCTGCCTAAAACTTTCAAACGTAAATATCTTAAAAACCGCTCATAATAAGAAAATTAACTTGAATTCGTTTGATTGAACGAGCGAAGCGAGTTCTTCCTTTTGACTTGAGGCTAGAGGCGTTGTGTGTTTGTGGGTATGTTCCACAATAACTTTCGAACGCCTTTATCAATCAACTTCAAATTTGAAACACAGATTCTTGGTATCTTTAGACAGGTCAAGTTCGTTGGCCGATAAAATTAACAGACTCCTTCATCCTTTCTGAGGCGAATCAAAAGGATAGGAAAGCCCTTCATTAATATATCTATATATTACTATACAGGGTTACTATAAAAGAATCATCGGATATTAAAAGGCTGTATTTAAAAAAGTAATACACATACAGTAATGAATGATACATGAAAATAATTATAAAATGTCTGAGTTTTAGACATACCTTCACAAATGTTCAATATGAGCCCCTTTTGTCACACGACACACATCCAAGCGGTAATCTAGTTCAGCCCACACACTTGTTAACATTTCCCTATCGATGGTCATAAATGCAGCTGTAATGCGTTCCCGTAGCTCAACTAAAGTTGTTGGGTGTGGTGGCACATAAACAAAATCTTTAACATACCCCCAAAGGAAGAAATCACAGACCGTGAGATCTGGAGATCTGGGAGGCCATGCAAAGAGCGCTAAGTCTTCATCTGCACATCGCCCAATCCAGCGTTGCGGGAGTTCGTTGTTTAGGTAACTTCATACTTCAGCATGCCAGTGAGGCAGAGCTCCATCTTGTTGGAATACAAAGTTATTGGAGTCTTCTTTCAGTTGTGGAAACAACCATAATTGCATCATATCGAGATATGAAATACCCGTTACTATCTTATCCATAAAGAAAAACGGCCCATACACCTTTGTTTTTGAAATTGCGCCAAAACGTTAAGTTTGGGTGAATCGCGTTCATGTTCCACTACAGCAAGAGGTTGTTCTGTACCCCATATCCTAACATTATGGCGATTCACCTTACCATTCAAGTGGAATGTCGCCTCATCACTAAACACAAGACAGCCAATAAAATCTTCATCCTCCGTAGCATTATGCAAGGCATTACAACAAAATTCGAATCGTTTCGCTAGATCATTTGGGAGTAATTTTTGTAATAACTTTATATGGTACGGTTTCATGCGTAATCGTTTTCGCAAAATCTTCCAGACAGTTTGCTGTGGAATATTGAGTTCCCTACTAGCGCGGGTAGTTGACTTCTTTGGGCTACGCATGTAACACTCCCTAACTATGTCTACTGTTTCATCAGATAAGCTTGGACATCCGGTGCTTTTACCTTTGCACAAACAACCTGTGTCTCTAAACTGTCGATACCATCATAGAATGCTTTGGTGGCCTGGTGGTTTGGTTTCAAACTGTCTCCGGAACAAATGCTGCATGGTAACAACCGATACACATTTTGCATACTCTAAAACACAGAATGATTTCTGTTGCATAGATGCCATTTTCGAAACTGTGCTGGTGCTGCTATCTGTCGGCAACCACTTTCAACTACAGCAGCTAACCTAAAACTCGGACATTTTATAATTATTTTCATGTATCATTCATTACTGTATTTGTATTACTTTTTTAAATACAGCCTTTTAAAATCCAATGATTCTTTTATAGTAACCCTGTATATAGAAAATAGTTGTTTCTACGATTCTACCATATGATGGCATTTGCAATAGATTTCAAAATATATTTTGAGTTATTATCAGCTGTAGGTTGATAATCAGGTTGTGATCAGGTTTTTTATAGAATCTCTATCAGCTGATATACTGTAGTTTTCATATAACTTGGCAGCAGTATGCTGGGTTCAGATGTAGCATGTCCCATCTGCTACACGCTGCCAAGTTATATGAATACTACAGTACTAATTTCATTGCCCTGTTATTTGGATATGATTATGAACAGCTGTTTTTTATGTGGTAAATAATATATCTACTCTATAGATACACTAATTTCATTGCCCTGATATATAGGTCTATGAGCACGGTAGGTCTTTTTTGTGGAAAATAAATCTGTGTATCAGAGCAACGATGAACTTGAACTTAAAGTGATAATTATGTCTTGTGAATTTTATCAAAAAAAGTATCTTCAAAGCAACCGTTTTTCGTTACTACCTTACCCCTACGATAAGCTTTCCAAATGAGTTTCCCTTTCAAAAATTAATTGTTTGCAAGCGAGTTCTCCAGCCCGTTGGGCTCACTAGTTTAGAGAATTCAACTGCAAATCTAATGACACCAAATTTACGGAAATCGGTTCATAAATAACGGAGAAAATCCATTTTTAAGATATTGCAGTCTTGTCACTAAATGGAGAAAATCTATTTGTTTTATTTGAAGCATTAGTGAACCCTAGGAATCGTAAGGGTATCAATCAGGTGATTGGTGCAAATTAACTTGATACAGCTGGTTAATTTTTTAATCAGCTTTTTAGTGACAAGAATGCAATATCTTAAAAATGGATTTTCTAAACGACGAAAATTCGAAAGATTCTATCAAAAACAAAAATGAGAATGCGAAAACTATCAACATCTTAATTTTGAAAAATTGCTTTACATAGTTTTCAATATTAATTAGTTTTTAAAAATTGAGAAATTGAGAAATAAGAATGTAAGTTTTTATTACTTTTTTGTCTCATTTTAGTGATTGCAGACATTCTTCCGTTTTTCCATGAACTGTGTGTGTGTTGTGTGATTGCGACATGAGTCAATCAGCTGATTGTGAAAATGCAATTTTGGGCGGGAAAGCGTTTCGAATCGCTTTAGTCACGTGACACTTGCACGTCTGACTGTGACGTGACTGTGACTGTGACTGACGACCAATGTGAAACAATTCACAAACATCTCGCGTCTCAATTCTGTGGCTTTCAACTGTGTACAATACTGTAAACTGTACTAAATGCAATACTCAATGCTGTACTGTACAATTACGATATAATATAAACGTCTTCATGCTAACCTAACCTCTGTCAAGAAACTATAGTGCAAAAGAAAAAGGGATTGAAGTACGAGGAGAATGAGGAGGAGGAGGAGGAGGAGGATGAGGAAAAGGAGGAGAAGGAGGAGGATGAGGAGGAGAAAGAGGAGGAGGATGAGGAGGAGAAGGAGGAGGAGGAAAAAAATGAAAAAGAGTAGAAGGAGAGGACGTGAGAGGTGAAAGAAGAAAAAGGATAGAAGGAGAAAAAGAGAAAGTCTAAAAGAAGAAGACAAAGAAGGAGATGGAGAAGAAGATGATTCAGGAGAAGAAGAAGATGAGGCGAAGATGAACATGAAGATGAAAACGAAGTAGGAGAGGCGGGAAGAAGATGGAAGAGAAGAAACAAGGAATAGACGAAGATGAAGACAAAGAAGGAGAAGAAAAAGTACGAGAAGAAAAATATGGAGGAGGAGGAGAAGAAGAAGAAGATGGAGGAGGAGGAGGAGACGAAGAAGAAGGAAAAGAATATGGGGAATAGGATGAGGGGGGGGAGGAGGAGGAGGAGGAATAGTGGAAGAGGAAGGATAATGAGAAGATGAAGACGAAGACGGAGGAGAAACCGTGGTAGAAGAAGAGGAAGGATAAGGAGAAAGTGGAGAATTATGAGAAGAAGAAATAGAAGGAGTAAAAGAAGAATAAGCAGAAGGAGCAGGAGAAGTAGGATAAGAAGAAAGAGGACGACATAGACGAAGTAAAAGAAAATTACAAGGACGAAAGAGAAAGAAAAAAGAAAAAGGAAAGAATGGAAGAGGAGGAGGAAAGAAAAGAAGAAGATGAAGACGAAGGAGTCAGATTGGGAGAAGAATAAGAAGAGGAAGGAGAAGAAAAAGGTGAAGAAGAATGGGAAGGAGGAGGAGGAGAAGGAGAAGAAGAAGAAGTAAATGGTGGAGAAGGATGAGGAGGAGGAGAAGAAGGAGTAGGAGAAGGAGAAGAAGTAAATGGTGGAGAAGGATGAGGAGGAGGAGGAGAAGAAGGAGGAGGAGAAAGAGAAGAAGTAAATGGTGGAGAAGGATGAGGAGGAGGAGGAGAAGAATGAGTAGGAGAAGGAGAAGAAGTAAATGGTGGAGAAGGATGAGGAGGAGGAGAAGAAGGAGTAGGTGAAGGAGAAGAAGTAGATGAAGAAGAAAAAAGAAGAAGATGATGACGACGAAAAAAATAAAAAGAAGAAGACGAAGACGAAGACGAAATAAAAAGAAGAAGAAAGAAGAAGAAAAAAGCAGACGACGAAGAAGAAAAAGAGGAAGAAGGGAGAAGGGAGAGGAGGACGAGAAGAAAAATAAGTAGAAGAAAAAGAGAGAGGAGAAGATGGAGAATCGGGATGAAAGAAAGAGACAATTGAATTTGTAAATAGGTTATCACAGTCTAGCTTCTAGAAATCCAGATTCAACAGAATCAGGTAACCTGCTAGTACTAAATATGATTAAAAATAAAGACTTTCATCAATAAATTCGTTACCTTTCTTTTACGGGTTGAATAGCGTTCTCCCTTATTTATATGCATGTTGAACCAAGATCACTTTTTTATCTCCTGTCCACTATCGTTCAAAAAACAATCACTAAAATTATACACTATTCAAAACCTTGAAGAGAATAATCTGATTTGAACTTAAAGACACCACACAAATACAAATTGAAATTAATATAAGATTCGAAACAAATTGAAATTAATTTTTTATTATAAAAAACATTCCTGTTAACAACTCACACCACACTTTGCACAAAAACAATTTGAAATTAATATAAAATTTGACGCGAATTTAAATTAATATAAGATTAGACGCAAATTGAAATATTAGTATTATGTTTGGAAAGAACAATCCTGTTAAAAACTCATACTACACTTAGCACAAAAAAGAATTGAAATTAATATTAGAAGAACAATCCTGGTAACACCTTACACCACATGTAGCACAAAAACAAAATGAAATCAATATTAGACTCTATCAATTCGACAGTGGACTGTAAGATGACCTTCGTAATGCATAAATACGAAAGAACATCAAAGAATAAATAAAACTGTACAGTGTATTCTTGTCACGCCTAGCCTTGATACAAGAGAAGATATATTATTGGATTTAAAAACTGAGCCGTTTCGATGTTATTGGAGAATTTTAATAACATTCACTGTTTTCTCGTGTTTTTACGAAACCAGAAATGGATCTGTGACCTCGATTCTGTTACAGTTTTGCGAATTAATGCAGAATTGCAGAAAAACATCCAATATAAATTGCTTAATTGTGACATGAAGAAACGAAAATAAGTTACAACTTTTTTGGGTGACATTTTGAAACCTATCATCCTTTGCTATTGACATTTTATGCCGTTTGATGAACAAACTACAATATGGTGTTGAACGTGTTAGAACGAAAAAACATATAATATTCAAATTACATCGATTTATAAGCAGTTTAAAGTGAATGAATTTCTGTTGTTTTAAAAAGTTTCATCTTAAAAAAACATAATAATTGTTTTAGTTAATTTTTTATCATGCGCGAATCTCATGAGTTTTAGGCTAATGAGTCGGTGATGACATAAATGATCATAAAAATATTTTATGATTATATATTTAAGTACGGTAATTCACTAAAAATTTCCGCATATTTTTTAATACAAAAATTCAATATTTGAAGGAAAATACATTTTATCCACGGCTAAGTTCATAAAGTGAGCATAATAGGTTGGAAAGCGATGTCAGTACAGCTTACTTTATTCCATGGATTATCAAAGTAGTGTTAATATTGCCACTTTTCGGTACAAAGGTCAGACCAATTAGAATTCTTCAAAACATTGTCGAAATAAATTTCATGCACAAGTCATATCAGCTGATTCAAACATTTTGAAATCAATTTGAATTTCAATTTAGAACTTAACATTAACAAACGCATTCTAGGTTATGTCAGTGTGAGTAAGTTTTCCGATTAAATGGTAAGTTAAATTAAGCGCAATATATTGGTAATCGTAATTAAATGTAATCCAGGCCGATATCGGTAGTTGTTCTTTTATTATATATAATACTATTTAGTTATTCTTGTACCATTTATTATTATTTAAATATCCGTTTCTATACATACTTGCATTATTGTTTGTAATTTCGTAGTTTACTATTTGAGCTCGGTCGTCTCAGTTCATTAGAATAGTTAGTGTTGAATTATAGTATAGTACTGTAGTATTCATATAACTTGGCAGCGTGTAGCAGATGGGAGAGCTACATCTGATCCCAGCATACTGCTGCCAAGTTATATGAAAACTACAGTAGTATATATTATGTACAAGGATAAAACTATCTGTTAAACATTTTAAAACAGAAGAGTATAAAAAGATTGCAATAGTAGAAAATTCCGCTATCAGTAAAAGAAGCTGGAAACAACATTCTGTGGTTTTATAATCACATCTATGACAAAAGAAATTTTCATAAACCAAAAACTAATAAAAATAAGAGGTATTTTGATCTTACTAAGGATGGAATCTACATCTTACAATGATATCTCAGATTATTACTTGTGGGTAGGCCTAAGTGATAGAGTAAATTGATTGATAAAAATGAAATCCCATATTATCCCTAACCAGGAATCGAGCCCGGAACGAACAATTTGAGAGTTAGATAACAACCTACTTATTGAAATCCTATTGTGATTGAATTATTTAGTATATTATAGTTCAGTTCCATAGATGTATAGATGCTATTAAGATGTATTTATTTATTGTGACAAAATTACAATAAATGTGAAGGCGCAACAGACTCAAGTCCAAAACTGCTCTCTTCCAAAATTTTGAATATAAATATTATTTTGTCCAAAACATTGAGGTTAATTTTATTGCTGAAAATTAATTTACTATGATACTCCAATCAAAAAAATAATGAAATGAATCCTTTTCACTTGAAGGCAATTAATTTGAAAGTTCACTCAAAACGAAACTCTGAAAACCGTTAATAATATCAAATTTTGATGGAAACTTACACGCCAAAAAATAGTATCTCGTTGCTATGGCAAACAAACTATTCCGTCCGTTAGCTTATTTAGTTTATTAGAGACAGACATAAAATCTAGGCCTACTAATATAGGCTTGGTCAATGATGTAGGAGTGCTCCGATTAAAATGAATAATTACATGACTCTGAACTAAAAGTAGCTCAGTTTTATTTTTAGTGTATATTGTTCTAATCTAGACCAGGCCATATTGCAACAGTAAACAAAGTAGGCTTTGAGAATCAAGGCACGAATTTTACAACTGATGATATTGCACGTTCAATACATCTTTATTAATAGTAACAGTTATTTTTTCATAAACAATAAGAAATCATCAAGTCTTGTCAACTGGATAAAATTTCAATGACCCTGAATCAAATCCGATAATAGAAAGGGATTGGCTAGATAAGATTGGTTGAGCTACCAACCCAATTTTTTAAACTCTTTTTTTAAACAATCTAGAAAAATAATCTACTAGATCTGAAATTTCAATCTGATATACCCAAGTTAGCAAAGAGATAATCATCACCTCCATTTATAATATAACTATCGTATGGATTTGCCAGTTGCCGTACCAATATAGCCGTGGTAGCCGTAGCAGGTATCTGTTCAATCGGATTAGATAAGCAACGCTCTCCTGAGCCCTTTCTGTAAGGGTGACCGATCGGATTGGCCAGCAAAAGACTCAGTTTTCTGCTGTTAAAATTACTTCCCGGTGGTTCGGAACCCACCTAATACTGTAGTTCCAACTCATCACTCATCAATCACCATCATCCAGCTCATTGCCCATGCACAGGGGTATCAGACCCATATCGGATTCATCCTCGAAAATAAATATAATTTGGAAAATTTGTTTTTAATCAGCTTGAATCTACTATAAAAATCAGGAATTCCAAGGTTCAATTGAATTTGAGTCCAGGGGCCAGTTGCTTAATTATTTAAAAACTAGTTTTATTTGGACTTTATTTGTATTTGATGCAACAACTTATGGAAGTTTCCACTTATAGATTGTAGTTGTAATTAGTAGATTGTAATGCAATAGGCCCCAGTACAGAAATCACCACTGAATCCTTCTAAATGTTGTAGAAGGAATATTCCAATTCAATTCCAATATTGCATATAACCCTTCAATCCAACCCTAACTTGCAACTAAGAAATTGAACTACTAAAATATTAAAACAATATTGTAGTAACTTTCAAAAATACAGGTTTTAAAATGATTGTTTTAAAAAAAAGTAAAAAACAGAATACTTCATTAAGACAACATGAAAATACTGTTACGGGTTCTAATGTCTAAAATAAGGCTGGCAACACTAAAGTTCACACTTCTTGCACTTTATTTACACAAATAAACAATAAGGTATTGTAACAATTCCTTGAACAAAACTAAAGTTAGCATGCTATAAAGGCATATTGTAGCCACTTGAAAAAATACAGGTTTATCAAAGTGATTTAAAAAATATATTTTTTATGTCATTAAAACAACATAAAAATACCTCAAACAAAACTAAAGTGAGCATGCTATAAAAGTTATAACACATTGGAATTCCTTAAAAAAATAGGTAAGTTATCAAAGTCATCGTTTACAAAAACAGAAAAAAATGTAAAAAATCATGAATTCAACGAAAAAAATTGAAATCAATCTTAAAGGTGATTTTTAAGAAACTGATTGTTTAAAAAAGTGATTGAAAACAAAACAAAAACATGAAATTAACGCGAAAATATCTAAAACAAAGTTTGAAAGTGCGGAAGCATGCCCTGAAACTAACCAACGCCCCACCCCTGAGTGACCTAGAACCATCAATCAAAAAAATTTCACTTAACCTACATTTTAATTTGATTTGATCAGAGAGAGATAAAATTATATTCATGAACTTTTGATTCCAGTCCTACATCTAGGGAGATGAATAATGATAAAGAATTGAGAAATTATGAAAGAAAGAATAAAATAGATTGAGATGAAGAATGCAGCAATACTGTGACCGCACCCACTCAATGCGGGCAGTGATTGGGAAAGCAAGATTTAGAAGACCAGGCAGTTCATCTTTCTCACTCTTACTCTATCTAATTTCCTCACTCACTCAATCACTCTCACTCTTTCTAATTCACTCAATATATCTCCCTCTTTCTAGTTCACTCAATATCTCTTCCTCATCCTAATTCACTCACTCTTATCTCTCCCACTAATTCTATTTCTCTCACTCTTATCTCTCTCTTTCTTCTCACACTCTCTTACTTTCTTTCTCACAATCTGTCTCACTTCCTTTCTCTCTCTATGTGGGTGCGTTGCTTCAAAAACAAGATCACTTTCTACGACATTTCGCGTTCGCAATATACCTTATTTTATATCTATATATTTTGTGTATCTTACATTACTGGTCGACCGACATACGCGCAATGACGGGCACTCGCGTCTCTCTCACCTGGGACCAGTGGTATGGGGTGGGGCAAGTCAGACAGTCAATCGCTAGAACTAGTTCGCTGATCAATCAGCATACCAGAGCTAAGTGCAGACTCAAGATTCGATGATTCGCACTTTCACATCCACAACTATTTACCTGTAAATTGAATTATGTTGCGAATTGATTTAGTTCGGATTAAGATTGGTGAAGATTTTAAAAAATGATAACGATTATCGCCGGGTGACTTGATTTTTGTGTTCGTGCCAGTCGAATTTTGCTATCAAGCACCAATTTTTTTTTTTTTTTTTTTTTTGAGAATGAAGCCCGCATAGGTCCAAGACCTGTGGGTGGATAATGAGTTAGATGATGGTGATTGATGAGCTGGACCTACAGTTTTAGGTGGGTTCCGAACCACCGAGAAGTGATTTTACAGCAGAGAACAGTGTCTTCTTTGCTGGCCAATCTAATCGGTCACCCTAACAAAGAGTGAGAATTCATCAGAAAATAGAAAAAAAAACTTTATTTCTTCTCTATACAAAATAATATATTTTTATAGTCATTCTCACACATCTTATATTAAAAGGAGACCGAAGTTCTCAATGCCATCAATGTTTACCATCCGAAGAATAATAAAAGTCCGCTCATAATAACGAGGGATTTTGGAGCTAAGGTTCAATTGTAACTAGAACTTAAGTGTAGCTTTTAGATCATTTGAGCAATAATAATTATCAATAAATGAAAAAACCTATTCATGGAGAAGAAAATTAGTAACTAATATAAACCAAAACGGGACAAATGGGTGTCCCGTCAAGGATGGTGAGGACAATGGGACATGCTTCTCAAAAACGGGACTGTGACGGGACGTCTTAATTATAATTACCTTAATTATAACCCCTTACTTATTATGAACTTTATAATAACTATAACTTCTAGTTATTGGTTCCAACTTCACTAAAGCATGATAGGCTTAGCCGCCCCTCCCTCCCAACAGCCACCCAGCTATTACAGCCAATCAGACGCCACCAGTAACAGTAACTGGTAGCCGGTAACATTTACCGGTTACCGGTAAAACTCCCAAGAACTCAACCATTGTATCAGATCCACCGGTGCTCTCATAACTGAAACGAATAAACCGTAACCTATACACCAAACCACAAGTGGGCCAATATCATGTTTCCTTGGTGTATCAAACTTCAATGAATTCGCTCATTTTCTTCACATATAAAAACGGAGGCGATAAGTGTATTTAAGTGTAAAAATGGCGAAATTGAATCCGGGGGAGTGGCTGAGTTACTGCGTGTCTCCGACTGAGACCTAACAGAGACCGCTATAGTAACTTCAATAAAGTAACTATAACTATAGTAACTAAAACGCAAGCTCATATAACGGGTACCTGCTCTCTTGGACGCGTGCCCGTGTTTGCGCGTACGTTAGCCAGCAAATCTAGGCCGTTGTCAATAATGATCGTAAAAATAATAATAATAATTTCACAACTGCCGAAACTTGCTGATGGCTATACGCTCTGCGCTTGTATCAGCCAGCTTACAACCAATATTTATATACAGGTATACAGTATTGAGTATAATAGTAAATATATATTGGATATGGGTATAGAGTTGTGAGGAATAATAGCACTGTACTGTAATAAGATATTTGATATATGTATAACTATTCAGGTCTATAGAGCGAACGAAATATAGGTATAAAGTGCGGGCTTGTAGTATACAGAGTAATAGGACTTGGTAATAGGAGTAAGCGAGAGGAATAAAAAGAATAAAGGAGGAGAGTGGGAGGAGGTGGAGGAGGTGTCAGCAAGACGAAGGAAAAGGAGAAAAAGAAGAAGTGAAGGAAGAAAAAGCAGGAGGAGAGGAGAGAAAAAAATCAGAAGGTGGAGGAGTAGGAAGAAGAGGAGGAGGAGGAGGAGGAGGAGGAGCAGGAGGAGGACAAGGAGGAGGAGAGGAGGAGAAGACGAGGAGGTGGTGAAGAAGAAAATAGAGAAGGTATGGGAAAGGGGCGGTAAGGGAGAAGGAGGAGGAACAACAAAGAAATTGACAAGGAGCAGTTAAAAAAGAAGTAGAAGAAAAAGAAAAGAGATAATAAGGGAGAAAGAGCTTTCAAGTTCACCAGTTTTATTGATGAACCACATCATTATTTAATTTCAGTAGATATATTAAATTTTATGATTTCAAATTTATTAAAACTCTTGGCTCACTGCACAATTTGAATTTATTTTTTATAATATTATCGCTCATTGTGTTTTATTGCCTTCACCATTCACGATTTAAACTACAAAATTATTATTCTTTTCTTTTTTTTTTTGAGGATGAAGCCCACATAGGTCTGAGACCTGTGCGTGGGTAATGAGTTGGATGATGGTGATTTATGAGTTGGACCTACAGTTTTAGGTGGGTTCCGAACCACCGGGAAGTGATTTTCAGCAGAGAACAGTGTCTTTTTTGCTGGCCAATCTAATCGGTCACCGTTACAAACAGGACCTACGAGAACGCAGCTTATCTATCTGATTGAACAGATACCTGCTACGGCTCGCGGCTATCACTTCCCTATTTCTATTCCACTTTATTCATCTTCTTGATTTTCCTCCATTTTAATATCTATAAAACAGTACTTTTTCAATGGATAACGAATTCAAGCAACTTACAAACATACCAGTAGGTAAATGTGAGTTTCAATTCAATTTTGCAAAGTTTTTGTTTTTTATCTGATTGTAATGTTGCAAGCAAATATTTAGTTATATCAAATAATTTAGTTACAGTATATCAAGTACGTCCTATCTATACTTTCACACCTGTACAGTACTTAATAACTAATAGTATTTACTATTTTCTGCCAAGTACCCCCTCAACAAATAATTATACCACGAGCACAGACACCACTCAGACCTTACACAGACTGTACACAGACACGTAGTCAATGAAAGTGGTGCACTTAAATCTGGAGCCATTGTCTGTGCCGGTTACGGTACACCAGCTATGTGGCATCCATAACTCATATTGCTGACTTCCGGCTTTCGACACTTTCAGTTGATTTACAGCGTTACCACACATTCTGCACTTAACTCAATATTCTAGGTAGCAGTCGAATGCAAGAGTGAGAGGTTTGTTAACTTAAATTGCTAATAAATATGTTAACTCTATGTTAAGTTATATTATTGATAATTTTATCTGCTGTAAGTTACTGTTCGAATAAAGAATTTATTTATTAAAAAAAAGTTATGATCATAACGCTGTTTTATGATTTTCAACTATACTAGTTAAACTTGATTTATTGTTAACAATATGTTAACTTAAATTATTGACAATTTTAACTGCTGTAAGTTACTGTTCGAATAAAGAATTTATTTACTTAAAAAAAGGTTAAAAAAACGCTGTTTTATGATTCTCAACTATACTAGTTACACTTGATTTAAAACAAATTCAGCAAAAGTTACTCTTTTAACCGTTTGTACAGTCGTGAAAAACCCAGACGAAGTGAAAAACTTAAGGGACATAAATTAGACAGATAATATTGGCTAACACTATTAGTATTGGAAATAAAAATTAGTGTAATAGTTAATTTTGAGTGAACTTTCAAATTAATAGCATTTTAGTGAAAAATAAATTTTTTGGGGTTTTTTTGTGAAGTTTATCAGTAAATGTGTAAATTTTTATAGGATATTAGTTAATTTTGAGTGAAATTTCAAATTAATAACAATTAAGTGAAAAAGAACATTTTTTTGTGAAGTTTATTAGTACATATGTTTAAATTTTTATTTTAAATTAACCTCAATGTTTTGGACAATATAGCGTAGTCAAAATTTGTGAAGAAAGTAGTTTAGAAGAGTTTATGAGAGTAGTTTTTGTTAAGTTATGTAATTTGTATAGTATCAAAAATCAAATCAAATCAAAATTTTTTTATTTCATTTTCAAAACAATTTAGGGTCCTGCCAAACCCGTAGGTTTTTCGGCGGGTGCCCAAATTACAAAAAGGTTAAACTAAGATTAGATAAAATTACTGAAAAATAATATGCCACTATACAAAACAGTTTTTAAAGAAAAGGAAAAGAAGACGATACATAATGAAACAAAACAAAATAAATGTGATCAAACTTTAAAAAATTTGTTGAGAAAATATAATAAAAATATTTGTTATAAAGAATATTAATATGTATTATTAATATTAATTAATTTAATATGTATTTGGGTTATAAGTCAAAAGTCCTTGTTTGATGTAGATACATTTATTGAATTATAATCTTGTTAATCGTAATCGTACAAGTACAAGCATAGGTTACAAGTACAACACACAGTATGTAATTTTTATAGTATATTAGTTCAATTTGAGTGAACTTTCAAATTAATTAATTAAAACGTGAAAAATAACCATTAACACACCCATATAGATATACATTGATGGAATTTAAGAGATATATCATCTTTTTAGACTCCAATTTGTATCAAAACATCTTCATCTCAGGATTAGATTAGATTTGCTGCCTATCCTGGGAGGGCGAAGTTAAGGCGCATTCGGTCCTCTCTTCCCCTTAGCCTTCAAGGACAGTTTGGAGGGTCACAAATCATGAGACCTGCCATTTTTCCTTTTACCTACCCTCGATCAGTAAAGGTTCAAGTTTAGGGAAAAGGGGTTCATGACCCCCCCCCCCCCCCCCACCCATGTACATTCACTAAGTTTGTTATATATGATTCACAAAAAAATGTCATTAGAACTTGTATATTTAATGCAAAATATTATCAATTACAATAATTAACAGCAATATTCAACACGAAAACACAACGGATGATTTTCATCTCCACATAACTTACTAAAATTTTTAAATAGTTTATGGATTTTACTTTTGAATAATATTGGATTTCAGTTATTGTATTTTAATATTTTCAAATGTATATATTGTATTTAATATTTAATAAAACCTTTAAAAAACATTATATATATTAGTGGAAACAAAATGGATCTTCGACATAGTATTCAATATTATTTAATGTTATCATTCAAATGTTCATCAAATGTTAATGTTATCAAATGTATAAATTTGTATTTAATATTATTCAATGCTATCATTCACTTAATTACCCACGCACAAGTCTCGGACTCATGTGGGCATCAACAGCAAAAAAACTTCATTTTTGCATGTATTTTATATGTATGTTTTGTATTTTATAAATAAATAAATGTAGATGTACGACGTGACCATTTGTAAAACACAGAAATGAATTAAACCTCACACACGAACTCTACGTCTTTTACTGCGTCACTCCAGCACTCTATTTGCGCCTGGCCCAAAGCTTCCAAAACCAGCAACAAAATGGAGGTCGGTACGTGGTGGAATTGCTAGTTCAAGTTCAAAGCTTGCTAGTTTTAAAGATGCTCGCTAGCTTTAACTGCCTCATCAATGTAACTCACGTACTTTAACTAACGGGTTTTCTGTTGTGTGGCATTCTTCCTTTGAACTCGGCTATTTTAAGAATACAGCAAAGCAATTACCGCAAAAGTACGATAATTTGGCCTAGGACAATAAGACAACTAACACAAAATGCAACATGTAGTAATGGGATCAGAACAGGATTCGAGCTAGCAGCTACCATGTAGAAAATAAGAATGAAACTAGTTGGTTCGGAGCCCACATAGAAATGTAGATCCAACTCATCAATCATCATCATCATTGAATGTCCCGTTTTGGCTGAACACATGCAAGATATCACAGTTCATCTGATAAGGCTTACCAGTCATGGCCGATCAAAGAGGTTAGGTTATCTTATGTCAATTTACGAGTAGAATAAATAGTAAAAAGAAATGATATCCATGTTTATAAAACAAACTTTGCAAATAGCTTAGTTTGATTCATGGAGTCCTAAAGATTCATAGAGTCCGAGAAATGATTTCAGATCAAATATGAATGTTTGAAGAAATCAATATCAAAATATGAAAATTTAAAAAAAATTAAATCCATCATCAAAATGAAATCAAACCATCATCATCATTCAACTCATCACCCACGCACAAGTCTCAGACCTTGTGGGCTTAACCAGTTCAGAATATGAATAGACTATGAATTTGAATAGACTGATTATCAGACTCCTTAGTTCCCGGTGAAATGTTATTCACCGGTAAACGGTAAGGATCCCATGAACTCAACCAATGCGTCTGTAACCGCCGGGAGGACACCATTTGGACGACTGTAGTTTTGACCGACCTAGCAAACAAAGGTGGTTCAGTCACATCTAGCCAGGTTAGGTTTGGGAATACTGCGTTAGCAGTAGGTCGATCAAACTGTTCGATCGTCCTAAAGGATACCACCCGTAACCGCCATGTTCCAAATAATCTATTTTCTCTACTATTTTCTTTGAAGTAAATTTGAGGAAAAATAACTTTTTTCAGAACAGGGCCAGATGGGTTAAATGAAATAGTAGAATTTTAGTAGATTGAAATCAATCTATCGATCAATCAAAAATTTCAACTGAATCATCTTTCAACACCAGTGCTCAATTTCACGTTAATTAAATATGTTATCGTTAAACAAAAGAATTCAATCATTATCTGGGCCTGACATAAAATCAACGTCATTGTTATATCAAGGTGAGCTACTAAAACTTCAAGTTCAATTCCAATAAATTCTAAACTTAGATTTAAGTTGTCAATCGAATCCACGCATAGACAAATGAATCAATTCTCTAAAAATCAGCCCAACATTGATTTCTAGAGTACAACACCTATAGTGCAATTTTTATGGGATTCACTTCATTTTGATCCACCAATGCCAGAGAGATTGATGATTGATTGCTTTATTCATACAAATAATAGTTGGACAGTTACTATATAAAATACAATATATAGGCATCACCAAGTATTATTACATAAAACATTATCAGTTACTTATTACATAAACTGTTTAACTATATACAAACATGAAATTATGACTGAAAATGATATTAATATGCTATATAGATAGAGAAAAAACTTGGTGATACATTTACATAAAAAGGCGAGGTTAGGGACGGTGTCCTTTTCTTACACGAGAAAGAGAGTGAGAGAGTGACAGAGAGAAAGAGCTACTTCGATGCAACCTTGAACTTCAAAATGTGAGCTCAACGTGTAGCGTGGCCTTCGCCTTGAACTAAAACTCCAGTTCCAGGCTTTTCACATAAAAATTTCCATAATTTCACACATGAGGTCACATCTTTCTCTCTCTCTCTCTCTCTGGGTTTTCCTCTCATTATTTCCATCATCATCATCTTCTTGACAATAAAACAATTGATGATCACATTGTGGATGAAACCTTGAGCTGAATAGGACAGGATGATTGTCAACTTTCTCTTCATCAAAATTGTTGCACGTACCAAGTTACAAATTCATATCGAGCAATATAAAGATTTACATTTTTAGAATTCAAGAGATATATAATCATATTCAGACAACTCCAATGCTTATCAAGACATCTTCGGCCAAGAATTAGGTTAGATTATATTTGCTGTCTTTGTTTTCCTGTCTTTCACTTAACCCTAGGACGGCCCCAGCTGGTATATTTGGGGGAGGGGGTGTCACAAATGATGGGACATACCATTTTTCCCTTTATCTTGCCTTTCACCAGTAAAAGGTTTAAGTTTGGGGGCAGAGTGTTCACGATCCTCCACCCCACGTACATTCTCTGAGACTATTATAATAATTTACAAAATAATTTCATAAGTACTTGTCGATTTAATTCAAAACATTATGGAAGTATTGCCTTTAGATTATGAGTTGTAAATTGTCATGCAACAGGCCTATGTATTAGAAATGAATCAATTACAAAATCTCTACGATTAACATAGATATTAAAATATCTACCGATAATATCCATCGGTAATATTTACTGATTCTTGCAATTGAACTTTATTTTTATTGCTGATGATGCCCACATGAGTACGAGACTTGTGCGTGGATAATGAAGTGAATGATAACACATAGATGCCAGACGGAGGAATGGGATTTAAACCCACGACCGCTGAAACGACAGCAAGCTGAAGTTGTGAAGTCCCAACCAACTGCGCTAAGCGGCCCGCCGTTAGCGGACAAACTTAACGATTGCTCAAATTCAACATTTATATCAGAATTGTAATGGTTAATATTGTACCAGAGTTTTTAACTGTGGGCCGATATATATAATGAAATAAGCACAAGTGAGAATTTTATTCAAAAAGAAATAAATTAAGGCTGCAATTCTGTATCTACCCCATGAAACAAACAATTTAATAAAAAATTTGATACCCGTATCTGTACCAAAGCTAAACCAAAACCTAACGGTCTTTTCATTATCGACTATCGACTCTCAAAATCGATTGTTTCGTGGGAAAGATATGGAACTTCAGCCCTCGAATATGCCAAGAGTTGAATGCAAATAAACGTTATCATTTCTCACTTGTCTCTGCTGATTTCGGCTGCAGTTCCATAACTCCCCCACGAAACAATCAACCAAAACAATCGATAGTCGATATGACAGGAACGTTAAATTACCTCTGGGACTTCAGTTCCATTTCTCTCTCACAAAAAATCGACTAAGAAAATATTCGATATGAAAGGAACGTTAGGTTTAGCTTTGGGTTTAGTAAAGATAACGATTATAGAATTTTTTTCTCGTTTGTATCACAGGGAAGATACGAAACTGCAACCAATTCAGATTTGATTTTCAAACTATTTAGTCTATTATTTGATGAATAGGCTCGTTAATATTTACCTATCTTATAGCAATTAGCAATAGATATTAAACCAGGAATGATAGCAAACAGCCCACAATATCATTAATGAAAGAAATGAAAATTAGCAAAAGAACGAACTAACCTCAATCTCGAAGTCGATTAGCATCATTTTTCAAGTATCGAAAACGTATCACACTTTTGTCAAATAACTAACCACTGTATTCACAAATATGATTCAGAAATACTAGAATTAATACAAGAAACCAACGCACAAACAGAAAGCTTGAGAAATCAACTGAATATCATTGACAAAACGTGAACGTGAGACCGAACCGCGAGGCGACATGCAGCGACTGGCTCGAGCTGCTAGCTGCAGTTTCTAGAACATTCTGTGACATCACTAGCACTGCCTTCCCGACGTCGCCGGCAATCAGCTGATCGACTGTTCCGCAGCGCTCCGTAGTTTAGTAAGGGGGGGGGGAACAGTTGGGAATTTGATTACCTTTTTTACGAGATTGTGTCCCCCTTCACCGTGACCCCCATAAACAACGTGTGCCCCCCCACACCATTTGCTAGTATATTAAGTTTTATGTATAATGTATTTATAAAAAATTGTGAATAAAGCATTGTAATTGAATTAAATGATAGCTTAATTTTCGTGTGAGGGGGGGGGGGGTGTGAGCATAGGATTACCCTTGTTTTCGGCATAGAAATTGGGTAACTTATAATATTAATTGTATTTATGAAAATTTGCTAATAAAATAATTGAAATTAGGTTTAATAAACCTAATTTTTTGTGGGTGGTCATGGGACTACCCTTGTCTTTGGCATAGATATTGTGTTATTTATTTTTATGATCTAAATGACAAAATGAAATTAAATCAATCTGATGGAATTAGAGTAACGAGAAGAAATGATCTCAACTTTTGAAATACCTTCAATAATTTAACCAAGTCAGTGTCAGAATTATTATGATACATTAAATGGTAGTTTTGTACCTTGAATTATCATGGGATTAAATAATGTTTTTTGTCTTTTTTTATCACGATTGAATATAGGCCTATCCATTAATGATTGAATTGAATTTGTTTAATATATTGAACTTATTATAATATTTTCTGGTTTTTAGTATGATTGAATTGAATTTGTTTAATATATTGAACTGATTTTTATTATATTTTCTGGTTAATAGTAATGCCTAGAACTTTTCAAGTATTGTATTAATTTATTTTAAATATATTTGTTTAGTGATAAATTTGTTGAATAAATAAAACAAACTAATAAATAATCATAATTATCTATCAAATCAATAAATTTGTTGAGATTGAACTGATTTTCATTAAATTTGACTGATTTTCAAATAATATCGCTTTTCAATAATAGTAATATTAATAATAATAATAATAATAATAATCATAACAATAATAATAATAATAATAAGACCTGTCTCTACTTTGCGATGCAGCTTTGTAGCCTTGGGATCAATATCCCCGGCTGCAAAGTGAAAAATTCAAAAAACAAAAGTGGATAATAATAATAATAATAATAATAATAATAATAATAATAATAATAATAATAATAATAATAATAACAATAATAATAATTTTTTTTTATAAGCTTTATTGAATGTAAATAACAGTACATGCAATTAATAAATAATATACAACAATTTAACAAAATTCAATATATAAATAGTTATTATGATAATAATTCTAGTGGTGGCAACCCCAGAAGCTAAGTTTAGCTTGTATTGGGGTGATTTGCTAAGTTTTAAATTTAATCAGGTTTTTATTATGGATTTTATGTGATGAATAATCAATATCCTATTCCTCTGTGATGAATATGTTATCCTTGCTCAGTAATATAATAAGTTTTGATTTCATGTTTTACTGCGGAATATGTTTGTAGGTTTTTAAGATGGTTAGGGATACTGTTCAGGATTTGTGGTACAAAGTATTCTGGTACTGCTTTCCCTATTTCTGTATAATAATCTGGTATTCTATAATGTGTGTGTCTTGTGTTGTATCTGTTTTCGTTTGTATTACGGTATCGGCTTTCAAAGTAGTATCTGATTAATATTATGTAGTTGTATAGATTTTTGAAGTTGAGTATATTTAATGTGTGAATATCTGTGCCTTGGAAGAAAATACGTTTGATTCTGTCTATCACGTTTATTATTGGGTTTAAAATAATAATAATAATAATAATAATAATAATAATAATAATAATAATAATAATAATAATAATAATAATAATAATAAAGGCTAGCTCTGGAAAACTGGCACCTTAGAACTATGCAAAAAGCTGCAGTGCTTAGTACAGCAAATATTGTACGAAAATTTCTCTCACTATAATATAGCAGGGTAAGAGGGACGCTCATAGACCTGTCTCTACTTTGCGATGCAGCTTTGTAGCCTTGGGATCAATATCCCCGGCTGCAAAGTGAAAAATTCAAAAAACAAAAGTGGATAATAATAATAATAATGATAATAATAATAATATAATAATAATAATAACAGCAACAACAACAACAACAACAATAATAATAATAATAATAATAAATGTTGATGAATAGCTTACATGAATAGTTTGTGGTTAATGAGGTGAATGATTGATACCAAAATGCCAGATTGTATCAGGAATCAAACCTGTGACGGTGTAGCGCTTTATTCACTACACTCCGATGATAGTACAGTAAATATAAAATGATAAATAAATTTAATTGTAATAGAATATTGTAATAGAGATGGTGTACAATACTTTTAAATTATTGTAATAAAATATACTAGTAATATAAATTACAAGTTGTAAATTACAAGCTGTAATAACACATTTCAAAAGAAATATACTTGTACTCTTGTAATAGAAATGGGGCATGATAGACTACAGTGCTCATAATAGAAGCTGAACAATAAATTATTTGTATTTGAAAAGATGAAGAATGAAATCAATCAATAAGATTTATTACAAGGTATGACAAATCACAGTGGATGGATAATTGATAAATAATAACAGGTTAAACGAAAATATCATATTAGTAATATTGCAACGCCATTAGGCTGTCTAGGCAGCCTAATAGATGGAAACATTGAATGCTGAATGTGAGAAACTTGTTTTATGGAGGTGTTACGCCTATCACCTTCTAGATAAAGTCCCAAATTGACTGTCTAATAAATTTCACTTCCAAAAGCAGAATCGTAAACCGGTGTTTTCGTTTTTTTAAATCTTTCTTCGTTAATGTTTGTATCCATTTATACCAGCTATCATCGTATCTATCATTCCTATTTTATCTCTAGTTAATTAAGCAAGATAAATGCAAAGACTCGATAAATGGGATAACTTGTTCAAAGAAGCTCATCTTTAAGAAAGATTTATGTTATCTAGTTCCCCGTCAACCTCTTGATAACCAAATCGCTATTTTTTCTAAATTTCAATTGTTTTGGGCCCTAACTTCGCCCTACAAGAGAGAAGAAAACTAAGGAGTAAAGAAGTCATTATAAAATTTGTTTCACACATAAGGGTAGCCAGTTTTTTCTATTATAACGAATAATAAGACTTGAAGTTGTCCTAACCACATTTATTCAAAACCGTGAGACACTAGTTACGGTTGTTACACCGTTATCAATCTCAAACTAAAACTGAAGTACAGAGTAGCTTAATATATACTCAACACAGAATGATAACATTGGCTGAGGGTGAAAGTGCCTCTCATAGGCTGACCTTCATTGAAGGTTTGTGATTGGCTGAAGGTCCTAACAAGTCACGCCCACTGGTGGGAGGAGCAACAAGGAATAATCAGGAACCAAAAAGTAACAAACAAGAACAAGGACAGAGGAAGGAGAGAAGAAGAAAAATGGGGAGGAGATGAAGAGAAAGAAGAGGGAAAGAAGAATCAGAAGAGGAGAAGAAGTAGAAGAAGGAAAAAAGGGAAGAAATAGAATTAGTCTCTCCTATTAATCTCCATTTTTTCCTTCTTCTACTTCTTCTTCTCTTCTGATTCTTCTTCATCTCCTCCCAGTGACGTAGCCGGGGGGGGGGGGGGGGGTCCTGGGGGTCCGGACCCCCCCTTCCGGTCCTAAATTTTATATAATTTTCATTAAATTAAACGTAAAATAAGACAAAGCACTGATGTTGGTGTTATTTTCAATTCCAGGAGAGCTAAAAAACTAAAAAAGACTGTTCTAGGGCCTCTATTTTTCAAAAATTTTCCAGGGAAGTACCCCCAGACCCACCCCCCCGGTCAGTCGACCCCCCCTATTTCAAAATCTTGGCTACGTCACTGCTCCTCCTCATTTTCTTCTTCTCCTCTTCTTTCTCTTGGGCTCCTCCTCATTTTCTAATATATAAAGGTATTTTTCAATCTTCTATTTCTTCTCCTTCTTCTTCTGCTCTTTTTTCTTCTACTTCTTCTTTTCTTCTGATTTTTCTTCCCCTCTTCTTTCTCTTCATCTTCTCTTCATTTTCTAATATATGAAGGTATTTTCCCATTTTCTTTTTCTTCTCCTTCTTATGCTATTTTTTCTTCTACTTCTTCTCCTATTCTGATTCTTCTTCCCCTTTTCTTTCTCTTAGGCTCCACCTCATTTTCCAATATATAAAGGTATTTTTCCATCTTCTTTTTCTTCTCCTTCTTCTTATTCTTCTGCTCTTTTTTCTTCTTTTTATTTTTCCCATTTCTTCCATTTTTTCGAGAAAGAAGAGGAGAAGAGCAAATGAGGAGGAGACGAAGAGAAAGAAGAGGAGAAGAAGAATCAGAAGAGAAGAAGAAGTAGAAGGAAAAATAGGAAAAATAACAGAAGAAGAAAACAGAGCAGAAAAAGAAGAAGAAGAAGGAAAAGAAAAACAAGAAGAAAAAATACCTTTATATGGATTATTAGATACTCAAAACGATTTTCATGCTATACCTACGTAAGTATTCTTGGTGTTCAATACAGGAAGTACTTGCACAATCTCTCAATGGCGATTGGTCCAATTCGCTCGTCCTTTCTCTCCACCCTCTCTTCATCACCTTTCTCTCTCTCTCTCTGGCAACACTAGACGCCCACAACTCTCTCTTTTCATTGCCAAGGTGGATCAATTCATTCGCCATCCAAAGCAGCGAAACTTTCTAAATTCTTCGCAGCCAGCAATCGACAAACACTGGACTGGACAATTTGAATTATTAGTCGGCCATTGTTCTCAACTAGAGAATACACTTCTAAGCTTTCTAGCTCTCAATATCCTTCATCCTTATCTATTCTATCATTATCTCTCCAATCTGCAGTTTTCAAGTGTAAGAATGGTCTTATTGACCAAGACCTGGGGCCGGATTTATGACTTTTTAATTTTTTTTGAGAATGAAGCCCACATAGGTATGAGACCTGTGCGTGAGTAATGAGTTGGATGATGGTGATTGATGAGTTGGACCAACAGTTTTAGGTGGGTTCCAAACCACCGGGAAGTGATTTTACAGCAGAGAACAGTGTCTTTTTTGCTGGCCAATCCAATCGGTCACTCTTACAAAGATGGCCCAGGAGAACGCAGCTTATCTCTATCTGATTGAATAGATACCTGCTACGGCTCACGGCTATCACTTCCCATTTCTAAGGCTCAAGTCCCGTATTATTTATGAGCGTTTCTTAAGTAGTCTCTTGACTCGAGGGACTTTTTACTCGAGGGACTCTTGACTCGAGGGACTTTTGACTCAAGGGACTTTTGACTCGAGGGACTTTTGACTCGAGGGACTCTTTACTCGAGGGAATCTTGACACGAAGGACTCTTGACTCGAGGGACTCTTGACTCAAGGGACTTTTGACTCGAGGGACTTTTGACTCGAGGGACTCTTGACTCGAGGAAAATGAATAAATGAATAAATAAATAAATTAATAAATTAATAAATTAATAAATGAATAAATGAATAAATAAATAAATAAATAAATTAATAAATTAATAAATTAATAAATTAATAAATTAATAAATTAATAAATTAATAAATTAATAAATTAATAAATTAATAAATTAATAATTTAATAAATTAATAAATTAATAAATTAATAAATGATCAATAAATAAATGATTAATTAAATAAATAATTAAGAATATTCCATCTTATCCCAAACTTTACCCAATAATAATATTGCGAATCCGTTAAAAAATTATCTGAGTTATAAAAAAAATCCAGACCACCTTACACCAATTCATATCCTGACATAACTGTAGTAAGCTTCTTAAAAAAACAATAATTTAAAAATTTATTGCTGCGAGCA